>CM055910.1:3452500-3923381 GCA_029582155.1 Panopea generosa
TATGGGAAAAACAGTGGGGAAATAAATTATTTTTAAGTGGTGATTGTTCGAATAGTAAAGGTGTTGGTATTTTATTAAATCATTCTTATGATATCATTGAACACAAAGAAATAATTGAAGGTCGTTTGCAAACTTTAAAAATAAATGTCGATGAAACTGAAATAATGCTTATAAATGTTTATGGACCAAATACAGATGACGTAACTTTTTTTAACACCCTAGAGCAAATTATAGCAACCAATAGTGAAAAATCAATAATTATAGGGGGTGATTTCAATACTATTCTCGATGTTAATATTGACAAGAAAAACGGGAGACAAGACACAAACAAAAAAAGTAGCGCAAAACTAAATACAATCAAAGATAATTATGAACTTTGTGACATTTGGCGCATAAAACATACTGACAAAAAACAATTCACATGGCATTCAAACCACAAACCTCCTATATTCTGTAGACTTGACTTCTTCCTTATCTCTGCAAATTTGATAAACAATGTTACTAAATGCAACGTCTCATCAGGTATTCGGTCTGATCATTCCTTGGTACACATAGAAATTAATTTTTCACGTCAACCTTATGGGCCAGGATATTTTAAATTGAATAATTCAGTTATTTTAGACAAGGAATATCAGCATAAAATTAGAAAAAGTATTAAAGATATTACTGATAGAAATGCAAACACAAACCCTAATACATTATGGGAACTTATTAAAGGTACTATACGTAATGTTACTATCCATTATTGCTGCTTAAAAAAGAAAAAAGAAAAAGTAGATGAAACTAAAATTATCGGAGAAATAGACAGATTAGAAATAAAACTAGTAAATGAGCCACTAAATGAATATATTGTAAAGCAAATAAAAAATAAAAAAGAAGAGCTTGAAGACATCACTCTAAAACGCGCTCAAGGATATTATATACGATCAAAAGCTAAATACATTGATGGAATAGATAAAAATACTAAATACTTCTCAAATCTACAAAAAGAAAAATAGTGAAAAAAAACTTATATCTAGGTTATTAATCAATGATCGTGAAATTACCAAATCAGATGAAATTTTAAAAGAAACAAAACAATTTTATGAAAATTTATACACTAAGCAAACTTTAGAGGAATCAACCTTTAACTTTTTTCCTGAAAATAATATTGTTTTAAATGATATTCAAAAGCTATCATGCGAAGGTACTTTAACAGAAACAGAATGTGTAAACGCTTTATTTAGAATGCAAAATAATAAAAGTCCTGGGTCAGATGGCTTAACAACAGATTTTTACAAGATATTTTGGTCAGACATAAAAAGCTTTTATGTAAAATCTATCAACTATTCTTATGAAAAAGGTAACCTCACTCAAATGCAAAAGCAAGGCGTTATAAATTTAATTCCGAAAAAGATAAAGATTTAACATCATTAAACAACTGGAGGCCTATCTCACTTTTAAATACCGATTATAAAATAGCTACAAAAGTAATTGCGAATAGAATAAAAAATGTACTACCAATTTTAATTGATAAGGCACAAACTGGTTTTATTAGAAACCGTTACATCGGTGAAAATATAAGACTTATATATGATGTACTAGATTATGTAAATGAAAACGACCACCCTAGTCTATTATTCTTTGCAGATTTTGAAAAAGCATTCGACAGTGTAGATCACAATTTCATTTATAAAACTTTCGATTATTTTAACTTTGGAGAATCAATTAAAAAATGGATTAATGTTTTTTACAACGACATGCAAGGCTGTGTTTTTAATAATGGTTACATGTCTGATTTTTTTAAAATAGGACGTGGTGTACGTCAAGGATGCCCTCTCTCTCCATATTTATTTATTATATCGATAGAAATTTTATCATTAGCTGTTAGTAACAATAAAGATATAAAAGGTATCAAACTTAATGAAAAAGAAATTAAAAAAAGCCTGTTTGCTGATGACGCAACATTTGTTACTGATGGGTCAGAAAAAACTTTCAATACTCTTATTAAAACTATAAACGAATTTAGTAAAATATCTGGCCTTAAATTGAACCTAAATAAATCCACAGTATTAAGAGCAGGATCCCTAAAAAATACAGACAAAATTTATTGCAAAATGAAAAAATTTACATGGACATCTAATCAAGCAGCCACTTTAGGAATCATCTTCACAAATAATAAAGCCAAACGAGTAGAAATCAATCTTAATACTAAAATAAACCAAATGTATTCATGTCTTACAAAATGGAAGAAACATAACTTATCATTATTAGGAAAAATAACAGTCATAAAAACATTTGCCCTGCCAAAAATAACATACCCATTGACAGTACTAGAAAACCCACCGGATCATACAATAACTGAAATCACTAAACAACTTTATTCATTCTTATAATAATAATAATAATATAATAATAATACTTTATTTAATGAGGGTAACACAGTTAGTTACACTAATCTTCCCTGTGGCCCTCAACAATCATACAATGAACATGAAATTCAACAATGTAATTAAACATTAAAATATAAAACAAGCATTCACATAATGTTTATAAATGCAATGACAAAAACTTTTCTATTGAATACTTACACTTATTCGTCAATCAAACAGTTTATTTCCAACTAACAATTAAGTTTCAGAAGATAATTTTTTAGATTATGGGACAATAAACCAGATAAAATAGCAAGACACACAATTAAAAAAGACTATAAAGATGGGGGATTAAAAATGATAGATTTGAATGCATATCTATACTCAATAAAAGCAAGTTGGATCAAAAGAATTTTTAACGATGAAAATACCGGAATCTGGAAAGATAATTATATGAATGAAATTAACAAATTTGGTGGGAAATTATTATTACAATCAAACATAACATATAAAGATATAACCAATAAATTCAAAAATATTTTCTTAAGGGATGTTTTACAAAGTTGGGCAAAGGTAAACTTTAATTCGGAAATAACAAACATCACAGATGAAATCATATGGAATAACTCATTTATACAAAATAACAATAAAACAATATTTTATAGAGTATGGCTGGATAAAGGAATAAAATATATTAAACAACTTTATGATTACAGAAATAAGAACTTTTATAATTTTAATACGATCAAACAACTTTACAATCTAGACAATTCAGATTTCTTAAAATACCACTCAATAATTGCTTCCATACCAAACTCTTGGAAAGAAAAACTTAAACATGAAACATACAACAACAACGACAGAACTTTTTTCATTGGCAGGATTTTAAAGATACTGAAACCAAATAAAATTATATATGAGACATATATATCGAAAACAACTACCAATATTACAAATAAAGCTCAACAAAAATGGAATGACTCCTATGACAATCTGAACTGGAAAAAAATCTTTTTATCACCGATTACATGTACTATTTATTCGAGATTGAGGTTATTTCAATATAAATATTTATATAGAATTATACCCACAAATAAATTCTTACACAAATGCCATTTCGTAAATTCAAGTTTATGTCAATTCTGCAATATGCATGTAGAAACAGTACAACATTTATTTTGGGACTGTGCTCATGTACAACATTTTTGGACAAAAACAAATGATTTCTTATCACAAAACGGCATTAATGTAGCTTTTAATTTTAAAAATATATCATTGGGCATCCATGACGACAACACAAAACAAAAAACAATAATAAATTTTGTTATTTTTTTAGCAAAATATTTCATTTTTAAATGTAAAATGCAAAGCGATATACCATGCTTTGACAACTATTTTAGATATTTAAAAGAATGTAAAAATATAGAACAAATCTTAGCCCAAGCGAGATCCAAACTGGAAACGCATAATAGAAAATGGCACTCAATAAAATTTGAATAATCTAATATAGCAACCTTATATAATTAACATCAATATGTATTGATCTTATAATGAACATGATTAATCATCATCATCTCTCTCTCTCTCTCTCTCTCTCTCTCTCTCTCACACACATTTTCACAACACTGCTTATAGTACTCATGTTTATAAATGTGTATTGTTATATAATAACTTGATAATGTGAAAATGAAAAAATAAACGGGCTGCCATTTGGTAACTCAAAAAAAAAAAAATAAATAAATAAAAAGCAGGTCATTATCATTAATACATATACCGATAATCAAAATTATAAGTTTAGTATGTCAAATCCACCAAAACATGACAAAATCGATATCTAAATTTGAGTGGTAAACTTGAAAAGAAAACCCCTTTCTAAAAATAGACAGTACTTAAATACTGCTTGGAAACCTTCTCATTATCCTCATTTGGACTCTTTCTAAGATGAAACAATTTTTACTACATGTAAACCTGTTTTAACTACCATTTTATTGACCTCTTCGAAATCCCGAATTCTCGTCGCGTGCGAGAGCGAGATATTGCGCGTGACTATGAGCTCAGGGGAATTCATTTCACCGCGGTCACTGCTAAAACAATGTAAATTTCACGATAGTAAATTGAATTTCATACATTAACATTAAGCAGTTAAATAGTGAGTATGCTAGTATCAATTATGAACTTAAGAAATGATGCGGTTGTTGACCATGATTACCTTGATGCAGTTGTTGACCATGATTTATTGTGACTTTTATTACTGTTGTAAGTTGATGGTGTTAGCAGAATGTAAAATGGTGTGTGTGTCTGGTATATAAGTGAAAATTATTATGAAAATTTATTATGGCAGAAGAAATTAATCAATTTGTTTCAAGAACATAATTTATTATAGATATAAAGTCGAATGAAAAGTTTAAAACTCAGAGTATGAGACTGTTTTGTACCAGTTACAGTAGCCTAGTTTCAACATACAGAAACGAACATTCCCGTGTATTTGTACTGTACATGTTTCATATATATATATATATATATACATATATACTGAGTTCCAAAAGTGTTGTCAGTAAAAATATATGGGGAATCCCCTAGGGTACTTTTAAAGCCGGATGTGTGCCTGGATATGGAAATGATATTTTGAAGATGCAGTCTGAAATTGAACTTGGGTTTGTAACAAACAGAATCGGTGATTAAATAAAATATACCAACTTTTTTTTTCAATGTATGGAAGGTAATTTACTGACTTCATAACTTTCAAGAGGGAATGCATGTATAGTGATGCCATGTTATGCATTTTTTTACAAGTTTTACATTTTGTGGTGTTTTATCTCGTCATTTACACAGTTTCAGTTGTTTAACTAGACAAATAGTGCTTTTATTTGACAAAATGCTGTTTTACACAAAGGGGCAATAACTTTCAACCAGACTTTAGAATAAATTAAAATTCTGTTGATGTTGCTCTTTATACTCCGACAAATATAGTTAAATTAAAAAAAATATCGAAATCTTTTTTTGTAATATAGTAAAAATTGCACGAAAATATCAACTAAACTTTTGGAACTCAGTATAATTCACTGTATCTATATGATCCAACGGGTTTATAAATCTGTCCTTTATATAGCATGTGAATAGTCATGAATCCTTAACTGGATCCTACTCATATAAAGCTATTACTTCATGTATGTAAATTTGTCCACCCTGTCCAGATGTGTTGCATATAATTCCATAGTATATAAGTCATGGTCGACACCAAATTTATTGGTTTGGCAGAGGCCTTGATATTGTATCTATGGTTTGTATTGTAGCTAGGCGCACTCTCCATAGTCTGGTCTGTACATTTATGTCTTGGTTATTCACAAATAATTATCTCCATATATATATATATATATATATATATATATATATATATGAAAATGTTAGGGCTATCATAATCCCCTTCATTAAATTTACAGGGCTATCAAAATCCCCTTGATTGAAACGTCTCCACTGAAAACATTACAGGGCTAAGTCTATATTTGAATAATTGTGTGGTTCCTTTTTTCATCAACTGTAGAAAGGCAAAATGGAAGGGAAGTTTTCAGAAGTTTAGTATTGAAAGAAAGAATAATTATCTTTTTGACAATGTGGGGTCAGTGAGTATATTTACGAGGGGGGATCAGAAAGTTTGTAGACATTTGCCATAACTTATTTATATCAATTATACAATGCACAATAGTGTTATTGTATTTGAGATTAATATATATGGGACATATTTTGAAAATTTGAGCTTGATACGTCAACTTTTAAGAAAATAAGGCACTATTCAAAGCATAGCAGTTAGATATGTCGGGGCAAAATGATGACGATGTATTCAACAAAAAACGACATCAATATTTTAAACAGGTGCTTTTGTATCAAATTTACTGAGTCACTTCTTCTCAAAATACTCTCCTCCATGGTCTATACGTTTTTGCCATCATTTACACCATTCAGTGAACATGTTAACAAAATCAGAAAATGAAATACTGGACACAAAATTCTGTAAAACATGCTTTGATTCTAATTTGTATTCAAATGAACTCCCCATTTGCTCTTTTTTAATGACCGATTCCCGGCCAACTCAAAAACATTAATTTTGTGACATTTAAACACTAGAGACCTTGAAACATTAGATTCACCATATATACTTTTGTTTCTCTTTTTGAGCAGGTGTATTACCTAACATTAAGCAGAATTTTACGGAACTGCGGTATTTCGCGTGCTAATCCATTTTTAAGTGCCCAGACGTCAATTTGTTTCAAACAAAATGGCATATCGTAACATCATAATATTGACGTCATTTTGAGATGTCCATAATTGGAACTATTTTTTTAAAGGATGTAAACAAACATACAATACAGCACACATTGATATTTTTTATTTAAAAATAAAAAGCGTTTTGGCAATGCTACGCTTGTTTGAATAGTAGCGGTAGGAAAAAAGCAAAAACTGCCCCGACTACATAAATCAACGTTTCCATAGTTACTATAGAATATAAACTAATGATGAAAAATTATCAATTTTTTACAATATTACTGCAAATATATAGCAGCACATGCTCCCTGAGAATTATTAGATTACACTGATAAATAGAAAAGTTATGGCAAAAGTCTACAAACTTTCTGATCCCCCCTCGTAGGTATGGTATACTGGAAAAAAATGTTTTAGCAAATGTTTTAGCAAATTTTAAATTTTTGAAAAATCATGATAATAAATTCCATTTAAACAACAATACATGTACTTACTTATTAGTTTACACAGGACTTTATTTTCCTTCTCACAAGGTGCTTGTCTAGATATTGTTTTGCCTTGATTCCATTTGAATTCCATACATGAGTACATACGGCCATCTAGTCTTTCTGTTTGAAAAATAGATATTAATATATGATCTTTTATGAGAAATAATTCGAAAGGCATAATTATTAAAGAGGCCTCACCAGTGTATTGCTGATATTTTTTCGATCTTATCAGTAAAACTGCAAATCTATATCAGAACTTATATATAAAAAAAGGAAGCTTGCATCTCTCTACTAAATATTGATAAAATAGCATGCGAAAAATTAATTATTTGGCAAATTAATTATTCTAATTTCACAGGCAACTGATTTCTTTTACATAAGATGTAAGGTGTATGTAACCTTAGATGTATTATAATGTTTTATACAGGCAAAATGATCTTGAATTCAAAATATTGCAGTTTGAAATAAAATTTCAAATACTTTCCTTGATTTTTTAGCTGCAGTATACACATTTTGTAATCATAATTACTTCAACAATTTTGAACACAATTTGTTGAGAATGGTCTTGTTTTGTAGAGAAATACGTTGTGCAAAGAAAAAATTTTGATTTGTATTTCTGAGATGGAATATTTGAAGTCAAGATTTCGCAAGATTTTGCGTGAATACGCGAGCGTTCTTAATATCTCGATCAGTTGCTTTTCTATTCATTTTACTTCGATTGTGAAACAAGTTATTACAACTGATACAAATCATGCTGGAAATTTTACTGAGTAGAACCAGAACTAAGCATATGCGGAATATGTGTCTTGCTCAACGACAACATACACAGTCACCAGGGAGGATCGAACCAACGGCTCCTGATCCTAAGGGTTTGATGCTCTACCCCTGGAGCAAATGCTTCACATACAATCATTTAGAAAATCATTATCAAGGAAAAGAATTCAATAAACACTGGTAAAGAGTAAATGTACTATTGCATAATGAATGAATTCCTATAATTCCTACACAAAATGTATCAAATATCATTTCTTTACATTTTCATTGATATAAATGCATGGAAATAACATGCCTGTTTCATTTAAACACTTTGGAATATAACAGTAATACGCTGTAACATCTGTGTCTGTGGTATAGCACCATGTTTTCCCGTCTCCTTCAGGATCCCTACAGTAGTTGGATGCATTTTGTACTGATCCCTCTGGATAGAGGCTGTCACTAATAAAATCATTCTTATGAGGACCGTCTGCGGCCCACGCCTGACACGTGTATCCAAGTCCACTTCCAGGTTTGGAAATTGTTCCATTCCATTCTGACGAGTTTGTGAAGCAAATGTCTAAAAAAAATCAAACAAACGATTACAGTAATTGTTCACTTGTATACAATATTTTGTAAAATAATAATTATCTTTTATTGTTGAAATAAGTTAACAATTGAAATATCAAGAATACCAATACTATTGATATTAATAACAAATACTATAAAGAAGAATGTCAAAGATGGCCCTGGCACGCTTTTCTAATTCTAAAAAAAAAAGCAAATAGCAAGTAAACTCAGCCATATTGGATTTTCAAGAAGGACAAAAAAAAACACACAAATCTTAATCGCCTAAGAGACAATATGATTTTTTTTAATTCATGGTATACAATCAAATCCATAAAAGTGGTCACCTCTATTCAAAATCTTCTTCTCAAGAACTGATGAGCCAAATTTGTTCATCTTAGGTATTAAGCAGCCACATTTGTTATTTCCCATTTACATGTTTTCAGAGCAAATTAACCTGCATTTAACAACAAGGCCACTTTTGCTCCTTCCCTTGACTGGCTGCTTAAGACAGGTTTGACTGTACATGTAATAATTTTAAATGGAGTATATCGCTATGTCTTCAAAAAAATTTTTTTTTAAATTGGTGAAAATACATCTCATTATCATTGATTAATAAAACCCGAATGACTTAGTATGACATATATACCAAATTGTCACAAAATTGCTATTTAAATTGGACTGGTAAACTTGAAACAAACCCCCATTCTAAATTAGACAGACTTCAATACTGCTAGACGACCTTCACATCGTCATTTAGACTCTTTCTAAGATTAAACAATTTTTACTACATGTAAACCTGTATAGTAGATCAAATTAAAATCAAAATGAAAGCATGTGATTCATTTAATATGTTTCAAAATATGTTGCCATTTTAAGCGTGAACTCTACTAGTATTTTATACTAACCTGGGCGCATAGCCCAAGTGAGGAAATCCCTTTACAATATATTATTTTGACATGTTCAAATAGAAACAGGGTCAGTGAGTATATATTCATGAAACTTTTGTGTCTAATAACTCAGCCTCAAACTCAAAACTGACAATTTTTAAATATTATTTGATAGCAAAATGTTTAGTTATAAAATATATATTTTAGATATTTTCTGATAATGTAACATCGATATTGACTGTTTTCACAAGAAAATGTTGTTAATATTTGTAAAACTATTTTAAATGCATAGTACAAAATTTCAGATTTTCAGTTTGAGTCTGATGAATTTAAGCCAATAATTTTTATCATTTTTTGATATGTAAATCTTACCGTTCATAAAGATGGTCAACGAATTTGAGCCACCGCACCTTTCCTCCTCATTTCCAGGGCACGTGTATATGCAGTTTTCATTAGTTTTAACTAACAAACCCTCAAAATTATCAAAACAAAAGCATTTCTTTTCCTGTCATAATGAGAAAAATGTATAATTAGTATCCAAAGTGTATATGTAAATGAGGGTTCTCTGGGGCTGATTGGTCTAAGGCACCCTCTCAAGATCACTTACCTATCACCGCTAAGGTCGATAGTTCGAGTCCTGTTTGCATCAAAAACTCTATGTGAGAAAGTTTGCCAGGTACTTATGGAAGGACGGTGGTTGTACTCAGATTCCTTTCGAGGTCTTTCACCACCAATATAACTGGATATGCCATATATATATCCTGGGATGTGTTGAAAATGTGTTAAACCCCATTTTAAAAAAAAAAAATCAAAAGTTTACATAAGGTCAAATAAAGCATTTTTATAATTATTCAAAAGCAAAACCTTTAATTGGCCAGTTCAAGAACTTGTCCAAGACCTTATGGTTACATAACTACAATGTAAGTTTGATTGACATCGTTGAAATAAATGTGCTACTGACTTGACACAGGCTGTCAATCAAGCAAGTTGATAATCCAATCAGTGATCGATATTGGTTTCTAGACTGACATTTTCCTTAGACAAGCAAGTGGTACCTAAGTAAACATGGTGTTGTATTTACTTGGACAAACATCACATGACCAGTGGACAGAGTAATAGTCATTCTCATGTCAAGTCAACTGTGTACACAAGTGTTCAGTGAGGTTTTATCAAAACTGCCATGTGGTTCCCTATTATACACATATTTCAATAACTCATCAACCAGATATTTTACCAATTAACAATTCCTTACAAAAGTAATTAGTGATAAAATACCTGTGTGCACATAATCATATTACAGTCAATTCTATCTTAAGCAGCCAGTCAAGGGTGGGAGCAAAAGTGCTCTTTTAAGACAGGTTGTTGTTTTATACAGGTAAATTTGCTCTGAAAGCATACATGTGTAAATGGAAAAAAGCAAATGTGGCTGCTTAAGATAAGTGGTGCTTAATAGAGGTGACCACTTACACAGGTTTCACTGTATTCATATGAACATTCTTAAAAATAAATACCTGCAATCCAAAGTAGTTAAACTTTCGACAATGCATCAAACACTCCTTCATCTGGTTTGTTTTAAATTCTGTGTTGTTCAACGAGTTTATGAAAGTGGAATTTGTTTTAAAACAACCTGCAAAAAAATCACTTTAAACGTGTTCACACACTCTCCATTGCATTTGTCATAAATTACTATATAATATTCTGACCTCTGCTTGACTAGAATAAAGTATGTGCTATTGCAGATTTTAGCAGGAAAATACAAAATTCAGTCAGTTCGCACACCTTAATATCAATTAGCCAGTCAAAATATGGTTTACAAACAATGGATAATTTGAACCTGTTATAACCATGAACAAAAATGACGTAATGAAGTGACCTGTCACTAATTTTAGTAAAAATAAGTACCGTGCAACCATAAGTCTTAAGCAGCCAGTCAAGGGAATTAGCAAAAATGAACTTTTTAGTCAGGTTGCTGCTTAATACAGGTTAATGTGCTCTTTAAGTTTAGAAATGGGAAATAGCAAATTTTGTTGCTCAAGACAAGTGGTTACTTAATAGAGGTGATCGCTTACACAGGTTTGAATGTACATGGACCAATGTAAAATCATGCATCTTAAACAGAGTAAATACGAAGTGCAGTGTTTTATCATTACTGACATTTTGCATGTAGAACTGATTTCCTTCTAATATCTTGTATTTCATTACGACAAGATTGGTTGATCAGGTATCATGTCATCATATGTATCAACTTAAAAACCTTTAATATGTTTAATGAAGTATAATTGATTTTTTTAGCATAATATTTATTTTGCTCATAACATTATATTGTATTATATTGTGTAAAATTGTTATTCATTTTGCATTGTGTTATATGTATTATTTCTTTCTTTATTTATATTGTAATTTGTAATTCTCGTGTATGCATGTGCTCTCCATATAGGAGGAATTAAAGAATCAAATCAAATCAAATCACTACACAGTTCCATCCCCTTTTTTGCCATGGTAACATGATTCTTACGTTTTAAAAAAAAGTTGTATGTACTTTGGTTCGAAACATTTTCAAAATGGTTCAAAGAAGGTGTGATTTCTTGCTGAAAATGAGTAGAGCAAATTTAGCATATACATTGTACAACAATAAGACATCACTGGTGTTAAAAAAGTGATTTTTATAGAATTTTAACAGATATATGTATTTATGAGCACAACTTTTTTTTAAAAACATAGTGGTGTCACTGCACTTTAAAGAAAGCTGGTCAACCTATCAGTTATTGTGCATTTTTATGTGTGGTCACATTCCTGCTATGGAAAAAAAAATACTACAAAAAAATTCTAAGTGGTATGTGTAGTGAGACCTGAAATTAGGTTTTGC
Source organism: Panopea generosa (assembly GCA_029582155.1). NCBI lineage: Eukaryota > Metazoa > Mollusca > Bivalvia > Adapedonta > Hiatellidae > Panopea > Panopea generosa. The sequence goes on from CM055910.1 coordinate 3,464,673, forward strand.
CTCATTAATAATGCATGGTAGGTTGATAACATACATGTATAATCAGCAAATAATATTTGTTCATTTTCCTTGTACTGACTATTTCTCAAGGTCAGATCAACCCATTTTTATTTTCATGAATATAAATTTTGATCTCTCCTAAACAAATGCTATATACGATTATCCTTCTGTGAGAAGATGCAAGAAAACATTACTCACATCTGATGGCAGATAACCACTTTAAAATGTAATACGAGTCTCTCTAAAATCGTCAGAGAGATGGCTGTGCAAGAACGGTAACTAAACAACCTGATAAGCCAATAATTTGCACAGGAGCCATGATTTTCAGCTGAGAAGGTGAGATGGGGATTAAGAAGGGTGTACCTAATTTCTGTAGTTTCACAATAATATATTCAAATCTGCAAAGATAATAACAGATCAGATAAATTTGCTGGGAGAATCATGACTGAAGCTACTCTACCCAGCAATTTTCAAAAAATTTTCAGCTATATTGCGACTGTCTACTTGAGACAGTATTCTAAGCACTGCCACACCGGAGTATCATGCCACAGACACATGGTATGATACCCAACCTAGTCACATTATACTGACACCAGCCGACTGAACCTAGAACTATACTATAAATGCTGAACGCCAAGCAAGGAAACTTCTAGTACCATTTTTCAAGTGTTTGACATGACCCGGCCGATGATCCAACCCAAGACCATCCGTATGCAAGGCAGACGCTCTACCCCATGACAACTGCTGCAGTTGAAAATTGATATATACATCAGTTCATGTCTTGCTACTGATTAACCAATCAAAATGTGGCTTACAAAATTATGTTCATCTGAGCCTGTCATAACAATATTTTCTGTTTCTAATTTTAGTAACAATAAGTACATTTGCACATGTGACCACAACGTTATAATACCACAGAAATAACACTTAATAAGTCAGTGAGTGATTTAATGTAGATAAAGTGAGTAGATCAGCAGCCGACTAGATTACATTTATAGTGTAAGAATAAGAAAGTATCCAAACTTGGTATGCCTATGTTTTGTCCATCATCAGATTTTATTTTACACAGATGTCAGATTTTTGTATTTTTTCTTCCACAAATCCAAATCTTTTTTTTTTTTTTCTTTTTTTTTAAATGTGCTCTTTTTTTTAAAATAAAAAATAAAAAATGTAAGCCAACATACAGAAGATTTGATCAAATAGTGTATACATGCAATATTAGAAATTGTTTAGATCCGTACCTCTCAGCCATGCCCACGGTGTAAAGTATTTGCCCATCCACATATCAGTTACGTTGTTTGTCGACATAATAGTTTTAAGTTGCATCATAGTGATGTTTGATGATGTTGGCAGGACACCACCAGTTTGTCTACACTGATCTGCAGCTGCCTTCCAGCTCAACTGCTCCGGATGAAAGACAAATGTATCGCTGACTGTGTAATGATAACAGAGGTCAGTTAGCCAGATTAGTAAACTCAATATTGAATCGACGCTTGTAGTAACAAAGTGGAATGACAATGTATAATCTATTCTACTTCCAAATAAATTCTAAAAATAATGTCATCATGAGCTAGTTGCAAGAGTAATCAACATGACGTGAGAGCAACTGTCGCTCAAGCAACTGGCATGTGGCGTTGTTTGTCCAAGTAAATACAATGTAACACAATGTAGTGTTTACTTAGATATCGTTAGCTTGTCTAAAGAAAATGGTGGTCTGGAAACAATATTATTTGCTGATTGGATTATCAACTTGTTTGATTGACAGCCCGCGTCATGTCAATTAGGTCAGTAACTGATGGAAATGATTTTCTCCCCTCCCCCCCTTGTTGAGACTTTATAAATAGTCATATTTTAAGTGCTTGATATTTTATTGTCCATATCAACAATGAGTGCAAGGAAGTCAATTTACATCCTTAACAAGCAAGAACCATTATTCTAGGATTCAATCTCGGACCAAACAACCAAATGGGGGACTTAGGATTTCTCTAAGATTCAATTGATATAACGTCGAAAAGTGTTACCATATTTTATTTTCACAATATTACATAATCAAGTATTCCCAAATTAAATCAAATCACTTAGTTTGTTTCAGTATAAGTGGAGCGCATGGTCATGTCCGTTGTGACTTCAACAGATAACTGTTATTGAAGCTAAAGGAAGCGCAAGGAAGCGACCGAGGGCATATATAACCAAAACTTTGTTGCGCTTAAGTATGATAGCCACACACCCCTTTGGTGTACTAAAAACCAAACCAGGTACCCCATTGGTACCATAATATATGGTACCCCCTTAGTACCAAATAAAAGCAGGTGCCCCTTTGACACCATAATACAACCAGGTGCCCCTTTGACACCATAATACAACCAGGTGCCCCTTTGACACCATATTACAACCAGGTGCCCCTTTGACACCATAATACAACCAGGTAACAGCGCAACTTCGCCTACTTCCTGTTTCAATATAAAGTAGTCTTACATAAACGGGTGAGACAATGTAAGAACGCCTAGCCCTTATCGCTCTCTGGCCAGTTCTTACATGCTCCGAAAACCACTCCCAAAAAACTAATTTTTAGCCGCATGAGTCTCCTCCATATCACAGATGACTGCTATGGTATGTTGAAAGACCCATAGGCATGCAAAAGAATGAATTTGAAATATGCCAATACATAAGTAATATTTCGTTATGCCCCCGATCGCATCCAAACGTAAGAATTTTCCGCAGACATGACAAAGAGAGATGAAAATAAGAAAAGGAAAGAAAGCAAAAGAATAATGAAGAAAAATAGGAGATAGCAACTTTCATAGATACATAACAATAAAATATACAGTTCAAACTATTTGTCATTATTACGTTTGCCTAAGACAGTCACTTTGTTAGCTCTCGTTGTTTTCACTTGGAACTATATCAACGTCAGTTCGTTTCTGCCACTGCTGGCACACTTGAAAATGTAACATGTTAACACTGAATTGTCACTGTTAATCGTTTAAACTCGACGGTTCACAAACAACACCTGGACAGAAATGTTCATTGCCTGCTCAGTTCCGAAGACGAGATCGCCACATTTCGGACTGTTGTAGTGCGAAGCCTTTGTGTCTTTGAACGTGCCTCAAGTCCATAGTGTATAACATGTAGTTTGCCTAAGACAGTCACTTTGTTAGCTCTCGTTGTTTTCACTTGGAACTATATCAACGTCAGTTCGTTTCCGCCATTGCTGGCACATTTGAAAATGTAACATGTTAACACTGAATTGTCACTGTTAATCGTTTAAACTCGACGGTTCACAAACAACACCTGGACCGAAATTTTCATTGCCTGCTCAGTTCCGAAGATGAGATCGCCACATTTCAGACTGTTGTAGTGCGAAGCCTTTGTGTCTTTGAACGTGCCTCAAGTCCATGGTGTATAATATGTACTGAAATTAAATAACTGACCAACAGTTAACATGTTAATTCTGTATGCATAAAATAGAGGAGATTTTTTAGAAATTGTAACTTGGTTAAGGGTGCGGTGGGTGGGTTGATGTTTTGCTTTTACCTGTGCAATATGAAAGTGCGAGGGCGACGTGGCGGTCACATGGCCTTATATACCCGACCAGTTCACGTCCAATCTCGCGAGGATTAGTTACTATAGAGAAACTAGCGTCTTTAAAATACAACTTGCTTCCGTAAAGCGTGTTCGAAAATATACGGAAATTGTTACCAGAATAACCAAGATTAATCTTTAAAATTAATCTCTATTATTCTAGGATTCAATCTTGGACCAAACAACCAAACGGGGGACTTAGGATTTCTCTAAGATTCAATTGATATAACGTCGAAAAGTGTTACCATATTTTATTTTCACAATATTACATAATCAAGTATTCCCAAATTAAATCAAATCACTTAGTTTGTTTCAGTATAAGTGGAGTGCATGGTCATGTCTGTTGTGACTTCAACAGATAACTGTTATTGAAGCTAAAGGAAGCGACCGAGGGCATATATAACCAAAACTTTGTTGCGCTTAAGTATGATAGCCACACACCCCTTTGGTGTACTAAAAACCAAACCAGGTACCCCATTGGTACCATTATAGCAACAGGTACCCCATTGGTACCATAATATCTTGTACCCCCTTAGTACTAAATAAAAGCAGGTGCCTCTTTGACACCATAATACAACCAGGTGCCCCTTTGACACCATAATACAACCAGGTGCCCCTTTGACACCATAATACAACCAGGTGCCCCTTTGACACCATATTACAACCAGGTGCCCCTTTGACACCATAATACAACCAGGTAACAGCGCAACTTCGCCTACTTCCTGTTTCAATATAAAGTAGTCTTACATAAACGGGTGAGACAATGTAAGAACGCCTAGCCCTTATCGCTCTCTGGCCAGTTCTTACATGCTCCGAAAACCACTCCCAAAAAACTAATTTTTAGCCGCATGAGTCTCCTCCATATCACAGATGACTGCTATGGTATGTTGAAAGACCCATAGGCATGCAAAAGAATGAATTTGAAATATGCCAATACATAAGTAATATTTTGTTATGCCCCCGATCGCATCCAAACGTAAGAATTTTCCGCCACAAAATAAAATATTATTTTATTTCCGCAAAATTCTTATTCTAAAATCTTTAACAGATACTCCCTAACTGCGTCTAAATAATAGTCAATGCCAACGTCTGATTAGTGTACGCCGTCGTTCGGATAGAAACCAGGAGTTTTAGTAGTTTTTTGATAAATGATTCTGAGATATCATACCAACTATTAATTTTATGAGAAAATGACAGTCCTGATATATATGTTGAAATAGTTTTTGGCGATTTAGGTTTTTTCGAAAAGGAAAACAATGAAAAGGGTGATATCTTTCATAGGCGCCGGCCACGCATCTGGCAAATTATAAAGTGTACAGAATGATTGAAAAGCGTTTAACGCCGTGTTGTAAGTGAATGCCGTATTTCTGGCTATCCCTGCACGAACCAGTTGCTTGTATCTATTGTGAAGATATCCCAAAGTTGGCGTGGCCCTGGTGTTGGGTTCGAGTCTGCTTCCGGCGCCAACATTCTGAACCGGGAGAGCTGAAAGCGAGATAACGCATCACTTATTTCGTTTTTTGCCCCAGGGATATGCGAGGCTTTAATCAAGCAATTAAAACGCAAACACTGCAGTGAGAGTATTCTTAGTAAGGTTACTACCGGCGATGACTTTGAAGTCATGGTATTTAAGATGTGAACTACAGCTTGATTATCACAATGAAAGCGTATTTCCTTGTTACGCAACTGCTCGCTCATATAAAAACCGCTACGACGATAGGAAACAATTCTAACGTGGTAATATTTTTTGTTATGCCGTTCTCTTGCCACTTTAATGGCCACCTCGCATTACACCAATGTCCCTTAAACCAAATTCCGAAGCCTATGCCGCCGGCGCTATTGGTGTACAATTGCTCGTCGTCATTTGACACCCAAAACTTGTCATGAAATACGGAGATGCCGTTATAATTTCTGAAAAAATGTAGCCACATTTCTAGATCTAGTTTTATTTCTTTGCTCACGCGAACGTGATGGTATGAACGTGTCACGCCGCAGATGGAATTAATAAGCCGTCTACAAAACGGTCTTCCTACAGTTATTGCGCGACAACAAAATTTTAGTGATCCTATGAGCAACTGCATTTCTTTTAATGTTACCGACTTTTTCGACAGAGTGTATTGATTTTTTTTAATTACTTCAGTAATTTTCGCTAGCGGGATTCGAACCTCCATTTTCTGAGAATCCAGTTCTAAGCCCAAGAAAACAAGAATTTGAGTCGGACCTTCGGTTTTCTCATCTGCTAGCGGTACACCCAAGTCTTGCATAATCGTTGTAAATACTTGCATCAGAGCATAACAACTTGCATGGCTTTTTTCGCCTCCTAAAAAATCATCTAAGTAATGAATTAGACCGCCTGATTTCATGTTAGTCTTGACACAGAATTCGAGGAAAGTTGAAATTTGTTTCAAAAAGGCTCGGAGATATGCTACCGCCAAAAGGTAGTGATTTATCAAGATAAATTTTACTGTTGAGAGAAAACCCTAACAGCTCGTAATCTTCGGGGTGTATTGGCAATAATCTAAACGCGTTTTTAATGTTCATCTTAAATAAAAAACAGTTTACCCCAAGATCATGAATTATTTGAATCGCTTGGTCGAATTCTGTGTACTTAACCGAGCATAATTTGGGGTCGATGAAATCATTGATAGACATGCACTCCGGGTATGATAGGTGATGTATAAGTCTATATTCCCCTGGAATTTTCTTGGGAACAATGCTTATAGGTGAAATTTGTATGTTTTTAATAGGGCTGTCGTCGAAAGGGCCTGCAAACCTGCCCGCGTCGATCTCTTTTTGTATTTTTTTTCTTGAGCGATTTCTGGTAGTTGCTTAATAGATTTGAGATTTTTTTTTTTTTTTTTTTTTTTGACAAGCGGGTTTCACGTGGACCCGTGTAGTTTAATTTAAAGCCATGTTTAAAACCATTCAAAAGAATAGTGGCATCCGATGACTCATAATTACTTAACCAAAGTTGTAAGGCTTGTATATTGATTGGTGAAAAAGCAAGCTTGACGATGTTAGATAACATGGGTGTGTTTTTAACTTCTGCTCGAGCCTCGTTGACCACGGGGGTAGCCACGCTGCCCTCGCCACATTCCCCGGCCACGAAAAGAACTAGTACTGAAAACTGGCGGGGCTTGATTCGCTTTGTCCCCTATATTTTCTGTTTGTGGGGCGTACGGTGCTGTGTGGGATTTAGCGCCCGTGTTACAGTGAAGCAAGGCATGAAAACGGCCACAATGGAAACAGACATGCCTGAATTTGCAGTTTTGCCACTGACACGCACCCTTATTGAAAGCTATACAAATTTTAGCGGCATACGGTTTTTGTTCCACGTGACTAGCAACAGGCTCATTACTGAGCAGCATGCACCTTATCCAAAGGTCGTGATTAATCGCAGCCCACGAGGCTGGCGTAAGAGCTTGGCGCATGCGAAACTACTGATTGTACACTTTCCAGAATTTCCCCCCATGACGGGAGGAACATTCACGGATTACATAAAGATATTGCAGCAACTCGTGAATTTTGTTCGGATGTGTCGCCAAATAAATAGACATGTAAATTATAAACGCGTCTGTCCAGCGTTCAATCGAGCCGATATCATCTTTACACTCGCTCGGGCGGCTTTCTATAATACCGTTATGTGATAATCTCAAAGTACTACATGAAGTAAATTCGGCCAGTTCCACCGCACCCTTTAAAAGTAAAGCCAAATTTAGATATTCGCCTTTACATATTTTCTGTTTTAGCGTAGAAGGAACGTGTAAGGCGATATCATCTTGTGCTATGCGTGCAAAATAGCCATGTGAACTAATGTTATCAAGGTGCGGTAATTGATTCATTCCTGTAAAAATATTGCTATTCGGGTCTGTCTGTTGACCCACGTGTCTGATAACGCCGGGTAGGTTCGAATCCAGCATGTCACTAACAGTGCTGAAATCTTTAGGCGGGTTATCATGCACATTACTCGTGTTAGTTTTGCCATTTTTCCCAGTCTCCCTCTGAGGTAAAATTTTAGATGCCTGAATAATTTGTTCAAAATCGATGACGTTACCTTTATCTACGTCCGTTCCATCAACCTCTGAGGGTTTCCGCCGTTTTACAGCTGCCCGTGTAACTACCTGTCTCCTCTTAACATCTTTACCCCTCCCCGGCATAGCTATATACGATATTGATGTTTTGCTTTTACCTGTGCAATATGAAAGTGCGAGGGCGACGTGGCGGTCACATGGCCTTATATACCCGACCAGTTCACGTCCGATCTCGCGAGGATTAGTTACTATAGAGAAACTAGCGTCTTTAAAATACAACTTGCTTCCGTAAAGAGTGTCCGAAAATATACGGAAATTGTTACCAGAATAACCAAGATTAATCTTTAAAATTAATCTCTATTATACCTGACATATGTAAATGGAAAAAAAAAGTTTAAAAGAATCTATTAAACAGAACTCTTTTCTTTCTTTATTTCGGTAACAATGACTTTGACTAAAACCTGTCTAAGCCTTCCTTTTAAAATTGTCAGGGCCTTTAATGCAGTGCATAACATCATTTTTGGGTACAAGAATATCACATTAAATAATAAATGAGCATTAATACAAGTTCATATTAATTAGATTTATTTTAAAGAAAAATTGTGTCATCATACCATTTATCTTAAAGGCAAAACTAGAAAAAAATAGGTTTCCAAAGATTCTATATATAACACTTTGCATATAATCATTTTCCGCCATTCATCGTATGACGCAATGTTGGAAAATACCATTATTTTACCACGACAAACCAATATCGTTTAGAAGGTCCAGCAAGTCTGAATGTAGCGCGGCATTTTATGTGCGAGAGCTACATTATATAGACAACACCAAGCGATGAATCAGTAGTAATATAACACTAGGTTAATATAAAATGTAAAATATACATCGCATATTAATTACACTCCTGCATCACAATGTCATGTGATCTGTTTTTATTACAACTGACCAATGATTATAAACCAAGATGCTCCTCCATGAAAGATTCTTCACCAAATTTGGTGGGGAAATGGCAGGTTAGTTATTGAAAAAAAGATTTCTAATAAATCAAACACTATTTTCAACTTTTCCGGAGCACTTCCTCATCCCTGGTTTCAGAGCCCAAGGACTGAATATGTGAATTTCCTTGGCCACATAATGCTTCTGTGAAAATATAAGCAAAATTTATCCGGTTGTTTCTAAGAAGAACTTAAAAAATAGAATCTTGAGTATTGCAAGCATTTCATAAGTCCCCTAACAATTACTTTCATAAGTTCATACTGAGTTCTTGCAGAATCCAGGTTATATTTATGATTATACCAAATTTGTTGCCATAGTAACCACAATTTTTGACACAAAAGCTCATATGTAGGCAAATGATTCAAACAAAGTCTATGTAGACATATGCAGTTAACTTGTTATACTTTAACCAATTTCACAATGTGTTACCTTTCCAATTCAAGAGGAACTTATAGGAAGTGCCCTTGTATCTGGTCCCAGATACAAATCTGATTGTGACTATGTTACCAGTGCTGAGAAAAATTGCTGGAATTTGATCTCCACAAAGCCGTGCATCTTGTGAATGTGATTCTGCCAACCCATCTATAACCTGTGCAAGGAAGAATACTTGGTTATAAGCTAGATGTTAAACACCCAGTCCAAGGAAGAGTACCTGGTTATAAGCAAGATGTTAAACAACCAGTCCAAGGAAGAATACCTAGTATAATCTGCATGCGACACTACCTGTCCAAGGAAGAATACCAGGTTATAAGCAGTTAATGTGTGTTACATCACAACCTGCCAAATGAAGAAAACCAGGTTATAAGCTCAGTTGATGTGTGTTACACCACAACCTGCCAAATGAAGAATACCTGGTTATAAGCTGAATGCTACACCACAACCTGTGAAAGGAAGAATGTCTGGCTAACGCTCAGTCGCTCGGTGTTACACCATAACCTGTCAAAGGAAGAATGTCTTGTTATAAGCTCAGTTGAAGTGTGTTACACCATAACCTGTCAAAGGGAGAATGTCTTGTTATATGCTCAGTTGCTGTGTATTACACCACAACCACAACCCGCCAAATGAAGAATACATGGTTATAAGTTGAATGTAACACCACATCATGTCAAAGGAAGAATGTCTGGTTATAAGCTCAGTTGCCATGTGTTAAACCACAACCTGCCAAAAGTAGAATATATGGTTATAAGCTGCATGTCGTATCACAACCAGTCAAATGAAGAATATCTGGTTATAAGCTCTATATCACATCACAACCAGTCAAAGGAACAATACTTGATTATAAGCTGTGTGTTACACCACAACCTGTCAGAGGAAGAAAACCTGGTTATAAGTTGTGTGTTTCACCACAATCTGTCAAAGGAAGAATAGCTTGATATATGATTGATTTATTGAATATTTAGCGATATTTTTGTGCCACAAGTGTTAACATATGATCAGTTAACCTGACCATTCTTTCCTGAGATTCAGGAAGGTTTACCAGTAATAAAGCACACCCCATCTACAAAAGTAAATGACATCTTTCTCACTTGAATCATGCAAAACAAATGACAACGAGACGCAATGTCATATATCAATCATCACACTACATAATATGCTGTTTTGGCTGTCAATGGACATAATAATATACTGATAAACAATAGCTGTTTTGGCTGTCAATGGTCACAATAATGTACTGATAAACAATAGCTGTTTTGGATGTCAATGAACATAATAATGTACTGATAAATAATACACTGTTTTGGTTGTCAATGGACATAATAATGTACTGATAAACAATATGCTGTTTTGGCTGTCAGTGGACATAATAATGTACTGATAAACAATATGCTGTTTTGGCTGTCAATAATAATGTACTGATAAACAAAATGCTGTTTCGGCTGTCAATGGACACAATAATGTACCAATAAATAATATGCTGTTTTGGTTGTCAATGGACACAATAATGTACCAATAATCAATGTGCTGTTTTGGCTGTCAAAGGACATAATAATGTACTGATAAACAATATGCTGTTTTGGCTGTCAATGGACACAATAATGTACCAATAAACAATATGCTGTTCTGGCTGTCAATGGAAATAATAACATACTGATAAACAATATGCTGTTTTGGCTGCCAATGGACACAATAATGTACTGTTAAACAATACGCTATTTCGGCTGTCAGTGGACATAATAATCTACTGATAAACAATATGCTGTTTTGGCTGTCAATGGACACAATAATGTACCAATAAACAATATGCTGTTCTGGCTGTCAATGGAAATAATAACGTACTGATAAACAATATGCTGTTTTGGCTGTCAATTGACACAATAATGTACTGATAAACAATATGCTGTTTTGGCTGTCAGTGGACATAATAATCTACTGATAAACAATATGCTGTTTTGGCTGTCAATGGACACAATAATGTACTGATACACAATATGCTGTTTTGGTTGTCAGTGGACATAATAATCTACTGATAAACAATACACTGTTTTGGCTGTCAATGGACATAATAATGTACTGATAAACAATATGCTGTTCTGGCTGTCAATGGACATAATAATGTACTGATAAACAATATGCTGTTTTGGCTGTGTACTGATAAACAATATGCTGTTTTGGCTGTCAGTGGACATAATAATGTACACATAAACAATATGCTGTTTTGGCTGTCAATGGACACAATAATGTACAGATAAACAATATGCTGTTTTGGCTGTCAATGGACACAATAATGTACTGATAAACAATACGCTGTTTTGGCTGTCAGTGGATATAATAATGTTCTGATAAACAATATGCTGTTTTGGCTGTCAATGGACACAATAATGTACTGATAAACAAAATGCTGTTTTGGTTGTCAGTGGACATAATAATCTACTGATAAACAATACACTGTTTTGGCTGTCAATGGACATAATAATGTACTGATAAACAATATGCTGTTTTGGCTGTCAATGGACATAATAATATACTGATAAACAATATGCTGTTTTGGCTGTCAATGGACATAATAATGTTCCAATAAACAATATACGGTTTTGGCTGTCAATGGACATAATAATCTACTGATAAACAATATGCTGTTTTGGCTGTCAATGGACATTATAATGTACCAATAATCAATATGCTGTTTTGGCTGTCAATGGACATAATAATGTACCGATAAACAATATGCTGTTTTGGCTGTCAATGGACATAATAATGTACTAATAAACAATATGCTGTTTTGGCTGTCAATGGACATAATATACACTGTTTCGGCTGTCAATGGACAATATAATGTACTGATAAACAATATGCTGTTTTGGTTGTCAATGGACACATTAATGTACTGATAAACAATACGCTGTTTTGGTTGTCAATGGACATAATAATCTACTGATAAACAATACTCTGTTTAAGCTGTCAGTGGACATAATAATGTACTGATAAACAATATGCTGTTTTGGCTGTCAATGGACACAATAATGTACCGATAAACAATATACTGTTTTGGCTGTCAATGGACACAATAATGTACTGATAAACAATATGCTGTTTTAGCTGTCAATGGACACAATAATGTTCCAATAAACAATTTGCTGTTTTGGCTGTCAATGGACACAATAATGTTCCGATAAACAATAGGCTGGTTTGGCTGTCAATGGACACAATAATTTACCGATAAACAATATGCTGTTTTTGGCTATCAATGGATATAAAAATGTACTGATAAACAATATGCTGTTTTGGCTGTCAATGGACACAATATTGTACTGATAAACAATATACTGTTTTGGTTGTCAATGGAGATAATAATAATATACTGATAAACAATATGCTGTTTTGGCTATCAGTGGACATAATAATGTACTGATAAACAATATGCTGTTTTGGATGTCAATGGACATGATAATGTACTGATAAACAATTTGCTGTTTTGGCTGTCAATGGACATAACAATGTACTGATAAACAATATGCTGTTTAAGCTGTCAGTGGATATAATAATGTACTGATAAACAATATGCTGTTTTGGATGTCAATAGACACAATAATGTACTGATAAACATTATGCTGTTTTTGCTGTCAATGGACATAATAATGTACTGATAAACAATACGCTGTTTTGGCTGTCAATGCACATAATAATGTACTGATAAACAATATGCTGTTTTGGCTGTCAATAGACACAATAATGTACTGATAAACAATATGCTGTTTAAGCTGTCAGTGGATATAATAATGCACTGATAAACAATATGCTGTTTTGGATGTCAATAGACACAATAATGTACTGATAAACAATATGCTGTTTTGGCTGTCAATGGACATAATAATGTACTGATAAACAATACGCTGTTTTGGCTGTCAATGGACATAATAATGTACTGATAAACAATATGCTGTTTTGGCTGTCAATAGTCACAATAATGTACTGATAAACAATATGCTGTTTAAGCTGTCAGTGGACATAATTATGTACTGATAAACACTATGCTGTATTGGCTGTCAATGGACACAATAATGTACTAATAAACAATATGCTTCTTTGGCTGTCAATGGACACAATAATGTACTGATAAAAAGTTTGCTGTTTAAGCTGTCAGTGGACACAATAATGTACTGATAAACAATATGCTGTTTTGGCTGTCAATGGACATAATAATGTACTGATAAATACTATGCTGCTTTGGCTGTCAATGGACATAATAATGTACTGATAAACACTATGCTGCTTTGGCTGTCAATGGACACAATAATGTACTGATAAACACTATGCTGCTTTGGCTGTCAATGGACACAATAATGTACTGATAAAAAAATTGCTGTTTAAGCTGTCAGTGGACACAATAATGTACTGATAAACAATATGCTGTTTTGGCTGTCAATGGATATAATAATGTACTGATAAACAATACGCTGTTTTGGCTGTCAATGGACATAATAATATACTGATAAACAATACGCTGTTTTGGCTGTCAATTGACACAATAATGTACTGATAAACAATATGCTGTTTTGGCTGTCAATGGATATAATAATGTACTTATAAACAATACACTGTTTTGGCTGTCAATAGACACAATAATGTACTGATAAACAATCTGCTGTTTTGGCTGCCAATGGACATAATAATGTACTGATAAACAATATGCTGTTTTGTCTGTCAATAGACACAATAATGTACTGATAAACAATTTGTTATTTAAGTTGTCTATTGACACAACAGTGTACTGATAAACAATATGCTGTGTTAGTTGTTAATAGACTTTATAATGTACTGATAAACAAAATGGACACAATAATGTACTGATAAACAATTTGTTGTTTTGGCTGTCAATAGACACAATAATGTACTGATAAACGATATGCTGCTTTGACTGTCAATGGACATAATAACAAGAGGTTGCCATTGATATGGTTATATCCCCTGCCAAACACTTGACCTTTAGCTATGACCTTGACCTTTTACAAACAGATCCAAGTCATAAGCATGACACATCGTCTTGTCCTAGTGAACATTTGTGCCAAGTTATTTAAAATTCCAATCACAACTAAAGAAGATATGGTCCGGACAAGAGGAAACACAATGTATACATTGGATTTTCAAACACTTGACCTTGAATTATGTCCTTGACCTTTGATGAACAGACCCAAGTGATTCACATGACAAATCGTCTTGTCTTAGTGAACTTTTGTGCCAAGTTATTTAAAATTCCAATCACAACTGAAGAAGATAAGGTCAGGACAGCAGCAAACAAATGGGCGGAGCTGTGACTTTGACTTTGACGAACAGACCCAAGTCAGGCGCATGACACATCGTCTTGTCCTAGTGAACATTTGTGCCAAGTTATTTAAAATTCCAATCACAACTAAAGAAGATACGGTTTGGACAAGAGGAAACAATGTGTATACATTGGTTTTCCAAACACTTGACCTTGAGCTATGACCTAGACCTTTGATAAACAGACCAAAGTCATTCGCATGACACATCGTCTTGTCCTAGTGAACATTTGTGCCAAGTTATTTAAAATTCCAATCACAACTAAAGAAGATACGGTCCGGACAAGAGGAAACACAGTGTATACATTGAATTTCCAAACACTTGACTAGACCTTTGACAAACAGACCCAAGTCATTCGCATGACACATCGACTTGTCCTAGTGAACTTTTGTGCCAAGTTATTTAAAATTCCAATCACAACTGAAGAAGATAAGGTCTGGACAGCAGCAAACAGATCGGCAGAGCTGTGACCTTGACTTTGACGAACAGACCCAAGTCAGTCGCATGACACATTGTCTTGTCCTAGTGAACATTTGTGCCAAGTTATTTCAAATTCCAATCACAACTAAAGAATATATGGTCCAGACAAGAGGAAACACAGTGTATACATTGGTTTTCCAAACACTTGACCTTGAGCTATGACCTTGACTTTGACAAACAGACCCAAGTCATTTGCATGACACATCCTCTTGTCCTAGTGAACATTTGTGCCAAGTTATTTCAAATTCCAATCACAACTGAAGGAGATATATTGTGGACGCACGGACGGACGCACACACGCGGCCCATTTTCATATCCCCCTGCTCTGCTCATCGAGGGGTGGCGGGCGATAATATACTGATAAACAATATGCTATTTTGGCTGTCAATGGACACAATAATGTACAGATAAACAATACGCTGTTTTGACTGTCAACGGACACAATAATGTACTGATAAACAATATGCTGTATTGGCTGCCAGTGGACATAATAATGTACTGATAAACAATATGCTGCTTTGACTGTCAACGGACACAATAATGTACTGATAAACAATATGCTGTTTTGGCTGTCAATGGACACAATAATGTACCTATAAACAATACGCTGTTCTGGCTGTCAATGGACACAATAATGTATAGATAAACAAAATGCTGTTTTGACTGTCAATGGATATAATAATGTACAGATAAACAAATTGCTGCTTTGACTGTCAATGGACACAATAATGTACAGATAAACAATATGCTGCTTTGACTGTCAATGGACATAATAATGTACAGATGAACAATACGCTGTTTTGACTGTCAACGGACACAATAATGTACTGATAAACAATACGCTGTATTGGCTGCCAGTAGCCATAATAATGTACTGATAAACAATATGCTGCTTTGACTGTCAACGGACACAATAATGTACTGATAAACAATATGCTGTTTTGGATGTCAATGGACACAATAATGTACCTATAAACAATACGCTGTTCTGGCTGTCAATGGACACAATAATGTATAGATAAACAAAATGCTGTTTTGACTGTCAATGGATATAATAATGTACAGATAAACAAATTGCTGCTTTGACTGTCAATGGACACAATAATGTACAGATAAACAAAATGCTGTTTTGACTGTCAATGGACATAATAATGTACAGATAAACAATATGCTGTTTTGACTGTCAATGGACACAATAATGTACAGATAAACAAATTGCTGCTTTGACTGTCAATGGACACAATAATGTACAGATAAACAAAATGCTGTTTTGACTGTCAATGGACATAATAATGTACCGATAAACAAAATGCTGTTTTGACTTCAATGGACATAATAATGTACTGATAAACAATATGCTGTTTTGGCCGTCAATGGACACAATAATGTACTGATAAACAATATGTTGTTTTGGCTGTCAATGTACACAATAATGTACTGATAAACAAAATGCTGTTTTGGCTGTCAATGGACACAATAATGTACTGATAAACAATATGTGGTTTAGGTGTATGAAATATCCATACCTCAATATAGTCCTTAGCACAGTCGTCACTCTGTTTAATGTTGAAGTAACTGAAGACAACAACGATCCTTGTATTCTGGAAAGTAGTAATTGTCCATGTGCATTCTATGTTTTTCGGGTATTGGTCTGGGTAATTCGGGAATTTTATTTCACCATAGTGCTGTGTTAAATTTCCACCACATTTACTGCCTACAAGAAATAGCAAACAAGAAAAATTATTTTTGAGTTTTATAAAAATGGTACAAACTAAATATCACTAAATAAAGGCTTATAATTTTTAATCATTTTTATGCAAAAATGTTTTATGACAACTGCAGGTAAGAAACTGTATGTACTTGTAAAAGGCTCATAGATATTGGACAAAATCATTGAATAACCTCATCCTTACATCTTCAAAAAGTATTTACAACCCAACAAATAAATTATCCAACACAGTATCATACACTCTACTCAACTTTCATAATCGGTCATCTGAATTTATGGATATTTCGTCAACACAACTTAGTAAAATGAATTTAAACTTTTGAACTTTTCGGAAAATATACAAAATGAGATTGTTGATTATAATATGGAATTTATAAACTTGTGTGGCCTAAATATCAATAAATCCAGGTGACCAATTATGAAAATTGAGGAGTGTACACCTAAAGTTAAAGTTTTAAATGTTTCCAATCTAATGAACACATTCATTTTGCATATTATATGAAAATTCCATTTAAATAAATATAAAAAATAAACATGTAACAACTTTTTGAAAATAGGCAAATTCAAATTCTGGACATTTTTTAGGTTTTTGAATATTGGCTATCTTAACTGATTAGAATCAAATAGATTTGTACACGACTCAACTGTTGCACGAGATGCACGTGCTTACAATGTTAAAATGACCATGTGTTGTTCAATTTGAATGATTCAAGATAAAAAAAATCATATCTTGATGGCAAAAAGTGATAGAAACTATGCATGTTACTCAATATATATTGCTCTTAAAAACGTATTTGAGAAAAATAAACAAAAGGCAAAATTTGTAATTTTTATTATTTTTTTTTAAGAAAAAAAAATGAAAATGAAAACTCCACTGAAACAAAATGACTATACTCATTCTGAGGTCTTTCACCACCAATAAAACTGTTTATGCCATTTATAACCTGAAATGTGTTGAAAATGCCATTAAACACTATTAAAAAAAAAATATATATATATATAGGTCATACCAGTTCCCAATTGGACTGCACACAACATGATTGAGATGACAAGTAGCGCCTTCATACTGTTGTTAGGTAGCCCAAACAATCCAAAACGGGTGGTGGTGGTGCAGTGGATAAGATGTCAGAGGTGGGCAGTTAAATCCTGGCTTGACCTGAAACCTCTCAATTCTTACTCAATCCCAGTTCTGCTAAGAAAATGAATTCTAATTATGATTCACAAAAACTCTAAGCTAACTTTGCAATGAAACTAAAGTGTAATATATGTGTATCTACTTACTTTTTCCCTTATAAAATAAAGGTTAAAAGTGAATATATTGAGGTTTTTCAAAATTTCCAAATTGGTTAAAAACATTTTCCCGAATATATTATGTCTATATATACTCACTGATCCTGTATTGCAAAAAGAATGTCTATCTAAACATGCCAAAATAGTATATTGAAAAGGGATTTCCAAACTTGGGCTACGCGCCTAGATTAGACTAAAATAGATTTCCCACTTAAAATTGCGAAGTACTTTGTGACGTATTAAGGAGGAATATACCTTTTAAATTATTTTCGAAATCAGTAGTATATTTTGTATACAATGAAACTAGAAGTAATTTCCAATGTGAATATGTATTTTTTACATTTTGATTTCAATTCAATCCGTTAAACAGGTTTACATGTAGTAAAATGTTTTTCATCTTAAAGAGTCTGAATGATGATGTAAAAGGTTGTTTAAGTTTAAGTTCCATTTTATTTTTAGAATGGGGATTTCGTTTACCACTTACCACTCCAATTTCGATATGTTTTGGCAGATTTCACATATCAAATCATTTGGATTTTATCTATTAATGATGATGAGATGCTTTTTATTCATTTGAATAAACATTTTTTTTAGACCTTTTATAGCGTATATGGTATATATTTTTTAAATAAAATTATAACACCATAGACTATAAATTATAATACCACAGAATATAATTATATAAACCCTTAATTCTGTTTCCTGTAAAGGAACATAAATAAGTGGTGGAAAGGCTTCTCATTATGCACATTTGTGTACTTTTGTGCACTTTTGTGTAGTATAAATTACTGGTGATGATTTTTAGTCCCAGTGTCATATTATATTTTCACCCGCCTAAAAATATTATAGTATTTTGCTATAATATTTTCACCCCCCTAACCCCCAAAATTTTATTTTTTCAAAATTGATCACCACTACTTTTTATGATAAAGAAAGCATCAAACTTGAATGTTAAAATGCCCTTTGACAGAAAAGAGAGGCGGGTGAAAATATTATAGAGTTTTGCTATATTTTCACTCCACCTCACCAGCCCCCTCTTAAAAATACTCTTTTATCCCAAGTTGATTATCTACACTATGATGACTATACTTGAACAAACAAAAGTAATCGTTTTGAGATAGTAACGAAAGGTATTTTGCAAGAAAAGAGGGGCGTTTGAAACTATCATAGCCATTATATTCCCCCCCACTCAAATTTTCATATTTAAAATAATATAATTTGATTTCTTATTATAAATGATAGCTTGACTATCTTCTCTTTAATGACAAACTATACTGGAACAAACAAAAGCAATCTCATTGAGATAGTAACCAAATGTATTTTGTAAGAATAGAGAGGCAGGTGAAAATATTATAGCCAAAATTGTTTACTTCAGGGCAATTTTAATGAATTTTCACACAATATTTTTTTTTTATATCAGCGTATGATATATAGATCTGTATGAAGTTAAGGTATAGTACCACCAAGGATACAAGGATTATTTATAACTGCCATTATTCGACTGCTCCACTGAAGCATTTCCTGTTTCCAATGTGGTAGTGTGCCTTTAATGGAATTGTACAACTTTCCATCAATTTTAAGTAACAGCAATTTATATAGTAACATATTTTTATTGATGAAGTTGAAATCTTTTTTCAAATCTATAAATTCTGTTAATACAGAGTCATGATTACGGAGAATACTATTCAGAGTAAATATGTGATCATCGCATGATCAATCCTTTCTAAACCCGTTTTGTTCCTCCGCGAGTATATCACTGTCTTTTGAAATGGAGATTAAATGTTTGTTTATAAAGAACAGTAGAGTTTACTAGTGTATGAGAGCAGACTGATCCATTTTAGTTAAGTGGTTATCTCCGGTATGAATAAACGTCCTTTAATATTTATATATAAATACTTCCTTCTCGATAAAGGGTAAGTGTTATTAGAAGTGAATAAATCTTACTAACAAATAATATATAAGTTCCTGCCCTCAATATATGAGTTAATTTAAATAGTTAACTTGGCATATTTGAAATTTTAACACTGTTCACTTTAATTTGCTAAATAAAGATTAAATATTTACATCATGCATACAAAGACAATCATTTTGATATTAAACATTGTCATGGCTATAATATTTATTGGAAAAGATAGAAATATGTAAAATATCATATTGTCAAAATTTGCTTCATAATAAAAATATTAATTAGAGTATAGTGACCATCAGTGCAGATCCAGACCCTTATTGTTAATTTTGGGAAGGGGTCAGGGCCCGGTTACACTAAACATCTCAAACTGAGATTTTCCTCAACTCAATATTTTTTTTTTTTTTCTAAAAGATTACTTGAGCTTATCATCTATAAAATGGCCACACATAATTGAAATCAGAACACATTTTAACCCAATGGTAAAGGGTAACATACAAATAACCAATATAAATGAAGTTATTGCAATTTAGAAATTTGAGTTGAGGAAAATCTCAAGTTGAGATGTTTAGGGAAACTGGGGTCAGATCTCTTGTTTGTTACTAATTGCTGAATGTTATCATACTCTCACATATTCATGAACATGCATGGCAAAAAGTATATCAAATATTTTTGAGTTTCGTTATGTCTAATCACTACAATAGAATGAATGAATGAATAGGGTTTTATGGCGTACCTACACATTATAGGTTATTCGACGCCAACAGGAAAGAAGATTCCAGGTTCACTCTACATGTACAAAAACAACAAATAAACATACAGATTAAAAAAAATACATCAACAAATGAATATGCAGAATGAACCTAGAACCCCGATATCTGCAGAACTGCAGAATTTCAGCAAATTCTATCGTATTACTCAATTTTTCGCTTCTTACGACATGCATAAGCCACAGTGATACTATTCCTGACATCACTCATGGCTCCCTGGAACCACACAGGGGTTGATAATTTAACCACAATAGTGAACATGACAAAAACTGATAAAATGAACATGACACCCATTCTGAGGATTCCTACCCCTCTGCAGAGATCGACAGTGATTCTATCCTTAGACGGAACCACACGGGCTCAATACAATAGAAAAAATATTCAATGAAATGTCATTTTTTTTTTTAAGAATTTTTATGTGTATTTTCAAAACCAATGCGGCATATTCATTGGCATGCATAGCAAAAAGTATAACAAATATTTTTTTTTATTATAATTTTTTATCACTACAATAAAAAAATATGCAATGAAATATCAGTTTGTTTTTTCTAAGATTTTTTACACACATTCTCAAAACAAGTGCGACATATATATGGACATACATAGCAAAAAGTATAAAAAATATTTAAAATAATTTTTTTATTTTGATTACTTTTTATCACTACAACAGAAACAAGAAATGTCACTGGTAAGTGTCGCATACCCCCTAAATGGTCTTTGAAAAAAAAGATATATTTTATAATAGGTAGTGATGTATCCATGAATATCAAGAGTCATGGACTGACGTTTCAGACTAGACATGCAATTTTATATTTTTATACATTAAAGTGTGACCTTGACCTTTGTGAAACCTTGACCATGATATCTAATGTAAAGGTCTGGGTATTTCTACAGGTAAATGCAGGTGACACATCATTACATGTTGATGATCACTTGTATCAAGCTATTTTAAAATCTCTCCAGGTAAAACAAAGTTACAGACCAGAAATGAAATATCAAACAAACTGAAAGTGTGACCTTGACCTCTGAGGTAAGGGTCTGGGTCTTACGTGTGACACATAGTCATGTCGTCTCGATCAATTGAGTCAAGTTTAAGACAAAGTTACAGACCAGACACAAAATATCAAACAAATTGTAAGTGTGACCTTGACCTTTAAGGAAAGGTTCTGGGTCTATAGCGAAACTTCATCATGTCATGTTGATCAACTCAGCCAAGTTTTTTTGAAATTTATCCGTAGGTGACAAAGTTAAGGCCGGACATGAAATCTCCAACAGACTGACAGTGTTGTCAAACAAAGTTAAATTGTGACATTGATCTTTAAAGTGGGTGTCTGTTTGTTATACGTGACAAGTCGCCATATTATGTTGATAATTTTAAGCAAATATTTATAAAATCCATCTATGCATGACAAAGTTACAGGCCAGAAATCTCACACAGACTCAAAGTTTGTCATACAAACTCAAAGTGTGGCCATGACCTTTGAGATACAGGTGTGGGTCTTGCGCATGACACGTCATCATGTCATGCTGATGAATTGGGCAAGGTGTTTTTGAAATTTATCCATAGGTGACAATGTTACAGACGGGACACGAAATCTCAAGCAGACTGAAAGTGTCATCAAACAAAGTGAAATTGTGACTTTGACCTTTGAAGCGGGAGTCTGGGGGTTACATGTTACATGTGACATGTCGTCATGTTACGGTGATCATTTGAAGCAATTATTTATAAAATTCATCAATGCGTGACATAGTTACAGGCCTGACACGAAATCTCAAACAGACTGAAAGTGTTGTCAAACAAAGTTTATGTGACCTTGACCTTTAAAGTGGGAGTCTGGGTTTATATGCGGCACGTCTTCATGTTATGCTGATCTTTTGTAGCAAGTATTAAAAAAACATCTATGTATGACAAAGCCGGACACAAAATCTCACACAGACTCGAAGTGTTGTCAAACAAATTCAAATTGTGCATACATTTTTGTTACCTTCACCTTTGAGATACAGGCGTGGTTGTTACTCGGGACATGTCGTCATGTTATGTTGATCATTTGTAGCAAGTATTAACAAAATCCATCAATGCATGACAAAGTTACAGGCTGGACACGAAATACCGGACGGAAGGACGCTGCGATTACTTAATGCCACCCCAAAAATTTAGGGAGGGCATAATAATATCCAACAAAGAATCAGTTTGTTGTTTCTAAGAATTTTTACTCAATCTTCAAACCAAGCCCAATGCTACTAGTTTATAAAATTTGTTATTATAAGTTCCCAAGTAGTAAGTTTCAGATAGTATTAGTCATGTACTTGAAGATTAATGTCTCCACATTGTTTATAATGCACTCATGTGTGTAAAGATTGATTCACTGGGCTAACATTGTGCAAGATTTACAACATATACGTTTAAAGAGACTTAAGTAGCTGACAGTGCTTGAACACTCACTTATGTATAGAAGTATTTTGATGACTTAAATCATCATTATCTTTTTTATAAATAGGATTTCTTTCAAAGGGAATATTATCAGGAATTTTCAAAATTTGCAAAATTTTTTCCCCCCAATACATTCCTATATCTACTCACTGACTCATATTGCCATAGGGATATCTCTTTGAACATGTCAAAATTAATATACTGAAAAGGGATTTCCTAACTTGGGCTTCACGCCAAGGCTAGATTGAAATAGATTTCCTGCTTAAATTTGCAACAGAAGTATTTTGCGATGTATTAAATGAGTCACACAATTTCATTTTGACTTAAATTTGACCCTTTGTACAGATTTACACGTGAATTTTGTTTCATTGTAAAATGAGTCCAAATGATGATGTGAAGGTTGTCAAGCATTATTTAAGTCTTGTCCTGTTTTTAGAATGGAGATTTCATTTAATTCTCCAATTTAAATACCAATTTTGTTACAATTTGGTCGATTTGATATACCAAACCATTCAGATTTAATTTATGAATAATAATGAAAACTTTTCATCCATTTAAAAAAAAGTTTTAATTTTAAAGAATTTATAGCGATTTTTCCCTGATAAACTCCCTTTAAGCACTTACTTAAAATATATAAACAAAAGCCCCAAATGGTGCTACATTAAATATCAACAAATTAAAGTCACTACTTACTTGTGGCCAGGTTTAGATGATGTACTCTCATTCACCCACGGCTGTGTCCAATATCAAAGTAGTGTAAAAATCCACTCACTGCATATCAGATATTTTACATCCTTATTTGAAATCAAATATGAAGGAAATGATAAATATTAACAGCACTCCAAACAAAACTGTAGTGATATACAACTTACTGTCAGGCAGATGCATACATTTTCTTTACATCAATGCATGTGTATGTAAAATGTTATCTATGCACACAAGAATGAATCCTGGGACATCAAGTATCATAGCAACTGTTTTTTTTTTTTACTTTAATGCAATTGCCAAATTTCGTATCTATATTGAATACGGATATGTAGCAACAGCGCTAGAAAAGATGCAACGACGTCAAATCTTTACATGGCGTTTAACTGGCCAAATCACAAAGTTCCCACCAGGTTTCTGGGATGCACTTCATACATGTCTTTCACCTATTTAGCATACACATCTCTAGATCTCTCTTCCTTGAATTGTGCAATGATGTAATGAGTTTGAAATTGATGTTCATTTAAATTTGACCAGCTCAACATTGTGTTAATCTTTGACGCCACGGACGTCAACTGATTGCTCCAGGCAGCCATTAAATATTTTCTAGCGCTGTTACTACATAATGGTATTCAATATTGATATGAAATTGGAAGAAATATTACTATGGATGATGATATATGTTGTTTTCTTGTGCTATATTAAAAGCTGAAAATATTACAAAAGTCAACATATTTTTTAACTCACCTCGTATATCCAGTAAAACAAGAAAAAAAAGAGACATTATATTTTTTTATTTTATTATTGAATAACAAAAGATGCAAATTTTAACAAATTTGTCAACAACTTCTGGCAAAAATAATTAAACTGCCATTTTGCATTAAAAAAATAATTTTCTCTGTGGATAAAAGACATATTAGTTTTGTTTTTCTTGGCACCAAAATAATGCTGTTTTTATTGTATGAAATAAAAAATACATATACACATCACTATGGATACTAAAATTTTATAGGTTACACAAACATTATTTTATTCAAAGTGACCTAATTGTGAATGGATGCTACACCTCACAAGTAAACACATACCGTGTTGCACAAGACAGAGGTTGTTACATAGACTAATTATATAGTTAAACTTGTTATTTCAGAAGGAAAAAATATAGTCATGCAAGACAGGGAGTCGTTATATGGAGGGGGTCTTTAGGCCAGACTGGACTGTACTTTTCTCTATCATAGGAAATATATCAAGATTTTTCAGAATAAAATTTCCCCCCAATATACCTTGCCTACATATACCTACTAGCCCCATTTTGCCAAAAGGATATCTATTTAAATGTGCCAAAATAATATAATGAAAAGGGATTTTCTAACGAAGCAACTGTATTGGACTTAAAACAGATTTCGCGCTTATCATCTCAACACATTAAGTGACGTATTAAATAATGAGTCATGTGATTTCATTTTGACTTCAATTACAGGTTTACATGTATTGAAAGATGTCCCATCTTAGAAAGAGTCCGTATGACGATGTGAAGGTTGTCATGTAGTTATTAAGTGTTGTCTATTTTTAGAATGGGAATTTCACTTCCAAGTTACACTTAAGGATTAAAAGCCGAATTTTGAGTTCTCATCAGGTGATGAAAAACATTAGGCAAGTTTAATGTTCATGAAGGGTTGTGTTGGGTACTTGTTAAGTGAAGACTTGACATCTTGTCTGGAAGCGACAACATTAAAATAGCCTAATGTTTTTCATCACTTGATGAAAACTCAAAATGGCTTTTAATCCTTATATTAACATTATATTCTCCATCTATTTTAGATAAAACTATTATGTTATTTTTGTAATTTTGATATTTAAAAAGCAAATTATATGCATTAAATTGCAAAGCCAATGTCATAAATGTAACGGCGACGTTGTCAACATACTGAATAAGTGCATGCATTTGTTTGACAACTTACGGCAAACGTCACGTGAAACTAATGACAACCTGCCTCTCACCAGCAAAACAAAATCGTGCAACCAATGAAATGCAAACTGGTCCTTTTTAGCTCCGCCCAGCTACAAGTGTTTTTCATTGGAAAATGAAATGCAGTAAATCTATATAGTTCATTTAGGTCGATTGCAGTGGGAATGTATATATTTTAATTTAAATATCAATTGTGTCACATTTTGGTTGATTTGACATATCAAACCATTGGGATTTCATTTATTAATGATATTGAGATGCTTTTTTTTTATTTTTTTTTTCTATTTTTTAAGACAGTCATAGCGTACTTTCCACACATATCTCCTTTAAAAACATCTCAATATATGAACAAACACCCTCCACTTCCAGACAAGATGTCAACACTTCACTTTACAAACACCCTCCGCTTCCAGACAAGATGTCAACACTTCACTTAACATACACCCTCCGCTTCCAGACAAGATGTCAACACTTCACTTAACAAACACCCTCCTCTTCCAGACAAGATGTTAACACTTCACTTAACAAACACCCTCCGCTTCCAGACAAGATGTCAACACTTCACTTTACAAACACCCTCCGCTTCCAGACAAGATGTCAACACTTCACTTAACAAACACCCTCCTCTTCCAGACAAGATGTTAACACTTCACTTAACAAACACCCTCCGCTTCCAGACAAGATGTCAACACTTCACTTTACAAACACCCTCCGCTTCCAGACAAGATGTCAACACTTCACTTAACAAACACCCTCCGCTTCCAGACAAGATGTCAACACTTCACTTTACAAACACCCTCCGCTACCAGACAAGATGTCAACACTTCACTTAACAAACACCCTCCGCTTCCAGACAAGATGTCAACACTTCACTTTACAAACACCCTCCGCTTCCAGACAAGATGTCAACACTTCACTTAACAAACACCCTCCTCTTCCAGACAAGATGTTAACACTTCACTTAACAAACACCCTCAGCTTCCAGACAAGATGTCAACACTTCACTTTACAAACACCCTCCGCTTCCAGACAAGATGTCAACACTTCACTTAACAAGTACCCAACACAAGGTTGTATTTTTCTCTACAATTAAAAACAACTCATCAGATGAATATTTAGTGTAAAACATCAAAGATGTATTTTTGTCTGGATGTGTGGGGATGGGGATCCCAGAGATTGTTAATGCATCACAAGTAGCCAATACAATTTTGTATATTAAGTGGGTAAAACATTTAAATTGTATTTTTGTCTAGATGTGTGGGGGTGGGGATCCCAGAGATTGTCAGCACATCACAAGTAGCCAATACAATGTTGTATATTAAGTGGGTAAAACATCAAAATTGTATTTTTGTCTGGATGTGTGTTGGATGGGGATTCCCAGAGATTGTCAATGCATCACAAGTAACAAACACAACGGTAAACGTTTCTCTTCAGTAAAAGTGTAAATGTGACTTTCACAATTACAAGTAACACACACAGAATTGTGTTTTACTTTGCAGTAAGACTGACTTCCCCTCTGGATGCCAGGACAACTTCATAATTGGGAACATGCCTGAAAAACAATAAAAGTTCATAAAGTCAAATGTAATTCAACAGTACATTTTTTGTGACTTTAATTAAAAATTAGGGATTGAAAGCACAGTTTTGAGTTTGAAACATGGACTAGTTAAATGTCTGAAACTAAAGCCCTGAAAGCAAAACAGTATCCAAGAAACAGAAATAAATACAAAAAATGTCTTTGAAAGCCAAGTTATCAATCTGTAGATGCCAAGGTCATTTTCTACAGGAACTTCGACTGCAAAACTGCCAGAGAGGGACCACATTAACACCATCAACCTACTTTCTACAGGAACTTCCATGACAAGACTGTCAGAAAGGGACCACATTAACTCCATCAAGATACCTTCTACAGGTACTTCGACTACAAGACTGCCAGAGAGGGACCACATCAACTCCATCAAGCTACCTTCTACAGGAACTTATTGCAGGACTGCCAGAGGGATCACATCAACTCCATCAACATACCTTCTACAGGAACTTAGACTACAACACTGCCAGAGAGGGACAACATCAACTCCATCAACCTTCCTTCTACAGGAACTTTGACAACAAGACTGCCAGAGAGGGACAACATTAACTCCATCAACATACCTTCTACAGGAACTTAGACTACAAGACTGCCAGAGAGGGACAACATTAACTCCATCAACATACCTTCTACAGGAACTTAAGACTACAAGACTGCCAAAGGGACCACATCAACTCCATCAACCTACCTTCTACAGGAACTTCAACTGCAACACTGCCAGAGAGGGACCACATCAACTCCATCAACTTACCTTCTACAGGAACTTTGACTACAAGACTGCCAGAGAGGGACCACAGCAACTCCATCAACCTACCTTCTACAGGAACTTCTACTGCAACACTGCCAGAGAGGGACCACATCAACTCCATCAACCTACCTACTACAGGAACTTTGACTACAAGACTGCCAGAGAGGGACCACAGCAACTCCATCAACCTACCTTCTACAGGAACTTAGATTGCAACACTGTCAAAGACGGACCACAGCAACTCTATCAACCTACCTTCTACAGGAACTTCGGCTACAAGACTGCCAGACAGGCAACCACATTAACTCCATCAACATACCTTCTACAGGAACTTAGATTGCAACACTGTTAAAGACAGACCACAGCAACTCTATCAACCTACCTTCTACAGGAACTTCGGCTACAAGACTGCCAGACAGGCAACCACATTAACTCCATTAACATACCTTCTACAGGAACTTCCACTACAAGAATGCCAGAAGCAACCACATTTACTCCATCAACTTACCTTCTACAGGAACTTCGAATACAAGACTGACAGACAGGGACCACACCAACAAAATCAACCTACCTTCTACAGGAACTTCAACTGCAAGACTGCCAGAGGAAAAACATCAACTTCATCAACCTACCTCTACAGGAACTTCCATGGCAAGACTGCCAGAGTGGGACAACATTAACTCCATCAACCTACCTTCTACAGAAACTTCGACTACAAGACTGCCAGAGAGGGACCACATCAACACCATCAACCTACCTTCTACAGGAACTTCCATGGCAACATTGCCAGAGAGGGACCACTTCATCTCCATCAACCTACCTTCTACAGGAACTTCGACTGCAACACTGCCAGAGAGGGACCACATCAACACCATCAGCATACCTTCTACAGGAACTTCCATGGCAACACTGCCAGAGAGGGACCACTTCATCTCCATCAACCTACCTTCTACAGGAACTTCGACTGCAAGACTGCAAAAGGGACCACATCAACTCCATCAACCTACCTTCTACAGAAACTTCAACTACAAGACTGCCAGAGGGACCACATCAACTCCATCAACCTACCTTCTACAGGAACTTTGACTGCAAGACTGCCAGAGAGGGACCACATCAACTCCATCAACCTACCTTCTAAAGAAACTTCAACTACAAGACTGCCAGAGGGACCACTTCAACACCATCAACCTATCTTCTACAGGAACTTCCATGGCAAGACTGCCAGAGAGGGACCACTTCAACTCCATCAACCTACCTTCTACAGGAACTTCTACTGCAAGACTGCCAGAGAGGGACCACATGAACAACCTGTCAGTGCCCGTACACAGTGCTAGCCGAGATTTTGTTGGATCCCACTCTATACCTGCAATATCAAATATCACCAGTAGTCCTACAGGGTCCACTCCATACCTGCAATATCAAATATCACCAGTAGTCCTGCAGGGTCCACTCCATACCTGCAATATCAAATATCACCAGTAGTCCTGCAGGGTCCACTCCATCCCTGCAATATCAAATATCACCAGTAGTTCTACAGGGTCCACTCTATACCTGCAATATCAAATATCACCAATGTCCTACAGGGTCCACTCTATACCTGCAATATCAAATATCACCAGTAGTTCTACAGGGTCCACTCTATACCTGCAATATCAAATATCACCAGTAGTCCTACAGGGTCCACTCTATACCTGCAGTATCAAATATCACCAGTAGTCCTACAGGGTCCTCTCTATACCTGCAATATCAAATATCACCAGTAGTCCTACAGGGTCCCCTCTATACCTGCAATATCAAATATCACCAGTAGTCCTACAGGGTCCCCTCTATACCTGCAATATCAAATATCACCAGTAGTCCTACAGGGTCCTCTCTATACCTGCAATATCAAATATCACCAGTAGTCCTACAGGGTCCTCTCTATACCTGCAATATCAAATATCACCAGTAGTCCTACAGGGTCCTCTCTATACCTGCAATATCAAATATCACCAGTAGTCCTACAGGGTCCACTCTATACCTGCAATATCAAATATCACCAGTAGTCCTACAGGGTCCTCTCTATACCTGCAATATCAAATATCACCAGTAGTCCTACAGGGTCCTCTCCATATCTGCAATATCAAATATCACCAGTAGTCCTACAGGGTCCTCTCTATACCTGCAATATCAAATATCACCAGTAGTCCTACAAGGTCGGTCCTCTCTATATCTGCAATATCAAATATCACCAGTAGTCCTACAGGGTCCTCTCTATACCTGCAATATCAAATATCACCAGTAGTCCTACAAGGTCGGTCCTCTCTATATCTGCAATATCAAATATCACCAGTAGTCCTACAGGGTCCTCTCTATACCTGCAATATCAAATATCACCAGTAGCCCTACAGGGTCCACTCTATACCTGCAATATCAAATATCACCAGTAGTCCTACAGGGTCCTCTCTATACCTACAATATCAAATATCACCAGTAGTCCTACAAGGTCGGTCCTCTCTATATCTGCAATATCAAATATCACCAGTAGTCCTACAGGGTCCTCTCTATACCTGCAATATCAAATATCACCAGTTGTCCTACAGGGTCCACTCCATACCTGCAATATCAAATATCACCAGTAGCCCTACAGGGTCCTCTCCATACCTGCAATATCAAATATCACCAGTAGTCCTACAGGGTCCTCTCCATACCTGCAATATCAAATATCACCAGTAGTCCTACAGGGTCCTTTCTATACCTGCAATATCAAATATCACCAGTAGTCCTACAGGGTCCTCTCCATACCTGCAATATCAAATATCACCAGTAGTCCTACAGGGTCCTCTCCATATCTGCAAAATCAAATATCACCAGTAGCCCTACAGGGTCCACTCTATACCTGCAATATCAAATATCACCAGTTGTCCTACAGGGTCCACTCCATACCTGCAATATCAAATATCACCAGTAGCCCTACAGGGTCCACTCTATACCTGCAATATCAAATATCACCAGTAGTCCTACAGGGGTCCTCTCCATACCTGCAATATCAAATATCACCAGTAGTCCTACAGGGTCCACTCTTTACCTGCAATATCAAATATCACCAGTAGCCCTACAGGGTCCACTCCATACCTGCAATATCAAATATCACCAGTAGTCATACAGGGTCCTCTCTATACCTGCAATATCAAATATCACCAGTTGTCCTACAGGGTCCACTCCATACCTGCAATATCAAATATCACCAGTAGCCCTACAGGGTCCTCTCCATACCTGCAATATCAAATATCACCAGTAGTCCTACAGGGTCCACTCTTTACCTGCAATATCAAATATCACCAGTAGTCCTACAGGGTCCTCTCTATACCTGCAATATCAAATATCACCAGTAGTCCTACAGGGTCCTCTTCATACCTGCAATATAAAATATCACCAGTAGTCCTACAGGGTCCTCTCCATACCTGCAATATCAAATATCACCAGTAGTCCTACAGGGTCCTCTTTATACCTGCAATATCAAATACCACCAGTAGCCGTACAGGGTCCTCTCCATACCTGCAATAGCAAATATCACCAGTAGTCCTACAGGGTCCTCTTTATACCTGCAATATCAAATATCACCAGTAGTCCTACAGGGTCCTCTCTATACCTGCAATATAAAATATCACCAGTAGTCCTACAGGGTCCTCTTTATACCTGCAATATCAAATACCACCAGTAGCCGTACAGGGTCCTCTCCATACCTGCAATATCAAATATCACCAGTAGTCCTACAGGGTCCTCTCTATACCTGCAATATCAAATATCACCAGTAGTCCTACAGGGTCCTCTCCATACCTGCAATATAAAATATCACCAGTAGTCCTACAGGGTCCTCTCCATACCTGCAATATCAAATATCACCAGTAGTCCTACAGGGTCCTCTCCATACCTGCAATATCAAATATCACCAGTAGTCCTACAGGGTCCTCTTTATACCTGCAATATCAAATATCACCAGTAGTCCTACAGGGTCCACTCTATACCTGCAATATCAAATATCACCAGTAGTCCTACAGGGTCCTCTCCTTAACGTCAATATCAAATATCACCAGTAGCCCTACACAGTCCTCTCTATACCTGCAATATCAAATATCACCAGTAGCCCTACAGGGTTCATTCTATACCTGCAATATCAGATATCACCAGTAGTCCTACATGGTCCACTCTATACCTGCAATATCAGATATCACCAGTAGTCCTACAGGGTACTCTCTATGCCTGCAATATCAAATATCACCAGTAGCCCTACAGGGTCCTCTCTATACCTGCAATATCAAATATCACCAGAAGTCCTACAGGGTCCACTCTATGCCTGCAATATCAAATATCACCAGTAGCCCTACAGGGTACTCTCTATATTTGCAATATCAAATATCACCAGTAGCCCTACAGGGTCCACTCTATACCTGCAATATCAAATATCACCAGTAGTCCTACAGGGTCCTCTCTATGCCTGCAATATCAAATATCACCAGTAGCCCTACAGGGTCCACTCTATACCTGCAATATCAAATATCACCAGTAGTCATACAGGGTACTCTCTATATTTGCAATATCAAATATCACCAGTAGTCCTACAGGGTACTCTCTATATTTGCAATATCAAATATCACCAGTAGCCCTACAGGGTCCACTCTATACCTGCAATATCAAATATCACCAGTAGTCCTAAAGGGTCCTCTCTATGCGTGCAATATCAAATATCACCAGAAGCCCTACAGGGTCCACTCTATACCTGCAATATCAAATATCACCAGTAGTCCTACAGGGTCCACTCTATACCTGCAATATCAAATATCACCAGTAGCCCTACAGGGTCCTCTCTATACCTGCAATATCAAATATCACCAGTAGTCCTACAGGGTCCTCTCCATACCTGCAATATCAAATATCACCAGTAGTCCTACAGGGTCCTCTCTATACCTGCGATATCAAATATCACCAGTAGCCCTACAGGGTCCTCTCTATACCTGCAATATCAAATATCACCAGTAGTCCTACAGGGTCCTCTCTATACCTGTAATATCAAATATCACCAGTAGTCCTACAGGGTCCTCTCCATACCTGCAATATCAAATATCACCAGTAGTCCTACAGGGTCCTCTCTATACCTGCGATATCAAATATCACCAGTAGCCCTACAGGGTCCACTCTATGCCTGCAATATCAAATATCACCAGTAGCCCTACAGGGTCCACTCTATACCTGCAATATCAAATATCACCAGTAGCCCTACAGGGTCCTCTCCATACCTGCAATATCAAATATCACCAGTAGCCCTACAGGGTCCTCTCTATACCTGCAATATCAAATATCATCAGTAGTCATACAGGGTCCTCTCTATAACTGCAATATCAAATATCATCAGTAGCCCTACAGGGTCCTCTCTATACCTGCAATATCAAATATCACCAGTAGTCATACAGGGTCCTCTCTATAACTGCAATATCAAATATCATCAGTAGTCCTACAGGGTCCACTCTATACCTGTAATATCAAATATCACCAGTAGTCCTACAGGGTCCTCTCTATACCTGCAATATCAAATATCACCAGTAGTTCTACAGGGTCCTCTCCATACCTGCAATATCAAATATCACCAGTAGTCCTACAGGGTCCTCTCTATACCTGCGATATCAAATATCACCAGTAGCCCTACAGGGTCCTCTCTATACCTGCAATATCAAATATCACCAGTAGTCCTACAGGGTCCTCTCTATACCTGCAATATCAAATATCACCAGTAGTCCTACAGGGTCCTCTCTATACCTGCGATATCAAAAATCACCAGTAGCCCTACAGGGTCCTCTCTATACCTGCAATATCAAATATCACCAGTAGTCCTACAGGGTCCACTCTATACCTGTAATATCAAATATCACCAGTAGTCCTACAGGGTCCTCTCCATACCTGCAATATCAAATATCACCAGTAGTCCTACCGGGTCCTCTCTATACCTGCAATATCAAATATCACCAGTAGTCCTACCGGGTCCTCTCTATACCTGCAATATCAAATATCACCAGTAGTCCTACAGGGTCCTCTCTATACCTGCAATATCAAATATCACCAGTAGCCCTACAGGGTCCTCTCTATACCTGCAATATCAAATATCACCAGTAGCCCTACAGGGTCCTCTCTATACCTGCAATATCAAATATCACCAGTAGTCATACAGGGTCCTCTCTATACCTGCAATATCAAATATCACCAGTAGTCCTACAGGGTCCACTCTATACCTGCAATATCAAATATCACCAGTAGCCCTACAGGGTCCTCTCTATACCTGCAATATCAAATATCACCAGTAGCCCTACAGGGTCCTCTCTATACCTGCAATATCAAATATCACCAGTAGTCCTACAGGGGTCCTCTCTATACCTGCAATATCAAATATCATCAGTAGTCCTACAGGGTCCTCTCTATACCTGCAATATCAAATATCACCAGTAGTCCTACAGGGTCCTCTCTATACCTGCAATATCAAATATCACCAGTAGCCCTACAGGGTCCTCTCTATACCTGCAATATCAAATATCACCAGTAGCCCTACAGGGTCCTCTCTATACCTGCAATATCAAATATCACCAGTAGTCATACAGGGTCCTCTCTATACCTGCAATATCAAATATCACCAGTAGTCCTACAGGGTCCACTCTATACCTGCAATATCAAATATCACCAGTAGCCCTACAGGGTCCTCTCTATACCTGCAATATCAAATATCACCAGTAGCCCTACAGGGTCCTCTCTATACCTGCAATATCAAATATCACCAGTAGTCCTACAGGGTCCACTCTATACCTGCAATATCAAATATCACCAGTAGTCCTACAGGGTCCTCTCTATACCTGCAATATCAAATATCACCAGTAGTCCTACAGGGGTCCTCTCTATAACTGCAATATCAAATATCATCAGTAGTCCTACAGGGTCCTCTCTATACCTGCAATATCAAATATCACCAGTAGTCCTACAGGGGTCCTCTCTATAACTGCAATATCAAATATCACCAGTAGCCCTACAGGGTCCACTCTATACCTGTAATATCAAATATCACCAGTAGCCCTACAGGGTCCTCTCTATACCTGCAATATCAAATATCACCAGTAGTCCTACAGGGTCCACTCTATACCTGCAATATCAAATATCACCAGTAGCCCTACAGGGTCCTCTCTATACCTGCAATATCAAATATCACCAGTAGTCCTACAGGGTCCTCTCTATACCTGCAATATCAAATATCACCAGTAGTCCTACAGGGGTCCTCTCTATACCTGCAATATCAAATATCACCAGTAGTCCTACAGGGGTCCTCTCTATAACTGCAATATCAAATATCACCAGTAGTCCTACAGGGTCCTCTCTATACCTGCAATATCAAATATCACCAGTAGTCCTACAGGGGTCCTCTCTATAACTGCAATATCAAATATCACCAGTAGCCCTACAGGGTCCACTCTATACCTGTAATATCAAATATCACCAGTAGCCCTACAGGGTCCTCTCTATACCTGCAATATCAAATATCACCAGTAGTCCTACAGGGTCCACTCTATACCTGCAATATCAAATATCACCAGTAGTCCTACAGGGTCCTCTCTATACCTGCAATATCAAATATCACCAGTAGTCCTACAGGGTCCTCTCTATACCTGCAATATCAAATATCACCAGTAGTCCTACAGGGTCCTCTCTATAACTGCAATATCAAATATCACCAGTAGTCCTACAGGGTCCACTCTATACCTGCAATATCAAATATCACCAGTAGCCCTACAGGGTCCTCTCTATAACTGCAATATCAAATATCACCAGTAGTCCTACAGGGTCCTCTCTATACCTGCAATATCAAATATCACCAGTAGTCCTACAGGGTCCACTCTATACCTGCAATATCAAATATCACCAGTAGTCCTACAGGGTCCTCTCTATACCTGCAATATCAAATATCACCAGTAGCCCTACAGGGTCCTCTCTATACCTGCAATATCAAATATCACCAGTAGTCCTACAGGGTCCTCTCTATAACTGCAATATCAAATATCACCAGTAGTCCTACAGGGTCCACTCTATACCTGCAATATCAAATATCACCAGTAGCCCTACAGGGTCCTCTCTATACCTGCAATATCAAATATCACCAGTAGTCCTACAGGGTCCTCTCTATACCTGCAATATCAAATATCACCAGTAGTCCTACAGGGTCCTCTCTATAACTGCAATATCAAATATCACCAGTAGTCCTACAGGGTCCTCTCTATACCTGCAATATCAAATATCACCAGTAGCCCTACAGGGTCCTCTCTATACCTGCAATATCAAATATCACCAGTAGTCCTACAGGGTCCTCTCTATACCTGCAATATCAAATATCACCAGTAGCCCTACAGGGTCCTCTCTATGCGTGCAATATCAAATATCACCAGTAGTCCTACAGGGGTCCTCTCTATAACTGCAATATCAAATATCACCAGTAGCCCTACAGGGTCCACTCTTTACCTGCAATATCAAATATCACCAGTAGTCCTACAGGGTCCTCTCTATAACTGCAATATCAAATATCACCAGTAGTCCTACAGGGTCCACTCTATACCTGTAATATCAAATATCACCAGTAGCCCTACAGGGTCCTCTCTATACCTGCAATATCAAATATCACCAGTAGTCCTACAGGGTCCACTCTATACCTGTAATATCAAATATCACCAGTAGTCCTACAGGGTCCTCTCTATACCTGCAATATCAAATATCACCAGTAGTCCTACAGGGTCCACTCTATACCTGTAATATCAAATATCATCAGTAGCCCTACAGGGGTCCTCTCTATAACTGCAATATCAAATATCATCAGTAGTCCTACAGGGTCCACTCTATACCTGCAATATCAAATATCACCAGTAGTCCTACAGGGTCCTCTCTATACCTGCAATATCAAATATCATCAGTAGTCCTACAGGGTCCTCTCTATACCTGCAATATCAAATATCACCAGTAGTCCTACAGGGTCCTCTCTATAACTGCAATATCAAATATCACCAGTAGTCCTACAGGGTCCACTCTATACCTGCAATATCAAATATCACCAGTAGTCCTACAGGGTCCTCTCTATACCTGCAATATCAAATATCACCAGTAGTCCTACAGGGTCCTCTCTATACCTGCAATATCAAATATCACCAGTAGTCCTACAGGGTCCTCTCTATACCTGCAATATCAAATATCACCAGTAGCCCTACAGGGTCCTCTCTATAACTGCAATATCAAATATCATCAGTAGTCCTACAGGGTCCACTCTATACCTGTAATATCAAATATCATCAGTAGTCCTACAGGGTCCTCTCTATACCTGCAATATCAAATATCACCAGTAGTCCTACAGGGTCCTCTCTATACCTGCAATATCAAATATCACCAGTAGTCCTACAGGGTCCACTCTATACCTGTAATATCAAATATCATCAGTAGCCCTACAGGGTCAACTCCATACCTGCGATATCAAATATCACCGGTAGTCATACAGGGTCCACTCTATACCTGCGATATCAAATATCACCAGTAGCCCTACAGGGTCCTCTCTATACCTGCAATATCAAATATCACCGGTAGTCCTACAGGGTCCTCTCTATACCTGCAATATCAAATATCACCAGTAGTCCTACAGGGTCCTCTCTATACCTGCAATATCAAATATCACCAGTAGCCCTACAGGGTCCTCTCTATACCTGCAATATCAAATATCACCAGTAGTCCTACAGGGGTCCTCTCTATAACTGCAATATCAAATATCATCAGTAGTCCTACAGGGTCCACTCTATACCTGCAATATCAAATATCACCAGTAGTCCTACAGGGTCCTCTCTATACCTGCAATATCAAATATCATCAGTAGTCCTACAGGGTCCTCTCTATACCTGCAATATCAAATATCACCAGTAGTCCTACAGGGTCCTCTCTATAACTGCAATATCAAATATCACCAGTAGTCCTACAGGGGTCCTCTCTATAACTGCAATATCAAATATCATCAGTAGTCCTACAGGGTCCTCTCTATACCTGCGATATCAAATATCACCAGTAGCCCTACAGGGTCCTCTCTATACCTGCAATATCAAATATCACCAGTAGTCCTACAGGGTCCACTCTATACCTGCAATATCAAATATCACCAGTAGTCCTACAGGGTCCTCTCTATACCTGCAATATCAAATATCACCAGTAGCCCTACAGGGTCCTCTCTGTATTTGCAATATCAAATATCACCAGTAGTTCTACAGGGTCCTCTCCATACCTGCAATATCAAATATCACCAGTAGTCCTACAGGGTCCTCTCTGTATTTGCAATATCAAATATCACCAGTAGCCCTACAGGGTCCACTCTATACCTGCAATATCAAATATCACCAGTAGTCATACAGGGTCCTCTCTGTATTTGCAATATCAAATATCACCAGTAGCCCTACAGGGTCCTCTCTATACCTGCAATATCAAATATCACCAGTAGTCCTACAGGGTCCACTCTATACCTGCAATATCAAATATCACCAGTAGTCCTACAGGGTCCT
The DNA here is from genome assembly GCA_029582155.1 of Panopea generosa. NCBI lineage: Eukaryota > Metazoa > Mollusca > Bivalvia > Adapedonta > Hiatellidae > Panopea > Panopea generosa. The sequence continues at coordinate 3,503,244 of CM055910.1, forward strand.
CTCTATACCTGCAATATCAAATATCACCAGTAGTCACACAGGGTCCTCTCTATACCTGCAATATCAAATATCACCAGTAGTCATACAGGGTCCTCTCTGTATTTGCAATATCAAATATCACCAGTAGCCCTACAGGGTCCACTCTATACCTGCAATATCAAATATCACCAGTAGCCCTACAGGGTCCTCTCTATACCTGCAATATCAAATATCACCAGTAGTCCTACAGGGTCCACTCTATGCCTGCAATATCAAATATCACCAGTAGGCCTACAGGGTCCTCTCTGTACCTGCAATATCAAATATCACCAGTAGTCCTAAAGGGTCCTCTCTATACCTGCAATATCAAATATCACCAGTAGTCCTACAGGGTCCACTCTATACCTGCAATATCAAATATCACCAGTAGGCCTACAGGGTCCTCTCTGTACCTGCAATATCAAATATCACCAGTAGTCCTAAAGGGTCCTCTCTGTACCTGCAATATCAAATATCACCAGTAGCCCTACAGGGTCCTCTCTATACCTGCAATATCAAATATCACCAGTAGGCCTACAGGGTCCACTCTATACCTGCAATATCAAATATCACCAGTAGGCCTACAGGGTCCTCTCTGTACCTGCAATATCAAATATCACCAGTAGTCCTAAAGGGTCCTCTCTATACCTGCAATATCAAATATCACCAGTAGCCCTACAGGGTCCTCTCTGTACCTGCAATATCAAATATCACCAGTAGTCCTAAAGGGTCCTCTCTATACCTGCAATATCAAATATCACCAGTAGCCCTACAGGGTCCTCTCTATACCTGCAATATCAAATATCACCAGTAGTCCTACAGGGTCCACTCTATACCTGCAATATCAAATATCACCAGTAGTCCTACAGGGTCCTCTCTGTACCTGCAATATCAAATATCACCAGTAGCCCTACAGGGTCCACTCTATACCTGCAATATCAAATATCACCAGTAGTCCTACAGGGTCCACTCTATACCTGCAATATCAAATATCACCAGTAGCCCTACAGGGTCCACTCTATGCCTGCAATATCAAATATCACCAGTAGCCCTACAGGGTCCTCTCCATACCTGCAATATCAAATATCACCAGTAGCCCTACAGGGTCCTCTCCATACCTGCAATATCAAATATCACCAGTAGCCCTACAGGGTCCACTCTATACCTGCAATATCAAATATCACCAGTAGCCCTACAGGGTCCACTCTATGCCTGCAATATCAAATATCACCAGTAGCCCTACAGGGCCCTCTCTATACCTGCAATATCAAATATCACAAGAAATCCTACAGGGTCCAGTCTATGACTGCAATATCAAATATCACCAGTAGCCCTACAGGGTCCACTCTATACCTGCAATATCAAATATCACCAGTAGTCACACAGGGTCCACTCTATGCCTGCAATATCAAATATCACCAGTAGTCCTACAGGGTCCACTCTATACCTGCAATATCAAATATCACCAGTAGCCCTACAGGGTCCACTCTATACCTGCAATATCAAATATCACCAGTAGCCCTACAGGGTACTCTCTATACCTGCAATATCAAATATCACCAGTAGTCCTACAGGGTCCACTCTATATCTGCAATATCAAATATCACCAGTAGCCCTACAGGGTACTCTCTATACCTGCAATATCAAATATCACCAGTAGCCCTACAGGGTACTCTCTATACCTGCAATATCAAATATCACCAGTAGTCCTACAGGGTCCACTCTATACCTGCAATATCAAATATCACCAGTAGCCCTACATGGTCCACTCTATACCTGCAATATCAAATATCACCAGTAGTCCTACAGGGTACTCTCTATATTTGCAATATCAAATATCACCAGTAGCCTTACAGGGTCCACTCTATACCTGCAATATCAAATATCACCAGTAGGCCTACAGGGTCCTCTCTATACCTGCAATATCAAATATCACCAGTAGTCCTACAGGGTCCACTCTATGCCTGCAATATCAAATATCACCAGTAGCCCTACAGGGTCAACTCCATACCTGCAATATCAAATATCACCAGTAGCCCTACAGGGTCCACTATATGCCTGCAATATAAAATATCACCAGTAGTCCCACAGGGTACTCTCTATGCCTGCAATATCAAATATCACCAGTAGTCCTACAGGGTCCACTCTATGCCTGCAATATCAAATATCACCAGTAGCCCTACAGGGTCCTCTCTATATCTGCAATATCAAATATCACCAGTAGCCCTACAGGGCCCTCTCTATGCCTGCAATATCAAATATCACCAGTAGTCCCATAGGGTCCTCTCTATACCTGCAATATCAAATATCACCAGTAGTCCTACAGTGTCATCTCTATACCTGCAATATCAAATATCACCAGTAGTCCTACAGGGTCCACTCTATACCTGCAATATCAAATATCACCAGTAGTCCTACAGGGTCCTCTCTATACCTGCAATATCAAATATCACCAGTAGTCCTACAGGGTCCTCTCTATACCTGCAATATCAAATATCACCAGTAGTCCTACAGGGTCCTCTCTATACCTGCAATATCAAATATCATCAGTAGTCCTACAGGGTCCTCTCTATACCTGCAATATCAAATATCACCAGTTGTCCTACAGGGTCCTCTCTATGCCTTCAATATCAAATATCACCAGTAGCCCTACAGTGTCATCTCTATACCTGCAATATCAAATATCACCAGTAGTCCTACAGGATCCTTTCTATACCTGCAATATCAAATATCACCAGTAGTCCTACAGGGTCCTCTCCATACCTGCAATATCAAATATCACCAGTAGTCCTACAGGGTCCACTCTATACCTGCAATATCAAATATCACCAGTAGTCCTACAGGGTCCACTCTATACCTGCAATATCAAATATCACCAGTAGTCCTACAGGGTCCTCTCTATACCTGCAATATCAAATATCACCAGTAGTCCTACAGGGTCCTCTCTATACCTGCAATATAAAATATCACCAGTAGTCCTACAGGGTCCTCTCTATACCTGCAATATCAAATATCACCAGTAGTCCTACAGTGTCATCTCTATACCTGCAATATCAAATATCACCAGTAGTCCTACAGGATCCTTTCTATACCTGCAATATCAAATATCACCAGTAGTCCTACAGGGTCCTCTCCATACCTGCAATATCAAATATCACCAGTAGTCCTACAGGGTCCACTCTATACCTGCAATATCAAATATCACCAGTAGTCCTACAGTGTCATCTCTATACCTGCAATATCAAATATCACCAGTAGTCCTACAGGATCCTTTCTATACCTGCAATATCAAATATCACCAGTAGTCCTACAGGGTCCTCTCCATACCTGCAATATCAAATATCACCAGTAGTCCTACAGTGTCATCTCTATACCTGCAATATCAAATATCACCAGTAGTCCTACAGGATCCTTTCTATACCTGCAATATCAAATATCACCAGTAGTCCTACAGGGTCCTCTCCATACCTGCAATATCAAATATCACCAGTAGCCCTACAGTGTCATCTCTATACCTGCAATATCAAATATCACCAGTAGTCCTACAGGATCCTTTCTATACCTGCAATATCAAATATCACCAGTAGTCCTACAGGGTCCTCTCCATACCTGCAATATCAAATATCACCAGTAGTCCTACAGGGTCCACTCTATACCTGCAATATCAAATATCACCAGTAGTCCTACAGGGTCCACTCTATACCTGCAATATCAAATATCACCAGTAGTCCTACAGGGTCCTCTCTATACCTGCAATATCAAATATCACCAGTAGTCCTACAGGGTCCTCTCTATACCTGCAATATAAAATATCACCAGTAGTCCTACAGGGTCCTCTCTATACCTGCAATATCAAATATCACCAGTAGTCCTACAGGGTCCTCTCCATTCCTGAAATATCAAATATCACCGGTAGTCCTACAGGGTCCTCTCTATACCTGCAATATCAAATATCATCCGTAGTCCTACAGGGTCCTCTCTATACCTGCAATATCAAATATCACCAGAAGCCCTACAGGGTACTCTCTATGCCTGCAATATCAAATATCACCAGTAGTCCTACAGGGTCCACTCTATACCTGCAATATCCAATATCACCAGAAGTCCTACAGGGTCTACTCTATACCTGCAATATCCAATATCACCAGTAGTCCTACAGGGTCCTCTCTATACCTGCAATATCCAATATCACCAGTAGTCTTACAGGGTCCTCTCTATACCTGCAATATCAAATATCACCAGTAGGACCTGCAATATCAAATATCACCAGTAGCCCTACAGGGTCCTCTATACCTGCAATATCAAATATCACCAGTAGTCCTACAGGGTCCTCTCCATAGCTGCAATATCAAATATCACCAGTAGTCCTACAGGGTCCTCTCTATACCTGCAATATCAAATATCACAATTAGCCTTACAGGGTCCACTCTATGCCTGCAATATCAAATATCACCAGTAGTCCTACAGGGTCCTCTCTATACCTGCAACATCAAATATCACCAGTAGCCCTAAATAGTCCTCTCTATACCTGCAATATCAAATATCACCAGTAGTCCTACAGGGTCCTCTCTATACCTGCAATATCAAATATCACCATTAGCCCTACAGGGTCTTGTGGCCTGACAGAACGTCTCATCCTCACTTTCCTCTTACAGCTGAGGTCATAGGTTTAAGCCCAGCTTGATCCAAAATTTTTGCATGAGAAAGTCTGCCAGTTAATTGTAGAAGGACAGTGGTTCTATTGAACTGTATGGTCCTCCTCCAATAATAAAACTCAATGCCACAGATAACCTGTAACTTGTTGAAAATGGTGTTAAACCCCATCAAAAGAATAATATCAACAGAGGGGTCCAGTTCAAGCTGAACTTCAATGACAAATGCTTGTATTAGCTTATATTAATTTATTTTAGCTCGATTGTGATGAAAGCTCAATGCTTATATAAGCCGCTATGAGACCGCTTAATGGGTAGAACTAATACTGAGTGTTGTTTTATGAGAGGCATCGGGTCGAGCTGGGAATCACACCCCAACTTCTGGCATCAGCGGCCAACACTTTATCCATTAGACTACCTCCCTGCTTATATTAAAAATCTAAAGAAATTTCATAAATTTAAAGATGTATCACCAATAACTTTCTGTTTAGTAAATGATGGAAAGCTTATTAAATCACAAAGAAGAAGGTGCCATTCAAAGATAATGGTTGATTCTGTCCTTGTAGTTCGTCATATTTTATGAGAAATTCATTTATATTCAGGTCTGCATTTTCCACTATATTTGACAATATTTTAAATAACCAAATACTGGCTGACGCTTATTAAACTACCAGTAAATTTTATTTACTATGTCTAAAAGATGCTTCAGATCTCAAACTGAATAACAATTTTGCACAAATGGATGAAAAAATGCAAATTTTCTATTTCCCCATAGTATTCCTATGTGAAACTCAAAATCCTCTTACAGGCCCCTATAGATACTAGTCGCTTGATAATATATACACAAACATCTACTCACACCTGGGTTAATTTGTATAAAGTATGAACCAGTTTGACCAACCGGATGTTAAGATTTTTGAATTAAAAAAGTTTTAACCCTTTTGTGACCCCACCTGGAGCCTTATGGAAAGCTAATCCCCCTTATTGAACCAATCATATTTGCTATGACTAGAGATGATGTTTCAGAACTCAAACTGAAGAATTTTTTGGCACAAATGGATGAAAAAATAATTATATATAATATTTTTTAGCCTCAAGAACACCATTTGTACAAATCTAATAGAACTGTAGTTGATAATTAATTGACTGATTATTACCACATAAATGTTTTCAAAATCTATTTGGCAGTCCATGAGAAGAATATTTTTTTTGGTTCTACATGTATTTCTAATAATGGCAACAATCTTGAATTTTAGAAAAAAAAAAGAAAAAAAGCTTATTGACGATAGACGATGGACAATGCTTCATTGCATGAGCCTTTCCGTCCTTCAGCCACCAAAGCTAAAAATATTCTTTATTTTTCTATCACAAAATTTATTACCATAAATAAATTGAGTCTAACTGCTGAGCTTTGTCATCGATACTTTTTTTTTATAAATCATAAATGACATAATCTTTAATTATAAATCTAAAATAGGAGTAGCTAAAGAAAATTGTGTTCACTTGCATTGAAGACTGGAAGTCTCAAACATTACCAGCACTGTTTAACTTACATCTGATTGGAGCATCTTGTATCAATATGGTTGACAGATGCATGTCTTTCATATCCCATATCCACAACACTGTGTTCATATTGTCTGTAAAGAAAAGTCATTCTTAGGATTAGATTGGTTTACAATTTACACTAAGTAATTTCAAGAAGTAGGCGGGTTTACTTTTTACAATACGTCGTTCCTGAAAGTAGTCTTGTTTATGATTTATATCAGTTTATTCAAATAAGTAGGCTGGTTTACAGTTTACAATTGGTAATTCCTAGCAGTTGGCTCTTTTGCAGCTCATACCTGGTCATTCCTTGATTGAGCTTACAATATATATTATTATACCGTACTGTAATTCCTAGAAGTAGGCAGGTTTACAATTGGTCATTCCTAGAAGTGGTCTGGTTTAAAATTATATAAGGACATTCCTTAAAGCATGTTGGTTTGTAATACCTACAGGTCATTCCTAGAAGTGGGCTGATTTGTTCATTTCCTAAAGTAGGCATGAGATGAACATTCATTATTATGTAAAGATTGATCTGATATGCGACCAAGCATGAAATCAATCCAACATTGCGTTGTGTCCCTTTAAGATTGTTGTCAAGGTATAGAATTTATACAAACATACCATTCTTAGTGCACATGTACTCGTTATCTGGACTGAAATTAGCGTAGCTGACCCCGAGTCTCGGATTGGCTTTGTTCAAGTCTGGTCTCTGAACAGGAATGTTTCTCAGTCCTGTAACAACTTCATCTGTAAGGCAACAGTAAGCAGGAGACTGTGCTTGTACAACACTCATGTTCATTGCTGTTTGTCTGTCGCCACTGATTCAAGTGGGAAAGTTATCAATTACATGCAGAGATGACTGTTGTACTGGTTAACTCTCCAGGATCCCCGGAAATAATGGTTAGTTTAACTGATCATATGTTAGCAAAAAATGGCATAAATATGATGCTAAATATTCAAACAAACAGTTCAATTATTGTGCTTGCATATTATGAGAAAGACATAGTAATAAATGAGTCTGTAACGTAGCAATCTGAGTTCCTTTCGTTTCTGTTCTCGAGGGCTGTATAAGGATGAGATTGTATTTTAGGCTTTGCCTCTTGTCTGACCATTTTAGACATATTCCACTGTAAGGACATAGCTATGATAGGGCCATCCTTAAAAAAAATTTGTTTGGTAGGGTGGGGGGGCTAAATTTAGAATTTGCATAGTCATTTTAATGAAAATGGACAGAAATCATGTTTCCTACTTACATTTACTGTTGCCTGTAAACAGGGAACCAGCAGTGGTGTCTAAATCCTGGGGAATATCCGGTTTCCGTACCATAACCTCTTTGTAAATCACCTGAAATATCGATCTATATATTATTTTGACATTTATTTTTTTTAGAAATTCTAACAAAAAAATAGGACAAACCAAAATACAGAAACAAGAAGCCCTGTTGGGCCTGTATCATTTTTGCTTCATATGAAACTTAAATTACAATATGAATTAGATTGTGCAGCTTTATTGAAATATTCAAGTTTCTCAGAGGCATTGTTAAAAACTAGTAATCAAATAAAAGGCACTTTGTTACATTTTCAACACCAGGTTTTGCTGTACTCATATGCAGCAACAAATCACTGTTCATGTTTACCATTCTGAAAATATTTCAAATCAAACTAGAAATACGTCCGTGGGACACAGATGCTCCCGCTTTGTAACTACATTGTAGATATCAATAAAGCCAAATATCAATTTTCATCAAAATCGGTCCATAAAAAAAGACTTTAGAGGTCAGAAACTATCAGCTAATCAGAGCCCAGAACACCTAACTAATATAAGGGATTTTGACGAAAATCGAACTTGAGCTGTAGTTTATCACCATACATCTTTCTATTAAATATGAATCAAATCCATCCAATCCTTCAAGAGATATCAAGCGGAAACCAATTTCTTGACATAAGTCAATAATCTAAGACCAAAAAGGGGCATAACTCCATCAACATTCTTCAGACTGGAAAGAAATAGGAACTTGACCTGTATTACCTGAATGTGAAATCTGTTCATTAAAACTAAAGATCTAATTCGGAAATCATTTTCCTATATATGTACGGACAGCAATGATACTATATGCCCCCACCATTGAAAATGGCGGGGGCATAATTACCTGGGTTTTTATTAGAATTGTTAACATCACTAAAAAAAGGGGCGCAACTGTGTACTGAGACATTGAAAAATATTATAACCATTTTCAAAAAATAGAAAAATTAAATCAAGGGTCTGAATACATGCTGTCCCAGAGTAATCTATTCATCATGTCTGCATCATGCAGATATACTTATAACTTTCAGAAAAATTGTTGAAAGAAAATGTAAAAAAAACAGCCATGTGTGCCTTTAAACAGAACAAAGTTGTACTCTTGAGTGGTTATTTTGTTGCCAATTACAAGTTCTTACCGTAGAGTCACCATTTACAAGATCTGGATGTTCCACCATTGCAGACGGCTTCCACGTGACATTGTTCAAGAGTCGAAGCTGAAACAGTTTATGTACATCAGTACATGTTTTTTTTATTTACATGGCAATACTGAACATGATAAGTTTCTATAAAGCAATATCATATGCCCATGTTAATCTTCAATTCTTATTGGTCAAAAGGGGTCACATGAAAAGTCTGCTCAAAGTGATTTTGACAACTGTTGAAATCTGTTGAGGCATGAAATTTGTAACAAGCATGTAATTTTCAAGACACTGTAATATAAACAAAGGGAAGTCATTCACAACTGTCGTCTGATGCAAGATGGAAAGTAAACAGAAGAAAAATATTTTTTTTTAACCATTTATGTATTAAATGAAAATGTTTTTTATACAAAAAAATATTTTACAACTGTTACACATATGATATAATAATTATAGACTTTGCTACAGTGAATATGTAGTTCTATGGACCTTAATTTACCTTTTTCAGGTCCACAGAACTACATATTCAAAATCAATAATTGGAAAATATTGACCATGACAAGTTTCTAAAGGGCAATATTAACCATGACATGTTTCTATTAACAGGAAAATATTGACCATGTCAAGTTTCTAAAGGGCAATATTAACCATGACATGTTTCTATTAACAGGAAAATATTGACCATGACAAGTTTCTACAGGGCAATATTGACCATTACATGTTTTTATTTACAGAGCAATATTGACCATGACAAGTTTCTAAAGGGCAATATTGACCATGACAAGTTTCTATCTACAGAAAAATATTGACCATGACAAGTTTCTAAAGGGCAATATTGTTCATGTTTATTTAACCTCAATTGTGAAACAAGTTCTTGCAACTAAGACAAATCGTGCTCGAAGTCTTCCTGGGAAGTGGAACCAGTACTAAGCATATGCAGTTAAAGTGTCTTGCTCATAGACACCACACATAGCCTTCGCAAAAGATCGAAACTATTGCCCTAAATCCTTGTTTTAACTTAGGTAATTGCATTTTTAAGGATATACATGATCAATTAAACAGTGCAGTTTATGCTGTAATGATAAAGGGAAGTAACTAGAAATATGTTTTTACATTCAATACATTTATGAGTTGCTTTTCTTAGTTTCGAATGATATTTTAAATACAAAATAATTTTATTTTTGCTCAGTTCCTATTTTATCATAAAGGGACACAGAAATCTCTATACTAGTGCTACTGTTGTTTTTTTTATATTTAACTTGTTTCATCTATTAATTTTCCATATAACATGCAGCAATTTTGATCTCAATTTTATTCCTGTTAATACACCAAATCAACCTTCACACCATGGGGCAGTAATACAGTAAATAGAGTGTTACCTGTTTATGCCAGAGGTTGCGAGTTTGAACCTAGACTCAACCAGTACTGGTTCTACCCAGGAAACAGACTCAAGAATAATTCATATAAGATTTGTACTTAACACGCAATCAAGTTAAAATCTTTTGCCCACAAATGTATCATAATATATTAATATCTATATAATACTATTACTAACTGAAACTTCTGGGATCAAACTCGGAACTCCAACCTCTGAACATGTGGGGAGGTTTTATTGACTTGCAGAGATAAGTACTGGTTAACCCCCTAGCATTATATAATTGAAATACTTTTGGAAAAATACCAAACAAACTTGGAACCACTGCAAGGTACAGTTTATGTCGCTTGTCATTGGTACATTTGTGTCACTGTAGCGTTGTTTTGTGAACCACTGCAAGGTACAGTTTATGTCACTTGTCATTGATACATTTGTATCACTATAGCGTTGTTTTGTGAACCACTGCTAGGTACAGTTTATGTCACTTGTCATTGATACATTTGTATCACTATAGCGTTGTTTTGTGAACCACTGCTAGGTACAGTTTATGTCACTTGTCATTGATACATTTGTATCACTATAGCGTTGTTTTGTGAACCACTGCAAGGTACAGTTTATGTCGCTTGTCATTGGTACATTTGTATCACTGTAGCGTTGTTTTGTGAACCACTGCAAGGTACAGTTTATGTCACTTGTCATTGATACATTTGTATCACTATAGCGTTGTTTTGTGAACCACTGCTAGGTACAGTTTATGTCACTTGTCATTGATACATTTGTATCACTGTAGCGTTGTTTTGTGAACCACTGCTAGGTACAGTTTATGTCACTTGTCATTGATACATTTGTAGCACTATAGCGTTGTTTTGTGAACCACTGCAAGGTACAGTTTATGTCGCTTGTCATTGGTACATTTGTATCACTGTAGCGTTGTTTTGTGAACCACTGCTAGGTACAGTTTATGTCACTTGTCATTGGTACATTTGTATCACTATAGCGTTGTTTTGTGAACCACTGCAAGGTACAGTTTATGTCGCTTGTCATTGGTACATTTGTATCACTGTAGCGTTGTTTTGTGAACCACTGCTAGGTACAGTTTATGTCACTTGTCATTGGTACATTTGTATCACTGTAGCGTTGTTTTGTGAACCACTGCTAGGTACAGTTTATGTCACTTGTCATTGATACATTTGTATCACTATAGCGTTGTTTTGTGAACCACTGCAAGGTACAGTTTATGTCGCTTGTCATTGGTACATTTGTATCACTGTAGCGTTGTTTTGTGAACCACTGCTAGGTACAGTTTATGTCACTTGTCATTGGTACATTTGTATCACTAAAGCGTTGTTTTGTGAACCACTGCAAGGTACAGTTTATGTCGCTTGTCATTGGTACATTTGTGTCACTGTAGCGTTGTTTTGTGAACCACTGCAAGGTACAGTTTATGTCACTTGTCATTGATACATTTGTATCACTATAGCGTTGTTTTGTGAACCACTGCTAGGTACAGTTTATGTCACTTGTCATTGATACATTTGTATCACTATAGCGTTGTTTTGTGAACCACTGCTAGGTACAGTTTAAGTCACTTGTCATTGATACATTTGTATCACTATAGCGTTGTTTTGTGAACCACTGCAAGGTACAGTTTATGTCGCTTGTCATTGGTACATTTGTATCACTGTAGCGTTGTTTTGTGAACCACTGCTAGTAACAGTTTATGTCACTTGTCATTGGTACATTTGTATCACTATAGCGTTGTTTTGTGAACCACTGCAAGGTACAGTTTATGTCGCTTGTCATTGGTACATTTGTATCACTGTAGCGTTGTTTTGTGAACCACTGCTAGGTACAGTTTATGTCACTTGTCATTGGTACATTTGTATCACTGTAGCGTTGTTTTGTGAACCACTGCTAGGTACAGTTTATGTCACTTGTCATTGATACATTTGTATCACTATAGCGTTGTTTTGTGAACCACTGCAAGGTACAGTTTATGTCGCTTGTCATTGGTACATTTGTATCACTGTAGCGTTGTTTTGTGAACCACTGCTAGTTACAGTTTATGTCACTTGTCATTGGTACATTTGTATCATTATAGCGTTGTTTTGTGAACCACTGCAAGGTACAGTTTATGTCGCTTGTCACTGGTACATTTGTATCACTGTAGCGTTGTTTTGTGAACCACTGCTAGGTACAGTTTATGTCACTTGTCATTGGTACATTTGTATCACTATAGCGTTGTTTTGTGAACCACTGCAAGGTACAGTTTATGTCGCTTGTCATTGGTACATTTGTATCACTGTAGCGTTGTTTTGTGAACCATTGCTAGGTACAGTTTATGTCACTTGTCATTGATACATTTGTATCACTATAGCGTTGTTTTGTGAACCACTGCAAGGTACAGTTGATATCACTTGTCATTGGTACATTTGTATCACTGTAGCGTTGTTTTGTGAACCATTGCTAGGTACAGTTTATGTCACTTGTCATTGGTACATTTGTATCACTGTAGCGTTGTTTTGTGAACCACTGCTAGGTACAGTTTATGTCACTTGTCATTGATACATTTGTATCACTGTAGCGTTGTTTTGTGAACCACTGCAAGGTACAGTTTATGTCACTTGTCATTGGTACATTTGTATCACTATAGCGTTGTTTTGTGAACCACTGCAAGGTACAGTTTATGTCACTTGTCACTGGTACATTTGTATCACTATAGCGTTGTTTTGTGAACCACTGCTAGGTACAGTTTATGTCACTTGTCATTGGTACATTTGTATCACTGTAGCGTTGTTTTGTGAACCACTGCAAGGTACAGTTTATGTCACTTGTCATTGATACATTTGTATCACTATAGCGTTGTTTTGTGAACCACTGCAAGGTACAGTTTATGTCGCTTGTCATTGGTACATTTGTATCACTGTAGCGTTGTTTTGTGAACCACTGCAAGGTACAGTTTATGTCGCTTGTCATTGATACATTTGTATCACTATAGCATTGTTTTGTGAACCACTGCAAGGTACAGTTTATGTCGCTTGTCATTGGTACATTTGTATCACTGTAGCGTTGTTTTGTGAACCACTGCAAGGTACAGTTTATGTCGCTTGTCATTGGTACATTTGTATCACTGTAGCGTTGTTTTGTGAACCACTGCTAAGTACAGTTTATGTCACTTGTCATTGATACATTTGTATCACTATAGCGTTGTTTTGTGAACCACTGCAAGGTACAGTTTATGTCGCTTGTCATTGGTACATTTGTATCACTGTAGCGTTGTTTTGTGAACCACTGCAAGGTACAGTTTATGTCGCTTGTCATTGGTACATTTGTATCACTGTAGCGTTGTTTTGTGAACCACTGCTAGGTACAGTTTATGTCACTTGTCATTGATACATTTGTATCACTATAGCGTTGTTTTGTGAACCACTGCAAGGTACAGTTTATGTCGCTTGTCATTGGTACATTTGTATCACTGTAGCGTTGTTTTGTGAACCACTGCTAGGTACAGTTTATGTCACTTGTCATTGGTACATTTGTATCACTGTAGCGTTGTTTTGTGAACCACTGCAAGGTACAGTTTATGTCACTTGTCATTGGTACATTTGTATCACTGTAACGTTGTTTTGTGAACCACTGCTAGGTACAGTTTATGTCACTTGTCATTGGTACATTTGTATCACTGTAGCGTTGTTTTGTGAACCACTGCAAGGTACAGTTTATGTCGCTTGTCATTGGTACATTTGTATCACTGTAGCATTGTTTTGTGAACCACTGCAAGGTACAGTTTATGTCACTTGTCATTGGTACATTTGTATCACTGTAGCATTGTTTTGTGAACCACTGCAAGGTACAGTTTATGTCACTTGTCATTGGTACATTTGTGTCACTGTAGCGTTGTTTTATTCAGTGCTCCGAACACAGAACCTCAGTAATGAGGTGCGTTATACTAGTAACAGATGACACGTTGTGAGTAATGTCACTTTTTCATTAAATTAATTAAAATTTCAGTCTATAATTTTAGACTTGCGATATTCATATTTTACAGACCCTAGCTGCAATTGCAAGGCTCGGATTAAACAATAAAAATATTAAAATTTTGTCTGTAAAACTTAAAAAGTACATTTTGTAATTATTTTTTTCTGAAAGTAAACACAAACTCTCCTGTGGCTGATTGGCCTAAGGCATTGCCTCAACATAATGTGCCTGTCATTACTTTTTTTTTTGAATGGGGTATAATGCTATTTTCAACACATTTCAGGTTATATATGGTATATCAAGTTTTACTGGTGGAGGAAGACCTGAGACTGAGTCAGACTGAGTAGAACCACTGTCCTTCCGCAAGTAGCTGGAAACTTTATCAAATAAAGTTTTTGGAGTGAGCGAGACTTGAACCTACAATGTGCAATGGTACTTACCAATGAACTGGCCCGGAGCATACCAATAACCAATAGCCTGATTTCTCTCAATTTCAGAAAGACGTATGAATACTTATATTTCTATTCTATGACAAAACTGATTATGAGAGTAACTCAATAAAGAACAATTCAATATAATTTTCTTAACTCATTATGCAGGCTTTTTCCACAGTTTTTCGTACTTTCACATTTAAATCTTTTGTTTTTGGTTCTTTAAAGAGGAAAATTGACATAAGGGTCGGATCTCAATTTTAGGGTCAGTGGGGTAACCCATTACATGTACTTTTTTGTCTGGCCTAAGGTAGACTGCAGCGTGGTTTAGTGGAGAGCATCTGCATTGTATATGGAAGGTTGTGGTCATGGCTGTGATGTCTACACATGTTAACAGTTCTGTTTCCTTTAAAAGCAATACACGTTTACTAATTTAATATCCGTGTACACTACCTTGACCTCTAGCTCCCAGTAAATTTGGTAAATTAGTATATAGATCGTTTAACGAAGTAACAGTTGTTATTGAATACTTTCCAACCATCCTTGTGTGTTTCATGGCATTATTAATCATTACGACTGTGGAGTTCACTGAGCAAGCGTTATTTCAAATCTGCAATGTCATGAGCGACATGTCAGCAATTTGTTTGGTGAGTTATTTAAACATTAACGGTATATACTAGCAGTGACCTAATAACATAGATCACTTATACTAGTAATTAGCTGTAAATACAACTTACATGATGCACATACAAGACACCCAGGTTTGAACAACAATAAACGGAGGCGTGTCGTTTATTAGCGTTCTTGTACAGAAATCTGTAAACGTGACAGCCCTAGTTGTGGTACTGGAAACTTCCCCGCATGGCACTGACTGAATTGTACAGTGATGACAAGGGACACTGACAGAATCTTACAGTGATGCCAAGTGACACTGACTAATTCTTACAGTGGTGCCAACTGGCATTGACAGAATGTTACAGTGGTATCAACTGACAATGATGGAATATTGCAGTGGTATCAACTGACAATAAAAGAATCTTACAGGGGTATCAACTGACAATGACATAATATTGCAGTGGTACCAAATGACACTGACAGAATCTTACAGTGATGCCAAGTGACATTGACAGAATCTTACAGTGGTACCAAGTGACAGACATAATTTTACAGTGGTATCAGCTGACACTGACAGAATATTACACGGGTATCAACTGACACTGAAAGAATATTGCAGTGATGCCAACTGACAGACATAATCTTACAGTGGTATCAAGTGATATTGACAGAATCTTATAGTGGTACCAAGTGACACTGACAGAATATTACAGTGGTGTCAGGTGACTATGACTGAATCTTACAGCGGTGCCGAGTGACATTAACAGAATCTTACAGTGGTGCCAAATGACATTGACAGAATCATACAGTGGTGCCAGGTGACACTGACTGAATCTAACAGTAGTACCAAGTGACATTCACTGAATCTTACAGTGATGCCAAGTGACATTAACAGAATCTTACAGTGGTGCCAGGTGACTATGACTAAATCGCACAGTAGTGTAAAGTGATACTGCAGAATCTTATAGTGGTGCCAAGTGACACTGACTGAATCTTACAGTGGTGCCAAATGACACTGAATGAATCTTACAGTGGTACCAAGTGACACTGACAAGAATCTTACAGTGGTGCCAAGTGACACTGACAGAATCTTACAGTGATGCCAAATAACACTGAATGAATCTTACAGTGGTACCAAGTGACACTGACAGAATCTTACAGTGGTACCAAGTGACACTGACAGAATCTTACAGTGGTGCCAGGTGACACTGAATGAATCTTACAGTGGTACCAAGTGACACAAACACAATCTTACAGTAGTGCCAAGTTGAACTGACAGAATCTTACAGTGCTGCTAATGTCACTGACTGAATCTTACAGTGGTGCCAATTGACAGACTGAATCTTACAGTGGTGCCAAGCAACACTAACTGAATCTTACAGTGGTACCAAGTTAAACTGACACAATCTTACAGTGGTGCCATGCAACACTGAATGAATCTTACAGTGGTACCAAGTGACACTGACAGAATCTTACAGTGGTGCCAAGTGACAGACTGAGGCATACAGTGGTGCCATGCAACACTGAATGAATCTTAGTGATACCAAGTGACACTGACAGAATCTGACAGTGGTGCCAAGCAACACTGACTTAATCTTACAGTGGTGTCAAGCAACACTAACTGAATCTTACAGTGGTACCAAGTTAAACTGACACAATCTTACAGTGGTGCCATGCAACACTGAATGAATCTTACAGTGGTACCAAGTGACACTGACAGAATCTTACAGTGGTGCCAAGTGACAGACTGAGGCATACAGTGGTGCCATGCAACACTGAATGAATCTTACAGTGGTGCCAAGTGACACTGACCGAGTCATACAGTTGTGCAACATGACACTGACTGCCTTCATATGCCTTTATGTGATATGGCTATTTCTTACAATCATTCTAAAAGTAGCACTGACATAATCTTACGGTGGCCCAGAGTGACATTGACAGAAAGGTATACACACAATTAAACCTCACACTTATCCTTTCTAGCAAATTTCGGCAAAATCATATTACAGATTAAATTTTGATTTTGAAAACACAAAGGGCTGTTACTCATTTAAGACTCATCAAAACAGAAGGAAAACGGGATAACATGTGCAACTAGACCTCAAACTGAATAATAAATCATTTCTGTTCAAACAAAGAATTCACACATTACACAATCAGATGTAAAGATAAAACTCCATGAGACTACATTGAAAAAAATATTGTCATGGACAAAAAACAAAACAAAACAAACATACCACAATCAGATATCAAGATACTTAGCTAACAAAACAAAAACATTTTTAATAAGAATAAAAAAAAGTTTAAATTAACGGTTATCTGGACAAAAAAAAAAATTCACCATAAACAATCAGATATATATCTTGCATTACATGACAAAAATAATTTAAGAACTTCTTTCCGTTATTTTCAAATTTTCAAAAGAATGAATACACAAAAAGGCTATCAGGTTAACATCAAATAGGTGAATCAAGTTTTTCATAAATTAAACAGTTTGTCTTATAAATAGTCACTTACAAATGTTTATACACTTTTATCAATTTTCAACGCTTTAACAGTTTTCTATACAGAAGATAAGATACAAAACAAATAAACCAAATTTGTAATTCGGATTTTGAATGGTATGCATTCTTCTCACCAAATGAGCCGTTGTTTTTGAAATGAACAAAAATACCCAAATTTCATTAGTTGGTGTATTTGTTTACATTGCGATACACAGTCTGTTGTTGCAAGGGCTTTGTTGTCTGTCAATTGGAAATAGATGCCATTCTTACGAAAAATGCCAACAAAAAGCAAAATACTTTCAAAAGAAATAGCACACGTTAACCGGCTGACTGAAACAAAACAAACATAGTCCAACTTTATATTCATATTTTATGAATGGGGTTTAATGTTATATTCAAAACTGTGAACGGGTTTAGTATTATAATTAAAATTGTGAATGGCGTTTAATGTGATATATATTCTTTTCCTTATTTTTTTAATGGAGTTTAATGCCATTTTCAACACATTTCAGGTTATATATTATGGCATATCCAGTTTTATTGGCGGAGGAAGACCACAGAAGGAATCTGAGTAGAACCACCGTCCTTTCTGCAAGTAACTGGCAAACATTGTCACATAAAGTTTTAGGAGCGAGCGGGACTCGAACCTACACGACCTTACCTGTGAGAGGCAAGTGATCATCAGACAGCACCTTTGACCTCTCGGCCATGGAGGACCCTAATGTTATATTCAAAACTGTGAACGGGGTTTAATGTTATATTCAACATGTATATTACAGTTTACTGCATCCAGCTTTATTGATTTAAGAAGACTCCCTGAGCATTTACCTGAATCTGAGTAGAACCACCAACCCTACGTAAGTAACTAACAAACACAAAGTTGTTGATCTGGGCTGGGCTCAAACCCACATCCTCAGCAGTGAGAGGTTAGTGAGTTTGAGTAGAACCACCAACCCTACGTAAGTAACTAACAAACACAAAGTTGTTGATCTGGGCTGGGCTCAAACCGACATCCTCAGCATTGAGAGGTTAGTGAGTTTGAGACAATGTACGAACAAACACAGTTTGTTGCTGTGAGGGTTGGTCATTTTTCAATGGAATACAGATGACATTGTAACAAAACATGCAAAAAAAGTAAATAGCAAAGTACTCACTGAAGAAATCTTATACATAATTCTGTCTGAACATACTTGGACACTTTTTTCATAATGGAATTTAATGTCATTTTCAACCTATTACAGGGTCCTCTGTAGCCGAGTGGTCTAAGGTGTCGTATCTTACTTCTCACCGCTAAGGTCATAGGTTCAAGACCTGCTTGCTCCAGAAACTAAAAACTTTACATGAGAAAATTTGTCCCAGTTACTTGCAGTAGGATTGGGGTTCTACTCAGATCCCTCCTCAGTTCTTCCTCCACTAACAAATCTGGTAAGCCATATATAACCTGAAATATGTTGAAAATAGCATTAACCTAAACCCTCTACAAATAAAAACAACAAAAAAAACAAACCATATCAGGTAACATAATTATTGCATGCAGTTTTAGTGGCAAAGAAAGGCTACAGAATTAAACTGTACAACACCACCATTGTCCACAAGTGCATAACTATTTGATATAAAAATATCACTGATCAGGGCCCAAACTCCCAACCTCAGGTGTGAGAGGCCAGTGATCTTGAAACAGCAACTCAGATCATCCGGCCCCAGAGAGCGTTTTAATTCCAAAGAAATTGTGCAAACTTTCTGCAATGACAGTCAGCTGGTTTAATTAGAACAAATTTGAGTTTTATGAAGTGCATTATTATTCAATCAGTTGAAAATTAAAAGAAAAAAATCACTTGTTTATCAATCACAAATCAATCAGTGTAAATGGCTTGGTGCAGACCTGGGTGAACACAATTAAAAAGCAATCAGTGACTAAATGTATATTCATGAAAATTATGTTCTATTGTATATGAACTTATTTTCATAAATAACTCAATGATGACCTTAGGATTGTGTTGTATTGTGTATTGTTTTGTATTGTGTTGTGGTGTTATTTTTGTATTGTATTGTGTGATATTGTGTTGTGTAGTTTAATGGGGTTTTTTTGTATCGTATTGTTTTATAGTGTGTGATTCTGTGTTGTGTGGTGTAGTGATATTTTGGTATTGTATTATTTTGTATTGCATTGTGTGGTGTGGTGTTATTTTTTAATTGTATTGTGTTGTGTGATACTGTGTTGTGTTGTGTGGTGATATTTTTGTATTGTATTGTGTTGTGTATTACTGTTTTGTGTTGTGTGGTATTATATTTGCATTGTTTTGTATTGTGTTGTATTGAATTGTATTGTATTGTGTTGTGTGATATTGTGTTGTGTGGTGTTATTTTTTTTATTTGTATTGTATTATATCATGTTGTATTGTATTGTATTGTGTTGTGTGATAATGTGCTGTGTGGTGTAGTGTAATATTTGTATTGAATTGTGTTATGTTTTGTTTTATATTGTTTTGTGTGGTGTAGCATTATGTTTGTATTGTATTGTGTTGTGTTGTATTGTATTGTGTTGTGTTGCATTGTGTTATGTTGTGTACCTAGACCTGCAACACAAGATACCTAGACCTGCAACACAAACTACCAAGACCTGTAACATAAACTACCTAGACCTGCAACACAAGCTACCCAGATTTGCAACACAAACTACCTAGACCTGCAACACAAGCTACCTAGATTTGCAACACAAGCAACCTAAACCTGCAACACAAGCTACCTAGATCTGCAAAACAAGCTTCCTAAACCTGCAACACAAGCTACCCAGATCTGTAACAAAAGCTACAAACATCTGCAACACAAGCTACCTAGACCTGCAACACATGCTGCCTAGATCTGCAACACAGGCTACACAGAGCTGCATCACAAGCAACCTAGACCTGCAACAAAAGCTTCACAGATCTGCAACACAAGCTACCTAGACCTGCAACACAAGCTACACAGAGCTGCATCACAAGCAAACTAGACCTGCAACACAAGCTACCTAGACCTGCAACACAAGCTACCTAGATCTGCAACACAAGCTACCTAGACCTGCAACACAAGCTACCTAGATCTGCAACACAAGCTACCTAGACCTGCAACACAAGCTACACACAGCTGCATCACAAGCTACCTAGACCTGCAACACAAGCTACACAGAGCTGCATCACAAGCTACCTAGACCTGCAACACAAGCTACCTAGATCTGCAACACAAGCTACCTAGACCTGCAACACAAGCTACCTAGATCTGCAACACAAGCTACCTAGACCTGCAACACAAGCTACACACAGCTGCATCACAAGCAACCTAGACCTGCAACACAAGCTACCTAGACCTGCAACACAAGCTACCTAGCCCTGCAACAAAAGCAACCTAGACCTACAACACAAGCTACATAGAGCTGCATCACAAGCAACCTAGACCTGCAACACAAGCTACCTAGACCTGCAACACAAGCTACCTAGTCTGCAACACAAGCTACACAGATCTGCAACACAAGCTATAAAGATCTGCAACACAAGTTACACAGATCTGCAATACAAGCTACCTAGATCTGCAACACAAGCTACCTAGACCTGCAACACAAGCTACCTGGATCTGCAACACAAGCTACCTAGACCTGCAACACAAGCTGCCCAGATCTGCAACACAAGCTACCTAATCATGCAACACAAGCTACACAGACCTGCAACACAAGCTTTACAGACCTGCAACACAAGATACCCAGACTGCCATCACAAGCTACCCAGACCTGCAACACAAGCTTTTAAGACCTGCAACACAAGCTAACCAGACTTATGCCACAAGCTGCCCAGATCTGCAACACAAACTATAATATTTAAAACACAAGCTACCAAGACTTATAACAATAGTTACTCATATAACACAAGCCACCTATCCCATAACCCTTCTTCCAAGTAGTCATTTTCAGAATTAGATTATCAAATACAATCACAAGCATGTTATCTGCTACTATGTTTCAAAGGTTAAAACAATAAGATATAAGCTGTTTGTTTTACTTAATCCTCAAGTATTAGATAAGATTTTATTTCTCTATGTTTATGAAGTGTCAACCAGTATTTGGCGGTTGTGAACACTTAAAGGGAAAAGGCTGAAATTTAACCCCTCAATTTTGTGTTAAAATTTTAAAGACATATAGACAAATAAGTTGAATGCTGAAGTGGAAAATGTTATATTACAAATCCATTTTAATACTTCACCAAAAAATACAATGGATGTAAATCTGGGATTGCTAATTACAGCTTGATTTGATGACCACTTTTAATGGGAGTATATCAGGAAAAAACGCTATAATTGTCTTAAAATTTGTTTTCAAAATGAATAAAAAGCATCTCATTACCATCAATAAACGGTTTTGGTATGTCAAATCCACCAAAATGTGACAAAATCAATATTTAGAATGGTAAACTTGAAACAACATCTCCATTCTAAAAATAGATAGCACTTAAATACTGCTTGATGACCTTCATGTCGTCATTCAGACTTTTTCTAAGATGAAATTTTTTTATTACATGTAAACCTGTCAAATTCAAATGAAATCATGTGAACCATTCAATATGTCACAAAATATGTTGCAATTTTAAGCATGAAATCTATTTTAGTCTAACCTAGGCACATAGCCTAAGTTAGGAAATTGCTTTTCAATATATTATTTGGGCATGTTTGAATAGATATCCTTTAGGCAATATGGGGTCACTGAGTATTATTATATGGGCATGAAATACTGGAAAACAATGTTTATAGCCAAGTTTTGAAAAATTCTGATTAATTCCCTTTAATGTAATAAAAGAACTTTTAAAAATTATCACGTTCAACAAAGGGCATAACTCTATCCAAAATCAAAGAGTAATAGAACCTGTGCTGTTCACAACAGTTAATATTGTAAAAAAAATGTGTAATGTTTCATTTCACTGTAGTAAATATTTACTGTGAAACTGACTTTAATGTAAATGTCCAAATAAAACAAGGGGCATAACTCTGTCTAAAAACAAGAGTTATAGACCCTTTTCAGTTCGCATTAGTTAATAATGTGTGTAATTCTGTAAAGTTTCATTTAATTTCTAATAAATAATAACTGTGAAACTGACTTTAATGTAAATGTTCAAATACCACAAGGGGCATAACTCTGTCTAAAATCATGAGAGTCATAGAACCTGTGCTGTTCACATAAGTTCATCTTGCGAGTAATTGTGCAGTTTCATTTCATCTTTAATAAATAATTATTGTGAAACTGACTTTAATGTAAATGTCCAAATACAACAAGGGGCGTAACTCTGTCTTAAATCAAAAGATAATTATAGATTCTGTGAAGTTCACATTAGGTTATTGTACAAATTTTATTCCTCTTCAATACAGACATACCGATATCGAGAAATTGATTTTAATAGGTTGGATCGAATGACTGATTGACAGACTGGTGGTGAGACATGACATCAAATGCAATTCAATCAAAAATGACCTAAAAATGTCATGGAATAAATTAACACATAATCACAATGGCAAATCAACTAACTTTATGCTATGGAGTGGTGCAAAAATCATGGTATACCTGTTTTACAGCACAGCTCAAGTAGACAATGGCATCCAGAATTATTGGTGGAGAAAGATTCTAAGCTGAATGAATGTCCTTCCCAAAGTACAGGGCAAGCTTCCTCTCACAAAGTGCTTGAACCAAGTTTGGCTCCAACCCTTGACCTCAAGAGTGAAAGGTTATTATCTTAGTCTGCCTAACCAGGAGGGTTACCATGGCAGATTTAGAGTATAGACTTGTATATAAAACAACCTATGACAGGTTAATAATAAGTTTATAGTATAGACTTGTATATAAAACAACCTACGACAGGTTAATAAGATAGACTTCTATATAAAACAACCTACGACAGGTTTATAATATAGATTTGTATATAAAACAACCTACAACAGGTTTATAATATTGATATGAATATAAAACAACCTACAACAGGTTTATAATATTGATATGAATATAAAACAACCTACAACAGGTTTATAATATAGATTTGTATATAAAACAACCTACAACAGGTTTATAATATTGATTTGTATATAAAACAACCTACAACAGGTTTATAATATTGATATGAATATAAAACAACCTACTACAGGTTTATAGGATAGAATTAAATATAAAACAACCTACAACAGGTTAATAATATAGATTTGTAAATAAAAAAAACCATGACAGGTTTATAGGATAGGCTTATATATAAAACAACCTACGACAGGTTTATAGTATAGATTTGTATATAAAACAACCTACGACAGGTTTATAGTATAAATTTGT
Source organism: Panopea generosa (assembly GCA_029582155.1). Taxonomy (NCBI): domain Eukaryota; kingdom Metazoa; phylum Mollusca; class Bivalvia; order Adapedonta; family Hiatellidae; genus Panopea; species Panopea generosa. Next base: position 3,527,137 of record CM055910.1, read on the forward strand.
ATATAAAACAACCTTGGACAGGTTTATAGGATAGACTTGTACATAAAACAACCTATGGCAGGTTTGTAGTATAAATTTGTATATAAAACAACCTAGGACAGGTTTATAGGATAGACTTGTATATAAAACAACCTACGACAGGTTTATAGGATAGACTTGTATATAAAACAACCTACGACAGGTTTGTAGGATAGACTTGTATATAAAACAACCTACGACAGGTTTATAGTATAGATTTGTATATAAAATAACCTACGGCAGGTTTATAGTATAAATTTGTATATAAAACAACCTACGACAGGTTTATAGTATAGATTTGTATATAAAACAACTTAGAACAGGATTATAGGAAAGACTTGTATAGAAAACAACCTACAACAGGTTTATAGGATAGATTTGTATATAAAACAACCTATGGCAGGTTTGTAGTATAGATTTGTATATAAAACAACCTACGACAGGTTTATAGGATAGATTTGTATATAAAACAACCTACAACAGGTTTAAAGTATAGATTTGTATATAAAACAACCTATGACAGGTTTATAGTATAAATTTGTATATAAAACATCCTATGACAGGTTTATAGTATAAATTTGTATATAAAACATCCTATGACAGGTTTATAGTATAGATTTGTATATAAAACAACCTACAACAGATTTATAGAATAGACTTGTATATAAAACAACCTATGACAGGTTTATAGTATAGATTTGTATATAAAACAACCTACGACAGGTTTATAGGAAAGACTTGTATTTAAAACAACCTATGACAGGTTTATAATATGAATTTGTATATAAAACAACCTACGACAGGTTTATAGGAAAGACTTGTATATAAAACAACCTATGACAGGTTTATAGTATAAATTTGTATATAAAACAACCTATGACAGGTTTATAGTATAGATTTGTATATAAAACAACCTATGACAGGTTTATAGTATAAATTTGTATAGAAAACAACCTACAACAGGTTTATAGTATAGACTTGTATATAAAACAACCTACGACAGGTTTATAGTATAGATTTGTATATAAAACAATCTACGACAGGTTTATAGTATAAATTTGTATATAAAACAACCTACGACAGGTTTATAATATAGACTTACATATAAAAAAACCTATGACAGGTTTATAGTATAGACTTGTACATTAAACAACCTATGACAAGTTTATAGTATAGACATATTAATATTTATTAATAATCCAAATAATCTTTTAGCAAGTTCTTTGTTTTTGTTTTTTTAATGGTTAGAAGCCATTTTCTACACATTTCAGGTTACATATGGCATGTCCAGTTTTATTGATGGAAGAGGACCTCAGAATGAGTAAGAGTAGAAACACCATCCTTAAAGTAAAATCCTTAACATAATGATTTTGGAGCGAGAGGGACTCGAACCTACAACCTTAGTGGTGAGTCTAGGTAAGCTATCTTGGGCCATGCCTTAGACCAATTGGCCATGGAGGACCCTTCATTAAGTTCGCCTTATCATTATACTGGTTCTGTTAAATTTTTACATTCAGGTATACACTGAATTACGTCTTACACCTTACAGCAGTTAATCGTCTCAGACTTCTGTTACTGCTGCAGGGACTGCATTTCATCATCATTCCTGGGACCCGCTAGGCAGGTAACCAATGTTTCGACACATCTTGTCTCTGCAAATCACGGCCCACTTTCCCACATATTCACAAGTGGGAGACTCGTAACCTTAGAACAAAGTTACAAAGTTCCTAACCAATTATGACAGAGACGCAATAAAAATGTAATTTAATAAAGAAGTTACTGTGTGATGTTAAAATGGCAACGGTAAGGATTGTTGTTGTATGGTATTTAGCATTTTAGCAATTTTTCAGTAATCTCATGTCTATTTGAGACAGTATTCTAAGCACTGCCAGAATGGAGTATCATGCCACAGACATATGGTGTGATACCCCACCCAGTCACATTATAGTGACACTAGGCCTAAAACAATCCTCTACTGCTGAGCGCCAAACGAGGAAGCTTCAAGTACCATTTTTATAATCTTTGGTATGACCCGACCAGGGATCAAACCCACAACCTTCCACATGTGAGACTGACGCCCTACCCCACTGCTGCGGTCCACCAGTAAATAATGAAAGCACATCATTTACACTGACTGACCTACAGTTTGAATTCCTTGCCCTTCTTTCGTTTCTTAATAAGCAAGCTGTAGTGTATAGTTTTCAAGTAAATTAAATAAAAAACAGAATATAATGATTTTCGAAAAAATACAAGTGATATATGGCATTCAGTTTTATTGATGGTGGAAGACCTCAGGATGAATCTGAAAATAACTTTTCCTTTATATTTGTTAGATTTTTTGAATGTGTGCTACATGCCAGTGGTTTAATGTATAAATTGTTAGTCATTCACACCAGAGGTCATAAGTTCAATCCTAGGCTCGACTAGATGGCATCTCACACAAGCAAAACTGGTTCTACTCTGGATATGGGCTGAGAGTGATAAAAACCTCACCTCTGAGTTACTTTGTGATCATGAGCTAAAATAAACAAGTAAAAATAAAAATTATAATAATAATAATAATGTCTTTACTTAGAGACGGTGAATTCATTAAGTTTTATATACAATATAAATCTTATATTCAATGAGGCCCTCTATATAACACATATAAAATTATATGTTATATACACGAATGTTCCATATTTGCCACTAAGGACGCTCACCCACCCCATATACAATAGAATATTGCCCACATCTGATGCTATCTGACATGTCAGAATTATCCACCAGGTACATGATGGAGCCACCATACCGAGTATTGTGTAGAGATTAGGTGATTTCAGATAATTCTGCCACTTGAATATTGTTACTGGAGGTTTTATAACCGTGGGAGGGAGACAATTTAAAGTCAAATTGATATTTTAATGATCTTTATAGCCAAGCCATAAGACTACGATTATTTATAAATCAAATTTGTGAACATTTGTTGTCTGCATCTACAGATGTTTCACTGTCTAGGAACTAAAAAAGGATTTTTGAAATAATTCTGAAATAGGATTGAAAAACAGTGTTTTAGAAAATAATTTTAAACACATAAAATGTCACACAGTTTAATTGCAATTCAACTGTGTAATTAAATGTGAAATTGTTTGCAATAGACTGCCATGGAAACACCTATCTAGTTTATTTTTGTTTTTCATTATTGTTAAATAAACTTCAATTGAAATAAATTAAAATAAAAACGACTAAAAAAGAGTAAGGCAAACAATCGCATAACATCAACAGAAAAACAGCGCTGTTTGCATAAATTTTAGATAAATATCTGCACGGAAACATTCACGACAAACACTGCATGACCATGAATTAGGGAGACCTGCTAATTCATTATGAAAACCCGGAGCCCAAGCCTTCATTCATTATCACACAGGATGTTATAACAAGACCTTCTTATCTGGACTATAACACAAATAATTGAAGCGGAGAGAAATAAAACTAAAAAAGCTTCATGCATATTTTAATCTGCGAACTACAATAAAACTAACAGTAGAAATCTACACTTACTTATGCACTATCATAATACCCAGTATGACATTGTTATAAACTGAAGCAAATTGATTTATCTTACATCTTGAAATCGCTGCAACTATTTATTATGGATAACATAACAGGTGTACAGGGAGAGTGATAGCTGGGGCGACCATGTGCTCCGTGTGGTCACATTGATACAAAACAAATTACCCGAATGGTCAACTGGAATTTATATGGTTGAAATATGTAAAAAAAAAAAAGGTAAGTACCAATAAATTATTTTTTTAATATCATAAATTTTAAATGTCATTCCATTTTTTTTTTTATAGATTGCGGAGTATTAAAGTAGAATAACCTGGTAGAGCCAAAAAGTAACAACTACCGGTACAGTCCAATGGATGTTGTGCTTGCAGAGTTTTTGCATTGCATGCATTCTCTGAAATTATAATTTATCAAATATGTAATGTAACAAAATGCAAACTCTATAAATATTAAGACCATCAAAAGAAAATACTCAGTGAGTTTCAAATCGTTCTAATATATGTAAAATCATCTCTTACTTAAAGAAATACATAAGGATATACCCTGGTTCATATGCAGGCAAGTGGTCCAAGGTCACAAGATCACTAACCTTTCACTACTGAGGTTGTGGGTTTGAGCCTAGCTTTATGTTATTTTCGGAAGGATTGTTCAACAACACAGATTCATTCTAATATCTTTCTCAAACAAAGCTGTAAGAAAATGTAGTTATTTTTTATTTGGTTTCAAAAGGAGTATATTGAGATTTTACAACAGAATTTGTATACCCCAAGCATGCATTACAATGGATATGTTACACACTTTATCTATATATGCCTTGGTCTACTTCTACCCAGACAAACGGTGAGTATATGAGTATACAGAGCCAGATAGTGTATCAAATTGATGAAGACTAAACAAGTCATTAAACTAAATACAGGAGCATAACTGGATCCCACGGGTATCCTTAAATCACCTGTAATAGATCAGAACCCTCCCTAACCTACAAAATTCAGATGTTTATGTGAAACTATAAATGTGGCTATGGGATACTCCACCGTGTGGCTTTCTAATCATTGTCTTATTATCTTGATCAAAACCACAGTGGTTGTCTAGTGGTAGAGAGTCTGCCTAGCATGCAGAAGGTTGTAGGTTTGATCCCCGGCCAGGTCATACCAAAGACCTGAACAATGGTTCTATAAGCTCGACTGCTTGATGCTCAGCATTTACTATATTCTAAGTTTGGACAGCCCAATGTCAGTATAATCTGTCTGGGTGGGGTATCAAATCATGTGTCTGTGGTATGATACTCCAGTGTGGCAGCACTAAGAATACTGTCTCTAGCAGAAACTGTCGCGATATAGTTAAAAATATTTTGAAAGCAACACTAATTCTCTTAATTTGAGTTATATATCTTAAAAAAACATCGCAACTACAACTGCCTGATAGCTGGAGTAATGATTGGACACATGTTTTTAATATTCTGGGCATTCCTGCTACGGTATACATTTCTAAAACCCGGGTCATCCATTGCAGAGTACTAACTTCCCATTAAAGCAATACATTTTGTTCATGCGACGAACATTTCTGCCTGATATTTTAAAAATCAGACATCCGGCTGCAGACCTTAAGCCTGGAGACACAGAAGCTAAGTGACACCATAATTATATCATCTTCATGTGCTCAATATTCCTGCCAAAAAAAATGTTTAAAAAAACCTGATAGATGTTTTACTGCAGTTATAAACGGGATCAAAACACATGTATATACAGACAACCCTTACACTGTATAACCCTTCTCCAACTTTGTTGGCAACCCTTTTCCAACTTTTCTGGCAAGGGCATCTAAAGTTTTACATCACACTTTCAGGATAAATCATCTTTTCATTAAAACAGATGTTGTGATTCATAACTTGTATTCTTATCAAATAATTTTTACCTTCTGGTCATAGCTGCCAACAGCAAGGAACTGTGTAGAAGGGGACCAGCTAACCGTCTTTACACCCAGGGCATTTTCATAGGCTCTGTACTTCCCCACGCACCTACCCTCAGTTGTATACAGTAACACCAGATACTGAAGATATAAAATATTCATTGTGAGTGTCCACAAACAGGACACCAGTGTGGGCTCTGTACTACCCCACACACCTACCCTCAGTTGTATACAGTAACACCAGATACTGAAGATATGAAACATTCATTGTGACAGTGTCCACACCCAGGACAACAGTTTGGGCTCTGTACTTCCCCACGCACCTACCCTCAGTTGTATACAGTAACACCAGATACTGAAGATATAAAATATTCATTGTGAGTGTCCACAAACAGGACACCAGTGTGGGCTCTGTACTACCCCACACACCTACCCTCAGTTGTATACAGTAACACCAGATACTGAAGATATAAAACATTCATTGTGACAGTGTCCACACCCAGGACAACAGTTTGGGCTCTGTACTTCCCCAGGCACCTATCCTCAGTTGTATACAGTAACACCAGATACTGAAGATATAAAACATTCACTGTGAGTGTCCACACCCATGAAACCAGTGTGGGCTCTGTACTTCCCCACACACCTACCCTCAGTTGTATACAGTAACACCAGATACGTAAGATATAAAACATTCATTGTGAGTGTCCACACCAAGGACAACAGTTTGGGCTCTGTACTTCCCCATGCACCTACCCTCAGTTGTATACAGTAACACCAGATACGTAAGATATAAAACATTCACTGTGAGTGTCCACACCCATGAAACCAGTGTGGGCTCTGTACTTCCCCACACACCTACCCTCTGTTGTATACAGTAACACCAGATACGTAAGATATAAAACATTCATTGTGAGTGTCCACACCAAGGACAACAGTGTGGGCTCTGTACTTCCCCACACACCTACCCTCAGTTGTATACAGTAACACCAGATACTGAAGATATAAAACATTCACTGTGAGTGTCCACACCCAGGACAACAGTGTGGGCTCTGTACTTCCTCACACACCTACCCTCAGTTGTATACAATAACACCAGATACTGAAGATAAAAAAATTAATTGTGAGTGTCCACACCCAGGACAACAGTGTGGGCTCTGTACTTCCCCACACACCTACCCTCAGTTGTATACAGTAACACCAGATACTGAAGATATGAAACATTCACTGTGAGTGTCCACACCCAGGACAACAGTGTGGGCTCTGTACTTCCCCATGCACCTACCCTCAGTTGTATACAGTAACACCAGATACGTAAGATATAAAACATTCATTGTGAGTGTCCACACCAAGGACAACAGTTTGGGCTCTGTACTTCCCCATGCACCTACCCTCAGTTGTATACAGTAACACCAGATACTGAAGATATAAAACATTCACTGTGAGTGTCCACACCCATGAAACCAGTGTGGGCTCTGTACTTCCCCACACACCTACCCTCTGTTGTATACAGTAACACCAGATACGTAAGATATAAAACATTCATTGTGAGTGTCCACACCAAGGACAACAGTGTGGGCTCTGTACTTCCCCACACACCTACCCTCAGTTGAATACAGTAACACCAGATACTGAAGATATAAAACATTCACTGTGAGTGTCCACACCCAGGACAACAGTGTGGGCTCTGTACTTCCTCACACACCTACCCTCAGTTGTATACAGTAACACCAGATACTGAAGATAAAAAAATGAATTGTGAGTGTCCACACCCAGGACAACAGTGTTGGCTCTGTACTTCCCCACACACCTACCCTCAGTTGTATACAGTAACACCAGATACTGAAGATAAAAAAAATTAATTGTGAGTGTCCACACCCAGGACACCAGTGTGGGCTCTGTACTTCCCCACGCACCTACCCTCAGTTGTATACAGTAACACCAGATACTGAAGATATGAAACATTCACTGTGAGTGTCCACACCCAGGACAACAGTGTGGGCTCTGTACTTCCCCATGCACCTACCCTCAGTTGTATACAGTAACACCAGATACTGAAGATATAAAACATTCATTGTGAGTGTCCACACCCAGGACAACAGTGTGGGCTCTGTACTTCCCCATGCACCTACCCTCAGTTGTATACAGTAACACCAGATACGTAAGATATAAAACATTCATTGTGAGTGTCCACACATAGGACAACAGTTTGGGCTCTGTACTTCCCCATGCACCTACCCTCAGTTGTATACAGTAACACCAGATACTGAAGATATAAAACATTCACTGTGAGTGTCCACACCCAGGACAACAGTGTGGGCTCTGTACTTCCCCACACACCTACCCTCTGTTGTATACAGTAACATCAGATACATAAGATATAAAACATTCATTGTGAGTGTCCACACCAAGGACAACAGTGTGGGCTCTGTACTACCCCACACACCTACCCTCAGTTGAATACAGTAACACCAGATACTGAAGATATAAAACATTCATTGTGACAGTGTCCACACCCAGGACAACAGTGTGGGCTCTGTACTTCCCCACACACCTACCCTCTGTTGTATACAGTAACACTAGATACGTAAGATATAAAACATTCATTGTGAGTGTCCACACCAAGGACAACAGTGTGGGCTCTGTACTTCCCCACACACCTACCCTCAGTTGAATACAGTAACACCAGATACTGAAGATATAAAACATTCACTGTGAGTGTCCACACCCAGGACAACAGTGTGGGCTCTGTACTTCCTCACACACCTACCCTCAGTTGTATACAGTAACACCAGATACTGAAGATAAAAAAATTAATTGTGAGTGTCCACACCCAGGACAACAGTGTGGGCTCTGTACTTCCCCACACACCTACCCTCAGTTGTATACAGTAACACCAGATACTGAAGATAAAAAAAATTAATTGTGAGTGTCCACACCCAGGACACCAGTGTGGGCTCTGTACTTCCCCACGCACCTACCCTCAGTTGTATACAGTAACACCAGATACTGAAGATATGAAACATTCACTGTGAGTGTCCACACCCAGGACAACAGTTTGGGCTCTGTACTTCCCCATGCACCTACCCTCAGTTGTATACAGTAACACCAGATACTGAAGATATAAAACATTCACTGTGAGTGTCCACACCAAGGACAACAGTGTGGGCTCTGTACTTCCCCATGCACCTACCCTCAGTTGTATACAGTAACACCAGATACTGAAGATATAAAACATTCACTGTTAGTGTCCACACCCAGGACAACAGTGTGGGCTCTGTACTACCCCACACACCTACCCTCAGTTGTATACAGTAACACCAGATATTGAAGATATAAAACATTCACTGTGAGTGTCCACACCCAGGACAACAGTGTGGGCTCTGTACTTCCCCACACACCTACCCTCAGTTGTATACAGTAACACCAGATACTGAAGATATGAAACATTCATTGTGAGTGTCCACACCCAGGACACCAGTGTGGGCTCTGTACTTCCCCACGCACCTACCCTCAGTTGTATACAGTAACACCAGATACTGAAGATATAAAACATTCACTGTGAGTGTCCACACCCAGGACAACAGTGTGGGCTCTGTACTTCCCCATGCACCTACCCTCAGTTGTATACAGTAACACTAGATACTGAAGATATAAAACATTCACTGTGAGTGTCCACACCCAGGACAACAGTGTGGGCTCTGTACTACCCCACACACCTACCCTCAGTTGTATACAGTAACACCAGATACTGAAGATATGAAACATTCATTGTGAGTGTCCACACCCAGGACACCAGTGTTGGCTCTGTACTTCCCCACGCACCTACCCTCAGTTGTATACAGTAACACCAGATACTGAAGATATGAAACATTCATTGTGACAGTGTCCACACCCAGGACAACAGTGTGGGCTCTGTACTTCCCCACACACCTACCCTCAGTTGTATACAGTAACACCAGATACTGAAGATATGAAACATTCATTGTGAGTGTCCACACCCAGGACACCAGTGTGTGCTCTGTACTTCCCCACACACCTACCCTCAGTTGTATACAGTAACACCAGATACTGAAGATATAAAACATTCATTGTGAGGGTCCACACCCAGGACAACAGTGTGGGCTCTGTACTTCCCCACACACCTACCCTCAGTTGTATACAGTAACACCAGATACTGAAGATATAAAACATTCACTGTGAGTGTCCACAACCAGGACAACAGTGTGGGCTCTGTACTTCCCCATGCACCTACCCTCAGTTGTATACAGTAACATCAGATACTGAAGATATAAAACATTCATTGTGAGTGTCCACACCCAGGACAACAGTATGGGCTCTGTACTTCCCCACACACCTACCCTCAGTTGTATACAGTAACACCAGATACTGAAGATATGAAACATTCATTGTGACAGTGTCCACACCCAGGACAACAGTTTGGGCTCTGTACTTCCCCATGCACCTATCTCAGTTGTATACAGTAACACCAGATACTGAAGATATAAAATATTCATTGTGAGTGTCCACACCCAGGACACCAGTGTGGGCTCTGTACTACCCCACATACCTACCCTCAGTTGTATACAGTAACACCAGATATTGAAGATATAAAACATTCACTGCGAGTGTCCACACCCAGGACAACAGTGTGGGCTCTGTACTTCCCCACACACCTACCCTCAGTTGTATACAGTAACACCAGATACTGAAGATATGAAACATTGACTGTGAGGGTCCACACCCAGGACAACAGTGTGGGCTCTGTATTTCCCCACACACCTACCCTCAGTTGTATACAGTAACACTAGATACTGAAGATATGAAACATTCATTGTGAGAGTCCACACCCAGGACATAGATATGTGTGGAATACATGCCTTCCACAGATGTGCATGAAATACATGCCTTCAACAGATTGCATGGAATACACGCCTTACATAGATATGCCTGGAATACACACCTTCTGCAGATATGCATGGAATACTTGCCTTCAACAGATATGCATGGAATACATGCTTTCCATAGATATGCATGGAATACATGCCTTCTATATATATGCATGGAATGCACACCTTCCACAGATATGCATCGAATACATGCCTTCTATAGATATGCATGGAATACACGCCTTCCATAGATATATGTGGAATACACGCCTTCCACAGATATGCATGGAATACAAGCCTTCCATAGATATGTGCGGAATACACACCTTCCATAGATTTGCGTAAGTCGTATACATAACCTTGACCTTTGTGAAAACCATTCCTGCATTGAAGTTACAGGGTGGACATGATCAACAATGCAGTAAATGAAAATATCGTTCAAATACACAGTCTCCCCTGTATGTGACATTGATTTTTGAGGCAGTCACCCAATTGTTGTGCACGTCATCATGTTATTCTGGCCACTTCTTTGAAGCTATTTGAAAATTAGTCTGTACATTTAGAAGTGACAGTGCAGATACAGCCAACAATGAAGTTAATGAAAATGCACAGCTTCCATACACCTAAGCCCTGTATGAGACCTTGACCTTTGAGGTATCAGCCCAGGTCCTGCACATGTCATCATGTTATGCTGAACACTTCTTTGAAAGTTACAGGGCAGGCATGCCCAACAATGCAGTATATGGAAATACACAGTACACAGTCTCCATATGCCTAAGTTGTGTCAGTGACCTTGACTTTTGAGGTAGTCAGCCAGGTGTTGGGAGCGACACATCGTCATATTATACTTTGTTGGTCGTGTTGGTAACCCATACTCATATGGATCATTTACATCAAATATGAACAAAATTTGGCTCTCAGCTATTGAGAAGAAGATATTTGAAATTCACAATTTTATCCCTTTTTGAGGCCCTGCTGACCCTTTATGAATATTAAAATCCCCTTTAAAGACTGTATATCTGGAAAAATTGCTATATTTTAAATAAAATAGAACTATTGATGAAATGTCTACAATGCATCTTATTATCATTTATGAAAATAAAAACCCGATTGATTTAGTATTTCAAATCCCCCAAACATGTGACAAAAAAATGATATTTTAATGAGTAATGAAATTGAAACAAAATGCCCATTCTTAAAATAGACATGTAAATACATTTCGACGACCTTCACCTTGTAATTCAATCTCTTTCTAATGTGAAACATATTCTAACCAGTATGACAGATCAAATCCAAATGAAATCATGCGACTCATTAAATTTTGATGTCACAAAATATGTTACGATTTTAAGCAGGGAATGTTTTAGTTTAAACTGGGTTCAGAGCCCAAGAAAGGAAATCCCTTCAAATTTCTTTTTGCATGTTTAACTAAATATCCTTATGGCAATACAGTGCCAGTGATTTATATAGGCATAACATCTTTATTTGAACAGACATAAAAATCTCTACTTACAGGGATCATTTTGAGAAAAAATGACCAAAATTGGCTGGTTGGTTCTTGAGAGGAAGATTTTTTAAATTAAATTTAGCCCTTTTTAAACTGATAAGCCACTGGGAAGGGGCCAATTCTGACCCTAGGATCATGGCTTGAATAATTCTGAGAGATTATTATTAGGTTATAATATATGCAAAATATCAATGCTTCAGAACCTGTAGTTTTTGAGATTTTTAACTAAACAAAAAACAAGAACAGTTAAGCACTGTGGTGGGGTCAAACTTGACCCTAAGGTCATGACTTGGACAATTTTGAGTTCTTATTATAAATTTGTGTGTACGGACAGACAGACACTGAGTGATTACAAAATTTCAGACTGAACCTTTGGCACAGATGTACTAAAAGAAAAAAAAAAGAGACATCATTAAAAAAATTTTATCATCAGAACTACTTGCCATAATTTGTTACTCACTCTTTCTAATTAATCGGACACAAAACCAAACAATTTTATGTTGCGGCCCACGTCAGAGCCCATACTACACATCCTGATATACATCTTCTAATTTCTACAACTTCAACCCTCATATTTTAGTATCAGGTTGCGCATATAATTTCAATTTAGCATAATACTGACATCAAATTACCTACCCATAACAAATACGTTAGATGCTCCATTGCATATAACGGGAAAAACGAAAATTCAAATTTCAGTACATTACTAGGATTTGATTGGATAGTACACAACTTATAAGTGTAAATGTAAGTTTATTGAATTTGATTTTTTATCTTCTTTTTACTTCATTTCTACAAAATGAATTAATTTTGATTATTCTAATATTTTTGATGCTATTGTCATTAATTTTTAAAGTTACAAATACTTGTGCAGTTTTCCATCAACTTCAATAGAACCTTCATTCTATTTCTAATATCATGTTGCCAATCTACATTAGGTCATAAGATTTCGGTCTATATCAATTCTGTCTAAATTCACATTTTCTGTCAACATGGCATATTAATTCATGCTTTCTGTAAACAGTCCATCATAATTCATGCTTTCCACCCAACAGTCTTTCTTTATTCATGCTTTCAGCTAACAGTTCATCTTAAGTCATGCTTTCTGTTAACAATCCATCCTAATTCATGCTTTCTGTCAACAATCCATCTTAATTCATGCTTTCTGTTAACAGTCCATCTTAATTTGTGCTTTCTGTCAACAACCTTATTTCATGCTTTCTGTCAATAGTCCATCTTAATTCATGCTTTCCGCCAACAGTCTTTATTCATGCTTTCTGCTAACAGTTAATCTTAAGTCAGGCTTTCTGTCAACAATCCATATTACTTCATGCTTTCTGTTAACAGTCCATCTTAACTTGTGCTTTCTGTCAACAGTCAACCTTATTTCATGCTTTCTGTCAACAGTCAACCTTATTTCATGCTTTCTGTCAATAGTCCATCTTAATTCATGCTTTCCGCCAACAGTCTTTATTCATGCTTTCTGCTAACAGTTCACCTAAAGTCAGGCTTTCTGTCAACAATCCATCTTAATCCATCTTAATTCATGCTTTCTGTCAACAATCCATCTTAATTCATGTTTTCTGTCAACAGTCCATCTTAATTCTATTTTCTGTCAAAAGTCAACCTTAATTCAAGTTTTCTGTCAACAGTCTCTTAATTCATGTTTTCTGTCAACAGTCCATCTTAATTCTATTTTCTGTCAACAGTCAACCTTAATTCATGTTTTCTGTCAACAGTCTCTTAATTCATGGTTTCTGTCAACAGTCCATTTAACTCATGCTTTCTGTCAAGAGTCCAACTTAATTCATGTTTTCTGTCAACAGTCCATTCAATTAATATTTTTATCATATATTCTTGTGAACATGACTAATGAAATAGAGTATGGCTTATAACCAACCAGGCACAATACGTCAGCAACCTGAACCTACCTATTGTAAGTGCCTAGCTCTCTAAAAGTACAACCTTGCCCAGTTCTCTACAAGTGAACAACCTTGCCAGACTCTCTACAAGTGAGCAGCCTTGCTCAGTTCTCTACAAGTGAGCAACCTTGCCCAGCTCTCTACAAGTGAACAACCTTGCTCTGCTCTCTACAAGTGAACAACCTTGCTCAGTTCTCTACAAGTGAGCAACCTTGTTCAGCTCTCTACAAGTGAACAACCTTGCCCGGCTCTCTACAAGTGAACAACCTTGCTCAGTTCTCTACAAGTGAGCAACCTTGCCCAGCTCTCTACAAGTGAACAACCTTGCCCAGCTCTCTATAAGTGAGCAGCCTTGCTCAGTTCTCTACAAGTGAGCAACCTTGCTCAGCTCTCTACAAGTGAACAACCTTGCCCAGCTCTCGACAAGTAAGCAACATTGCCCAGCTCTCTACAAGTGACCAACCATGTTCAGCTCTCTACAAGTGACCAACCTTGCCTAGCTCTCTACCAACGACCAACCTTGCCCAGCTCTCTACAAGTTAGCAACCTTGCTCAGCTCTCTACAAGTGAGCAACCTTGCCCAGCTCTCTACAAGTTCTGCAAGTCTAAGAATATTCTCAAGATTATTGGTGAATATGACCCCAGGTTTTTCTGTTATAGCGGACTGGGTCAGGTTTTTCTACAATAGTAGATATGATCAAATTAGCTGGCTGAAAAGACTGCCATTTTCTCAGGGTCCTCCATGGCACTATGTTGCCATCTGAAGATCAACGCCATCTTTATTTTCTGAATGGGGTTTAATGCCATTTTCAACACATTTCAGTGTATGGTATATCCAGTTTTATTGGTGGAGGAAGACCTCAGAATGAATCGGTGTAGAACCGCCATCCTTCTACAAGCAACTGGCAAACTTTCTCACATAAAGTTTTGCAAGTGAGCTGGCCTCGAACCTACAACCTTAGCGATGAGAATTTCACTGCTAAGGCTGTAGGTTTGAGTCTCGCTCGCTCCAAAAGCTCCACCATTAAACCTTGATTATTATGCCATGTATAACATGAAATGTGTTGAAAATGGCATTAAACCCCATTAGAAAACAAAAAATTATGTCCACCCTGAGTTGACTAACCGAAGATATTTATAATTGTTAGAATGCACTCAATAAAGATATGGGCTCTTTCCAATAATTAAAAGTTATTACATTATAAAACAGCTTATAATATCACAAACCAGAAAATTTTATAACCAATTAAAAGAGTTTTGAATCCAATACGAAATATTTAACGATGCTAGTGGTAATGTCCCATGACTAATTGTACCAGCCTTCTTTATAATGTAGTAGCACTCATCCGCTGTATAGTTAACCGCTATGCCTGTAATCAGCCGACACCCCAACTACCCCCACCTGCATAATATGATGAACTCGTGTAAGAAGGAAATGTGACATGTACTTATAGTTTAAAATATATCAACCATAGGTTATTTCATGGCCTGGTATTCTTTGGTCCTGTGTCAAATTCACTCACCTCTCATTACTAAGGTTGTGGGTTTAAATTCAGTTAAGTCAAACAATGTATCACTAAGGTTATGGGTTTGAGCCCAGCTTGGTCTAACAATGTATCACTAAGGTTATGGGTGTGAGCCCAGCTTGGTCTAACACTGTATCACTAAGATTGTGGGTTTGAGCCCAGCTTGGTCTAACACTGTATCACTAAGGTTGTGGGTTTGAGCCCAGCTTGGTCTAACACTGTATCACTAAGGTTGTGGGTTTGAGCCCAGCTTGGTCTAACACTGTATCACTAAGGTTGTGGGTTTGAGCCCAGCTTGGTCTAACACTGTTAGTAGTTTGCCAGTTACTTGTGGGTGTAAATTCTATCATCTGCCACATTCTACTGTCTGCCATATTCTATCATCTGCCACATTCTATTGTCTGCCATATTTTATCATCTGCCACATTTTACTGTCTGCCATATTCTATCATCTGCCACATTCTACTGTCTGCCATATTCTATCATCTGCCACATTCTACTGTCTGCCATATTCTATCATCTGCCACATTCTACTGTCTGTCATATTTTATCATCTGCCACATTCTATTGTCTGCCATATTTTATCATCTGCCACATTCTACTGTCTGCCATATTCTATCATCTGCCACATTCTACTGTCTGCCATATTCTGTCATCTGCCCGTTCCACTGTCTGCCACATTCTACTGTCTGCCATATTCTTCTGGCTGCCACATTCTACTGTCTACCATATTCTACTGTCTTCACCATTCCACTGTCTGTCATATTCAATCATCTGCCACATTCCACTGTCTGCCTATTCCAATATCTGCCACATTCTACTGTCTGCCATATTCTATCTGCCACATTCCACTGGTTGCCATATTCTAAGGTCTGCCACATTCTACTGTCTCCCATATTCTATTATCTGCCACATTCTACTGTCTCCCATATTCTATTATCTGCCCCATTCTACTGTCTGCCATATTCTATCATCTGCCACTTTCCACTGTCTGCCACATTCTACTGTCTGTCATATTCTACTGTCTGCCTCATTCTACTGTCTACCATATTCTACTGTTTTCCACATTCCACTGTCTGCCATATTGTATCATCTGCCACATTCTACTGTCTGCCACAGTCCACTCTCTGCCATATTCCAATATATGCCACATTCTACTGTTTTCCATATTCTACCATTTGCCACATTTCACTGTCTGCCATATCCTATCATCTGCCATATTCTAACATCTGCCACATTCTACTGTCTGCCATATTCTATCATCTGCCACATTACACTGTCTGCCACATTCTTCCTTCTGCTACATTCTACTGTCTGACATATTATATCATCTGCCACATTCTACTGTCTGCCATATTCTATCATCTGCCACATTACACTGTCTGCCACATTCTACTGTCTGACATATTATATCATCTGCCATATTCCACTGTCTGTCTATTATCTGTCACATCTGTTTTCTTTTTGCAATATTCTATCATCGGTCACATTCTATCATCTGCTACATTCTATCACCAGTCACACATTCTATAATCAGTCACATTCTTCCTTCTGCCACATTCTACTGTCCGACTGTGACCTTGTATTATATTCCTCCATCTATCACATTCTTCCATCTGCCACATTCTACCTTCAGCCACGTTTTACCTTCTCACACAGCCTTCTTTTGTCACATTTTTCCTTGTGACATTCTTCCATCTGCCAGTCTTGACATTGACTATATTTTTTCTTCTATGACATTCTGATATCTGCTACATACTTACATCTCTAACATTCTTCCTACTACCACATTCTTTTATCTGCCACATTCTTCTTCCTTCATCATTCTTACATCTTCCACATTCTTCCCTCTGCCATATCCTACTGTCTACTACATTCTTTTGTCTGCTGCATTCTGCCTCCTACCTCATTTTAGTGTTTACTACATTTTTCCCTGTATCACATTCTTGTGTTTGCCACAATTTTATGTCTGCCACATTCAACCCCATCATCATTTTACTGTCTTCCACATTCCTTTATACAAAGTTTCACAAGCCGACTACTTACAATAAACAAACGATACGATTTTTCAGCCTTAATTTCTACCCGATACCACGTTATTTTTCCTACATTTACCGTTACTTGATGACATTTTATTGCCATATCAAACCACAGCACATGGAAATTAAAAATTGTAATTATGCGCAAATACGATCCATTTGAATAAAGGTCCCATAAATAATATCCCGATATTGAAGATACATTTTCATACATTATATCAAGTTCCGTATAGGAAAACAAACACCAGCTATCCCCCACCAACATCTATGTCACGGTTCAGTGATAATGATTTTGAGGTAATTCGAGACAATGGCAAGGATGATGACACAAAGACTTTTGAATATTGAAACCCATTTAATGCCTTATCTACACTTTGTATAATGCAGAAAGACAGATCTTATAAAAAATTTCTTATACAAATTTGCGTGTCATTCAGTAGCAGAGGGTCGGTCCTGGGATTGGAAGGTCATGGACAATTATTGGTTCAAGAAATGCATTATAATGAATGTAACAAGATCGTTTGATTTCGTAATTTTAACAACAATGTACTTTTGGTTTAAAAAAGTAACAAGGAATGTTATTGTGTATTATATAACTCAACAAAAAAGTGTTAAAGTACAACACAGATTCATCACAAAAAATACACAGAGGTGGTCTAGTGGTAGAGCATCCACCTCACATGCGGAAAGTTGCGTGTTCAATCACCCACCGGGTAATACCAAAGACTTGAAAAATGGTACTAGAAGCTTCCTTGTATGGCGCTCAGCATCTAGGTCTGGTCTGCCCAGTGTCAGTATAATGTGACTAGGTTGGGTATCATACCATGTGTCTGGAGCATGGTTAGGGTTAGTATGGCAGCGATCAGAATACTGTCTCAAGTTAGACACAGTCATGATACGACTGGAAAATTGTTGAAAGTGATGCTAAACAACATACATCACAAAAACCCACTCGTGAGATTTCAGCTACATGTAATTTAGGCATAAAAACCATTCCAACTGACCTGAAATATCCTTATAGAATAGAAGGAACGACTATCTTTCCACCCACTAGCCACATGGCATTGTTGGTCTATGTAAATACAATGTTGTGTTTATTTAGACATGGTCAGCTGGTCTAAGGAAACTGGTGCCCCTGAAACCAATATTGATCACTGATTGGATTAGAGACTTGTTTGATTGACAGCTCACATCAAGTTAATTGTTGGCTTTAGTGAAATATAATTTTTGTGGCATGGTCAGGAGTGGTAGAGCCAATTTCAGTGTTCATGGGTGGAATTTTATTGATATTTCAACTAACAACCAACTGAATCTAACAATATTTATTTTAAAATTAAAAACGATAGTGAAATTATCAGTAATAATTTCACTATTGGAAACAATAAAAATCATTTACAGAGAATGTATTATCATTAATACATAAAAAATCATAGAGAAAACATGTCAACCTTTTTATGAATAATATTTATAACATTCAGCATGATGTCAATAATAAACTCCACTTCATCATCACCATGGATACTTTTTTTTATGCTGTGCGTGGAGCAAGAATCACTTTCAGCATCACTATAGCTCTTGCACGTTGTAAGAAACGTTAAATTGAGGATCAATTATAGAACTTGCTGCATGAGACATGAGATTTCTGCAGGTATGAAAGTTCTAGGTTCGTTCTGTATATCAATTTGTTATGGTCTTACTTTATTTTGTTTGTTTCTTAGAAGGTTGGGAGTCAGTCTGGAATCTTCCCTCCAATTTGTTTCAAATAGCAATTTTTGTGTTGACAGTCATTCATGGAGGGGCACTTCCTCCGAAGTCCTGTCAGCTGAGGTGATGTCGTCTTACAACCACTTACCTCTCACTGAGGTTGTGGGTTTGCTGTCAGCTCCGTCCAAAATTTTATGTAAGAAAGTTTACCAGT
Organism: Panopea generosa; assembly: GCA_029582155.1. Taxonomy (NCBI): domain Eukaryota; kingdom Metazoa; phylum Mollusca; class Bivalvia; order Adapedonta; family Hiatellidae; genus Panopea; species Panopea generosa. The sequence continues at coordinate 3,546,410 of CM055910.1, forward strand.
TACTTGCAGGTTGGATTGAAGTTCTAATTAAAATTCATTCTGAAGTCTTTCTCCACCAGTAAAACTGGATGTGCCATAAAAATTATATAACCTGTTTTGTGTTGAAAATAGTGTAAAATCCCATTAAAAACAATCACTGAGCATGCCTGCAACATTACCGTATCGTTATTTTCACCTGAACAATAGCAAATTCATTCAATCATTTATGAATGATTTCAATGAATGAAATAGAAACCAATTAATATTGTAGGGGCAGAGACCCAGGAACGCAGATTCAGGATTAGTTTACGGTTCTAGTAATAAAGCAAACCACAAAACGGAATGTCAGTACACAGTAATATTTCATAAACTTCCCTGTTTTAATGTGACGCCCAGATAATGAACAGGCATAAATTGCATATACAATGCCCTAGCTACCGTCAAAGCATTTCACAAGACCAGTTCTCATGGAGAGATTTGATTTTGTGATGTGTAAAACAAGTCTAGTGCTTTCATTTTCATTTCAATTTGATCAGTCATATTGGATACATAATTATTGTTGAATCTGTCTCATCTAAGAATGAGATTAAATGATGAGGGCAAGGTCATCAAGCTGTACGTTGGTGATAATCATTTTTAGAACATGGACTTCAATGTTACCACTCCCATTAAAATATTATTTTTTGTTCAGTTTTGGCGGATTTGAAAAAAACCCACAATTCTTTCATATTCTATTTATAAATGATGAGGTGCTTTATAGTCATTTTCAAATCAGCAATATTTAAGACATTTATAGCTAGTCATCCTGGCCACAAGTCAAAGTACTGGTATTGTACCTAGGATGCCTCCCCAACTACCCCACAATTTCTTTTTGTATTTGTGTGTTTTATATTAAAAAGCTGTGGATAGGGGGGCTTCCTAGGTATGATACTTTGACTTGTCATCCTGACATACTGTCTTTAAAGTCAAATTTGTCTGTAAAAGATTAAATTGGTCAATAAATTTAAAAATGCTCACTAGTCAGGGTACGACATCTGCTCTTCCTCCTACATGTAACACTGACCATTGGTTGAAAGTGGTCATATGTATTATTGATAACATCACAGAAATGTACTATTTCACCTCTGTTTACTGATAGGATCCTCCGTGGCCGAGTAGTCTACGGCGCCGTCTCAAGATCACTTACCCCTCACCTCTATGGTCGTAAGTTTGAGTCCCACTCGCTCCAAAAACTTTATGTGAGACAGTTACTTGCCGAAGGACAGTGGTTCTACTCAGTCCGAGGTCTTCCTCTACCAGTAAAACTGGGTATGCCATATATAACTTGAAATGTGTTGAAAATGGCGTTAAACCCCATTAAAACACAACAACAAAAAAGCACTTTTTATTGATGAAACAGACTCAAACAATAATTTTTTGTTAGCTGTAATCTGATAGGCTAAGCAACACTATGATGTTTTTCAACTTTCCTGCAAAATAGTTTTGTATTGTACGAACAGATGTCTGAAAATTATTTAGAGAATTATGACAGATGCAAAGAACAAACATGAAGAAAACTTTATGATAATTTATTTAGCAAAGAAAACTTGGAGCTTATATGAACCACTAGTGCATCAGGGTGAGCCGGGGAACAAATCCGCAACTTCTGGCATGAGCAGCCAACATTATATCCACTACACTACTGCCCCGCTTAAAGGAGAAAACTTTGGAAACAGGAGAAGCTTACAGTGGCCAAAATTGAGCCAAATATTCATTATGACATTATAAATTAACTGCTAGATTATCATCCAAATTTTTCTTAAAAAGGGGGTGGGGGGAGGATTTTATTTTATTTATTTATTTTTTATTTTTTTATTTTTAAAATTTGGGTCGGGGCAGCATGAAAACTAGAGGGTGAGCAGGGGTGATAATCTAGCAATTAATCTGTTCTGGTCTTATATTACTAAAAATCATCAACATAAATGAATAGTTTTATTCAACTTTCATGCCCATAACCTTTTTAATAGCAAATCACATTATATCAAACATATTGAATATTACCTACTTGGTGCCATCATTTGTTATCTGTTAACAAGTGTGGTACTGGAGTTATGTTTCTATATTTTGTTATGCTAATTTCATGAATATTTAGTATTCAATAAGAAACGATAACACTAGTCTGACGTTTTGTGGTCTGCTTAATTTACAGACACTAAATCATTTTCCAGATGACATTAGTTTTTGAATAAATAGAGAAAATTGAAACAGTTATTGTAATATTGTATTTGTATGAAGTGGATCTACAATGGCCATCTGCCTTCATATATATAAGCTGGGCGTATTAGCTCAGTCGGTTACGCGTCTGACTATCAATCCAGGGACCGGGAGTTCGAATCCCCTATCGGCAACAGTCTCCGTGATGATTGATATACGACATTCTCTCACTGCTGATTCAAGTAGGGAAGTTATCAGTTACTTGCGGAGATGGAGTGTACTCGAGTACTGGTTAACCTTTTAGGATACCAGGAAACATTGGTTAGGTAAACTGATCGTCTGTTAGCCATCGATGGCATAAAAATGATGCTAATTATTCAATCAATCAATCATCATAATAAAAAATTTATACATAAGGAAATGTATCAGGATTTTTCAAACTTTTAAAATTGGCTAAAAACATTTTGTTCCAATATATTAATCATACCTATATAATTATACTCACTCCCCGTATTGCCAAAAGGGTATCTATTTAAACATGCCAAAATGATATATCGAAAAGGAATTTCCTAACTTGGGCTGTGCACCTCGGTTACACTAAACTTGATTTCCCGCTTAAAATTGCAACATATTTTGTGACATATTAAATGAGCCATGTGACTTCATTTTGATTTCAGTTTGATCCCTAATCAACATTGTTTCATCTTAGAAAAGAGTCCTTATGACGATGTAAAGGTCATCAAGCAGTATTTAAGTGCAGTCTATTTTTAGAATGGTGATTGCGTTTCAAGTATATGACTCCAATTTACATATCGGTTATGTCACATTTCTGTAGATTTGACATACCAAACCATTCAGATTTTATCTATTAAGGATAATAAGATGCTTTTTATCCATCTTAAAAAAATATTTTATTCTATAAGACCATTATAAATTAATTACTAGATTATCATCCAATTTTTTCTTAAAAAGGGGGAGTGGGGGATAATTTTGTTGATTAATCATTATTTTTTTTTTTTATTTATTATTTTTTTTTTTTCAATCATTTTATTTTTAAATGAAAAGGGTCATGACAACAGGAAATTAGGGGGCAGATGGGGATGATAATCTAGCAATTTTAATTATTATGGCCTAATTTTTTTCTTCATAATACCAGTAAGTCCCTTTGACTTAAATAATAGCTATAAGTCTTTGGCCATAGTTTTTCCTGAATTTGTTATAAGTTTATTTACAACTTGTTTCTATATTTCACATTAACCTCTTATATATATCAAAAGTCTCTTCACTCCAAATTTAAAAATATTTTACTGAATAACTTTTTTTTTCTTCAAGGAAAAATTTATATTTTCCTAAATCTTGACACCCATAAAATTCCCATTAAAGTGCAATTAACTTAATACGAGCTTCAAGTACTTTTTAATTTGAAGAAAATATGAAATAAGGCCATTAATTGCTATTACTTCTATTATACTGTAATTGAAAGTAATTGTACTCTAATCCTATCAGCATTTAAAATCAGTGGGTTAATATGACATTTTGTAGTGCATATAGCCTGATATAGAGTTAGCTGTACTGGAAATGTAACTATTAATTATGTAGTATTCTTTTTTCTTTCTTTTTTTCGAATGGGATTTTAACGACATTTTCAACACATTTCAGGTTATATATGGCATATCCAGTTTTACTGGTGGAGGAAGACCTCAAACTGAATCAGACTGAGTAGAACCACCATCCTTCCGCAATTAACTGGAAATTTTCTCAGATAAAGTTTTTGGAGTGAGCGGGACTCGAACCTATGATCTTAGCGGTGAGAGGTAAGTGATCTTGAGACGACGCCTTAGACCACTCGGCCAAAGAGGACGCTACTTAGTATTCATAACTCTTATAGAATATAATAATATCAAAAGGCAACTTTGGCTATTTTTTCACTTAAAGGAAGTTTATCAGAATTTTTAAAAAAATTTTAGAATTGGCAAAAGCTTCTTTTCTTTCAATACAATATCATGCCTATATTACTGAACCCTTAGTGCTATAAGTATATTTATATTTAATCTGGTCAAAATAAAATATTGAAAAGGGATTTTTCTAATTTAGCCTACACGCCCAGGATAGACTAAAGTAAATTCCCTGCTTATAATTCCAATGACTGTTTGTACCTATCACAAAAATCACATGATTTTATTCTGACTGTGATTTGTTCCGTCGTATAGTTTACTAGTTGAATTTGTTTTATCCTAGAAAGTCTAAGTGCCAGTGTGAAGGTCATCAAGCAGTATTTGTAAGTGATATTCATCTTTAGACTAAGGATTTCATTTCAATTTTGCCCCTCTCATTAAAATATTGTTTTTTGCCATGTTTTGGTGGAAATGAAATTCTAAATACATGAGATGATTATGTACTCATTTTAAAATTAACCTTTTTTTTAGATATTTATGTGAATTTTCCTAACAAACTGCCTTTAAATGGATGTACGGTAATTTTGAATTTTTTTCACTTAGCCCTATTTCTAAATATTATATAATCTACAAGATGGGATTTTTTCTGGTGAGGAACCATGGCTTAAAAGGAATTCATCAGGATTTTTCAAAATTTAAGATTGACTAAAAACATTTTTTTTTTCCAGTATACCATGCCTGTATATACTCACTGACCCCACAATATTGCCGAAAAGATATTTCTTTAAACATGCAAAAATAAAATATTGAACAGGGCTTCCCTAACGTGGGCTATGCACCTAGGTTAGACTAAAATAGATTTCCCACTTGAAATGGCAACATATTTTGTGATATATTGGATGAGTCACATGATTTTATTTTGATATCAATTTGATCCGATATACAGTTCTATGTAGTAAAAATTGTTTCATCTTAGAAAGAGTCAGAATGACAATGCGAAGATTGTCTAACAGTATTTAAGTGCTGTCTATTTTAAGAATGGGGATTTCGTTTTAGGTTTACCACTCCAATTTACTTATCAGTTTTGTCACATTTTTGTCGATTTGAAATACTAAATTAATTGGTTTATAATTATTAATGATGATGAGATGCTATTTAATCATTTTGATAATTACTTTATTTTTTAAAGACATTGATAGCATTTTATTATTCTGATACTAAGGCCATAATAAATTAATTGTTGAAAGTGATTAATTATCCCGAATCCTCCACCGCCCTATTTTTCATGTCGCCTGACCCTTTTTATTTTTATATAAAAAAAAAAAAAAATAAAATAAAAAGGTCTAAATAAATAAATAAAAATAAACAAATAAAATAAAAAAATAAAATCCTCCCCCCCACCCCCTCCCTTTTTAAGAAAACTTTGGATGATAATCTAGCAATTAATTTATTAAGTGATTTATTTGTTTTCGCAGTATCAGATTTATATGAACATTCCATATCCTATCTGTTAAGAAATTACTTTTCTTAAGTTTGTAGGTGGACAAAAATCATAAAAAACAAAAACAACAAAAACACCTAAACTATTTTTTAGCAGTCTAAGGCGCTGTCTCAAGATCACTGACCTCTGACCTCTGATGTTGATGGTTTGAGTCCAGCTCAATCAAACAGAAATTAATATAAGTTTGCCAGTTACTTTTGATTGATTGATTGAATATTAGCGTCATTTTAATGTCAACGAGGGCTAACAGACAATCAGTTAACATAACCACTGTTTCCTGTGATCCTGGAAGGTAGATCAGTATTGGAGCACATACCATCTCCATAAGTCACTGATAACTTTCCCACTTGAATCAGCAGTGTGAGACAAATAATAATAAGATACAATGTCTTATATCAATCATCACAGAAACTGGGGTCTGACGGGGATTAGAACTCAGTCCCTGTATTGATAGTCAGATGTGCTACTGACTGAGCTTATCAGGCCTGGCAGTTACTTTTGAAAGAAACAGTGGTTCTTAACTCAGATTCAATCTGAGATTATGACCTCCACCAATAAAACTGGATACCATAATTATATAACTGGTAATGTATTGGAAATGGGAATAAACTCTATTCATTCAGACATTACAAACAAAACATTTTTTTTTAAAACAATAAAATACAATTAAAATAATTAATCTCTAAACACTTGAAATGCTCCTTTATTTCCTTAATACAGTATAACAAAAGCACACAAAAAACGGATAGCAAATTCTCGGTTTAAATTTAAACACGAACATCAATACAGTCCAGGGATGTCATTGGTCTCAAATTTCACGGGTAGCAATTTCAGTTTTATACCCTCTTAAGTGTTTTACAATTTGAACCTGTGAAAATAACCGACCAAACACAATGCTAAATTTTGAAAGTTGATTTAATGCAGAACACCCGTTATGGGATTCCTGACTGCAGATCTATTTCTAGTTTAGTTTTAGCATACAGGATTAAACACAATGATTGAGTGATGGATGGAGTAATGGATGTGTTTTAATAAAAAGGTAACTTACTATCTAATTATCTACTATATCGGAGGTAATAAATTAATTTTTTTTTTCATTGGGTAGTTGAAATACACGAAGTCATTTCCAGGTAACAAACTTCAGTATTTAAATGTTAACATGTTAGAATTAGATTTTGCCTGGTCCTTTGCTACTTTTGTTAAAAAAAAAAATTAATGGATTCATCGATAATATTGGTTATTAACGGCATTCGATTTTAATGTCGGAGGTTATATTCACTCATTTCCAGGTACCGGTAATGGACTAAATTTATTATTAGTTTCAGTTAGTAAGGTAATTCTTGGAAATTTATATCTCATTTATATATGGCTCTCTATATAATTATATATATATTCACGGGTGTAAATACTGCTTTGGTACATAAATGTAACAGGATCAGAAAATATGCAGCTAGTCTGGGACTCAAACCCAGGACCTTATGTTTACAGGGTGAATGGTCCTATGACCAAGCTGGCCGGACTGCTTACAAACAAAGTACACTTCTCTCCTAACAGGTTACTTTCACACTGTGACATAATCCCCAAAATTTTGGAATTTGTCAGCAAATTTCCAAAGAGATCAGAGAAATTATAAGTCACAGTCCCCTGCTGGGCGTCAATGCAATCGGGCATGAAAAATATTCAGTCCGTACGAGACTCGAACCCAGGACCAGTATTTTTTTAGTAAAAACAGTTGAGGCCGGGTCCTTTAAAAAGCATTCATAAGGGACCAGCAGGGGCCCAAAAAGGGATGAAATTGTGAATTCTTCTTCTCAAAAACTGATGAGCCAAATTTGTTCATTTCGATAATAGTCATTGTGAGCTGGGATTTCAAATTAAGGAGCTTGACCCATTACGGGACTTTTATTTTTATATGGAAAGACTATGGGAAAACAGATCAATCTTAATTTTCTCATCATAGGCAAATTAGTCCATTTATAATTTGAAAAGAAGTGACAGATGAAATCAGTCGATCTACTAAGGCCCATTTGGGCCCCTTGTTTTATAAAATAAGTTTTGAAAATAAATCCTTTAATAATACAATGAATATCTGATGTTTTTTTTCTCTAATATCTTTTACACTTTTTGTCATAGATGAATCACAAATGGATGAAACTACAGTGACAGCGGTGGTCTAGTGGAAGAGTGTCTGCCTTGTATGCAGAAGGTTGTGGGTTCGATCCCTAGTCGGTTCATACCAAAGACTTTAAAAAATCGTACTAGAAGCTTCCTCGCAAACTCGGCATTAAAGGATAGTTCATGGTCTGTTGGGCCTTATACATACAAGTACATGTATAATGTGACTGATAGGGGTATTATACCATGTGTCTGAGGCATAATACACCAGCGTGGCAGTGCTTAGAATACTGTCTCAAGAAGACACCACCGCGATATAGCTGAAAAATTGTTGAAAGCAATATTGAGCACCATACTATAACAACACAAATGGGTGAGCTAGGATACCTTTTACCATTATGAGTTATTTCTTTCATACAAAAAAAGTAAATATATTTGCAGGTTTACACCAGCCACTTTAAAACATAAAAAACTCATTATGTTAACAACATATTTTTTCTCTTTCAGAAGTTAGATTGTGAGCCTACAAAAGTAGAAGAAAATATTGACAGACTTGTTAAAAAATAACACCACCAGCAGCCGTGTTCAGGCAAAAAGTAATTCCATCTGTGGAATTACGCCACATTGATCCGTCCATCAATGCCGTCCCAGCACGAGGATCTATCTCCCGTCACACCACCCGCCCCCATCAACTCGCCAACACCTATATTCCGTCCACCGCTTCCCAAGACACTGCCACTTTACAGAATGGGGTCAAGGTCATTCAACCCAGCATGCCGGTAAGAATTATTATTTTTTAAATTCACAGATATACATTTACAGGTACTTTACTGAGTGATCAGGCTCTAAATTCACAGATATACATTTACAGGTACTTTACTGAGTGATCAGGCTCTAAATTCACAGATATACATTTACAGGTACTTCATTGAGTGATCAGGCTCTAAATTCACAGATATACATTTACAGGTACTTTACTGAGTGATCAGGCTCTAAATTCACAGATATACATTTACAGGTACTTTACTGAGTGATCAGGCTCTAAATTCACAGATATACATTTACAGGTACTTTACTGAGTGATCAGGCTCTAAATTCATCAGTCCCCCTTGTCAGAAAATCCGATTTCGACTCAAAATTTAAATTCTTTTACAAACCCTGTAAGTTAAAAATAAAACATACAATAACCAGTATGATGAAGAATATGATTTTAAAATGTTTCTGATATATATAATCAGTAAAATTACTATTTTCTGTAAATATAGTAATTTGGGTGTTTAATCTTTTATTCCTGTAAATCAAATTTTGCTATCATGAGTCAAAATCGAAGCAATGATTCAATGACTGGATGTCCTGATAATGATTGAGTGTGCTTTATTAACTCCATTCAGGATTGAATGCTAAAGTGAAACATTCTGTTGTTATGGTGTTTTCAGCAATTATTTAGTTATAGCATGACTGTGTCTACTTGAGACAGTATTCCAGGTGCTTCCACACTTGAGTATCATGCTGCAGACACATGGTATGATACCCCACCCAGTCACATTATACCGACACCAGGCTGAACAGACCAAGAACTATCCTCTAAATAATGAGCACCAAGTGAGGAAACTTCTTGCACCATTTTTTAAGTCTTTGGAATGACTTGGCCGGGCATCAAACCCATGACCTTACGCATGCAAGGCATATGCTCTACCCCTAGACCATCAATGCAGTATTAAGAAATATGCAAACACAATATTACATGTACTATGTGTTTGAAAATACATTTTTACATTCAATCTCTGTAGTTTTTATTTGCATTTTTAGCTTTGCAAACAAGACGTCCTAACATTAATATATTTTGTAATTTGTCAGTTGACTGGTGATCATACTATATGAGAATAACAAAGTGAAAACAAACACCTTTGATTGGTGAATTACCAAACTTTGATTGGTGGAATACCTGCCATACATGACAGGACGGCTCGAGTGTTCAATTTCAGAAAGAAATATTGGATAAGAAACAAAGACCTAATTCAGATACTACACCGACAGACTGAGGACACAGTCCAAACCTCCCCTTTTCCACAATGCAAAGTACCTATTTCAGGGAAAAGCATTTAACTCAACCCCAAGCCCCTCACTGGCTGAAATTTTTCTGACAAGCACTGACACTGCCAATCAAACATGTCAATAATCCAAATAGCGATCCATATAACTTCATATGCCACTGTTTTCCTCTACAATGTATTTACTTGGACAAACAATGCAACATGGCCAGGGGCAGAGTAATAATCGCTCTTATATCAGGTCAATTTGGGGATCTAGATCCACCTGTGCCTTCCACAGTTAATGTGTAATGTCTTCACAGGCTATCATATATCATGATGTCAAGGAAATAACAGTTCTCTTATCAACTTTCCTGAATTATTGACAAAAACCTGATAACAAAGTTAATCATGTAAAAATATTATAATTTTATGTGCATAGACACGTTTACAAGCAAAGGAACGATGCCCGAGGCAATGTTTTTTTTTCATGTATAATTCGGGATTAAAACTTATAACAAAGGAATTATTTAGTTACAGGTATGGCAAATTATAGACTTTAAATAATAAAGAGAGCAATAACTATTTTACCTAATCTTTAAATATTATCAGAAATAGAAAATTACGATGTACAGGCAATGTTTTTCATGGATATTTTGGGATTAAAATTTATAAAACTTCGCATTTTTCGGAGATAACAATGTCAAAAAAAATAAAAAAATATAGGTGTCCCAAAACTTAGGGACGAAAAATTATCAGATTTTTTAAAAAATTCTAATGTGTCCCAATTCTTATTATCAAAAAAATAATTATTTTCCTGAAAAATAAGGGTGTCCCAAAACATAGGGTGTCCCAATACATAGGGTAAATACGGTAGATACATTCAGCTTGAAGACTGGGCATTTAGTAGAACTAATCCAGCATTACAAGTCATAGACAGACGGACTTTTAATGGAGACCAGCCTTTTGATAATCGTAAACAAATACCAAATTTTCAGAGAGGTGTCGTTTTCTCCACCATATTTATTATCAGCGCTCGTACAAATATTCCCGACTAAAGAGACTGTATCAATACCTATAACAGGGTAATCCTCCTTAATAACAAACACTAGCTTGCAAAACAATTAGTATGTAATTCTTTCCGCAAAACTGTTGCCAATGTAAAGTAAACAAAAACATTGATTACTTTTTTGAAATTTGCTACTGATTTATATTCATAAAAATGAAATTAGAAATCCCTACGCATAAAAGTCACCTCATTATGGTAAACATTTGTGACACATTATTTCAAAATCAGTCGAGAAGCTTACATAATATTGCGTGGACACGAAATATTGTATCCATTTCTGCAACATATCTGAAATATCGTACCCATTCCTGACCTTGAACCTGTAAATGTGAACTTGACATTTGAACCATGTACTTTGGTCTGTATGGTGAATGTTTGCACCATGTTATTTATAATCTGTCGAGTTGTTTACAAGATAAGGAGAGGATATGAAATAGTGTACCTATTTCTGAATTTGAATGTCTAAGTATGACCTTGAACCTCTATATGTGACCTTGATCTTGAATTATGGACCTTGGTTTTGCAAGCGACACTTGGTATCGTTATGGTAAACGTACAGTTAAAAGAGGGCACCTTATATAGTTATTATAGTATTTCAATTTAGTTCATCAAATTGTTAAAACAAGGCTGTTTTGGATAAATACCTCATTTTTCCTGGGTTACTTTTTTTTCTTTTTTTCACTACATTACTATGGGACCATTGATTATAATGGGAATTTTATTATATATAAATGAATGCAAACAACAATAATTGTTTTTCCTGTTGTGAATGATATGTTCACAAACAAAATTTATTGTAGAATGAATACTATTTTTCTCTAGTACTGTATCCCCTTGCCTGAACTTTTCATTGTTAATCCTACAATGGAGAATTAATTTCAGGCTATTGCAGCTCAGTTTTACCCGGGGTGGGCTATCATAATGATGTGAGGCTATTGCAGCTCAGTTCTACCCAGGGTGGGCTATCATGTGAGGTGAGGCTATTGCAGCTCAGTTCTACCCGGGGTGGGCTATCATGTGATGTGAGGCTATTGCAGCTCAGTTCTACCCGGGGTGGGCTATCATGTGATGTGAGGCTATTGCAGCTCAGCTCTACCCAGGGTGGGCTACCATGTGATGTGAGGCTATTGCAGCTCAGTTCTACCCGGGGTGGGCTATCATGTGAGGTGAGGCTATTGCAGCTCAGTTCTACCCGGGGTGGGCTATCATGTGATGTGAGGCTATTGCAGCTCAGTTCTACCCAGGGTGGGTTATCATGTGAGGTGAGGTTATTGCAGCTCAGTTCTTCCCGGGGTGGGCTATCATGTGATGTGAGGCTATTGCAGCTCAGTTCTACCCGGGGTGGGCTATCATGTGATGTGAGGCTATTGCAGCTCAGTTCTACCCGGGGTGGGCTATCATGTGAGGTGAGGCTATTGCAAATCAGTTCTACCTGGGGTGGGCTATCATGTGATGTGAAGCTATTGCAGCTCAGTTCTACCCGGGGTGGGCTATCATGTGATGTGAGGCTATTGCAGCTCAGTTCTACCCAGGGTGGGCTATCATGTGATTTGAGGCTATTGCAGCTCAGTTCTACCCGGGATGGGCTATCATGTGATGTGAGGCTATTGCAGCTCAGTTCTACCTGGGGTGGGCTATCATGTGAGGTGAGGCTATTGCAGCTCAGTTCTACCCGGGGTGGGCTATCATATGATGTGAGGCTATTGCAGCTCAGTTCTACCTGGGGTGAGCTATCATGTGATGTGAGGCTGTTGCAGCTCAGTTCTACCCGGGGTGGGCTATCATGTGATGTGAGGCTATTGAAGCTCAGTTCTACCCGGGGTGGGCTATCATGTGAGGTGGGGCTATTGCAGCTCAGTTCTACCCGGGGTGGGCTATCATGTGATGGGAGGCTATTGCAGCTCAGTTCTACCTGGGGTGGGCTATCATTTGATGTGAGGCTATTGCAGCTCAGTTCTACCCGGGGTGGGCTATCATGTGAGGTGAGGCTATTGCAGCTCAGTTCTACCTGGGGTGGGCTATCATTTGATGTGAGGCTATTGCAGCTCAGTTCTACCCGGGGTGGGCTATCATGTGAGGTGAGGCTATTGCAGCTCAGTTCTACCTGGGGTGGGCTATCAGTGATGTGAGGTTGTTGCAGCTCAGTTCTACTTGGGGTGGGCTATCATGTGATGTGTTTGTACTTGATACTTTTGTGAGTAAGTTCTTGGAGAATGAGAACGAAGCTCCATTCTTAGACTATCAACTTGATTTCAGAGCTTGAAATTTCTTATTAAAGCTCACTCGTCCTCCATTTCCAACATTTATTGAATGCTTACAGCCGGGCTCTATTAGCTAAGTCAGTAGCACGTCTGTCTAACAATCCAGGGTTCACGAGTTCAAATTCCCACTCGGCCGCAGTTTCAGTGATGACTGATATAAGACATTGCGTTTGTTTCTTTATCATTCGTCTCTCACTGCTGATTCAAGTGGGAAAGTTATCAGTTACTTATGGAGATGTGGTGTGCTTGAGTACTGGTTAACCCTGGGATCCCAATAAACAGTGGTTAGGTTCACTGATCATCTGTTAGCCCTCGATGGCATAACAATAACGCTAAATATACAATCAATCAATCAATCAATCAATGCTTACAATCAAAGAAATATTAAGTTCAGTCTCTTAATATTACTCGTCCTGACCAAATGTTTATTCGACACGGCGAGTGGACAAGTAGATGAAACAAAATACATAGACTTGGTAGTGGTGTACATGTAGCAGATATGGTGTTGACCTCTCACATCTGAGGCTGCCGGTTTCATCCAGTGAGGCTCAACCGAATAATCTCCGGACAGCAAAATCCAGCTCCGGTTCAACCCAGGAAATAGACACTTGAGCACTTACAAAAACTCCAACATTTCTTCGTAATCAAGCTTAGATTGAATTGGTATAAAAAATGCTGATGTATATTGTACAAAAGTAGAGGGAAAGAAACACTCACAATCACTCACCAGTGAATTTATCAGCATTATTGTCAGATGTGTGTCTTATATCAGTTTTAAGTATGTTGTAACGCATAATCATAAGTAAACAAATATATACTGTTTTTATTATGGCTATAAATAATAACAGTTCAAGGAAGTATTTTAGGACTGAGTAGAGAGGGGGGAAACAAACACAAAAACGTACAACTTTTTTTTCAAATAGACCCAAATGGTCCTCATGATGGGAGGATTGCGGTACACATTTTGACAAATTCTTCTGCATGTTGTGCTTCAATAAACAACGATCCTTTCGCTCCAGGGCCACAAAACCTGTCACAGTCAATATACTCATTAGGAACTTTAATGTCATTTAAAAGCTTAAAAAGAGCTTTTTATCGCAAACCAATGACCTCAAACTTGCCCCAATAAACCGATACACAATGGCTATCGTATTCTATAGCATTGGCTATTCAGTGGTCACTCTGGATACAAGTAATTGTCACACACCATTTACTCACAAAGGATAGTAGTTATCATCTTCCATGCATTAATTAATAAAAAAAATAAAAAAAAATTTTAAATTTTTGTTTAAATCTACCTTTAAATGTTGTATTTTATTAAGAAAGTATGTCAGTAACTTTGAGGAATACCATTAGTAGTTCTAAATTAATCTTACAAAGTCACCCTGGATACAAGTAATTGTCATGCACCATTTACTCACAAAGGATAGTAGTTATCATCTTCCATGCATTAATTAATAAAAAAAAAATTTGTTGTTTAAATCTACCTTCAAATGCTGTCTTTTATTAAGAAAGTATGTCAGTAACTTTGAGGAATACCATTAGTAGTGCTAAATTAATCTTACGAAGTCACCCTGGATACAAGTAATTGCCATGCACCATTTATTCACAAAGGATAGTAGTCATTATCTTCCATGCATTAATTAATAAAAAATCTAACTTTTATTAAGGTTGTGTATGACAGTAACTTTGAAGAATACCATTCATAGTGCTAAATTAATCTTACAAAGTCATATTGGTACCAACCAATGCAGCACTTTGCCAGGGCCATAAAGTCATAATTGATACCCAGCACTATGACAGGGTACCCATCAGTAGTGCCGAGTGAATTTTACGAAGTCATATTTGGTTCCCAGTACTTTGATAGTGTACATATACCTGCAAAACATTTCCTCGAGTGAAGATTTTCAATGAATCAGAAAACTAATAATGACTCTATAGCATAACTTACGCCAGCTGTTTAAATATTAAAATCAACCGACAACAGATACCTGTTGGTATGATTGGGTGTTCGGTGACATAATTCATATAGAATCAAATGTAAAAGTAGCACATACATACTGAAAATGAATTAATGTTCCATTGAAAAATGTGATGTTGACTTCTAAACCTCCCAACCTTGACCTCCTCAATGATAGAATCGCAAGTCCAAAACCAATGTTGAGGAAACTCGTATTAGAGACTAAAACTCGAACATCCTGGGATTTTCGAATTGAACTTTGTTAAAATCCCACATTTCCTTACCCTGAAGGGGTCCTCTATGATGGAGTGGTCTAAGGCACCATCACAAGTTCACTGACCTCTCACCACTAAGGTCGTAGGTTCAAGTCCCACTCGCTCCAGAAACTTTAAGTAAGAAAGTTTGCCAGTTACTTGCAGAAGAACAGTGGTTCTTCTCAGATTCATTCTGAGGTCTTCTTCCACTTATGACCGCAGCATGGTCTAGTAGTAGAGCATCCGCCTCGCATGCAGAAGGTCGTGGGTTCAATCCCCGGCCAGGTCATTCCAAAGACTCTAAAAATTGTACTAGAAGCTTCCTCGTTTGACCCTCAGCATTTAAAGGAGAGTTCTAGGTCTGCTCGGCCTGGTGTCAGTATAATATGACTGGGTGGGATATCATACCATGTGTCTGCTGCATGGTACCCCAGTGTGGCAGGGCTCAGAATACTATCTCAAGTAGACACTGTCGCGATATGACTGAAAAACTGTTGAAAGTGACGCTTAGCACCATACAACAACAACAATCTTCCACCAATAAAAATGAATATGTCACATAAAACTTGAAATGTTAAAAAATGAGGTAAAACCCCATTCTTTACCCTGATCTTAATTGTTTTTGTAAACTGACTTTTTTCCAACTGCAAGAACCCTGTATGACACTAGTTGAGTGTAACAAAATCATTTTATGGAACCCAGCTTTATAAAACCAGCTCAGCTTGTATTGTAAGGGAGGTAATGCAGACAGGATTGATCCACACTGATGCTCTAATAAAACTGAACCTCAATACAAAATGGTTTTTGAATGTATTTATTTTACATCATTTGCCACTTACTTGCAAAAGGAAGGTGGTACTACTCAGATTCATTCTGAGGTCTTCTGCCACCAATAAAACTGAATATGCCATATATAACCTGAAATTGGATAAATTATTTTACATAGATTGTTCCTCCAACTTAAACATATCATGATAAATCACGCTCAGTTTTCCGGTCTAGAATCAGTACTAAGCAGATGCAGATAAAGAGTTTTGCTCAAAGACACTAGCCGGGCCCGATTAACTCATTTTTGGTTGCGCGTCTGACTATCAATCCAGGGGTCGTGAGTTCGAATCCCCCGCCCGGCAACAGTCTCCGTGATGATTAATATATGACATTGTGTCTCTTTATCATTCGTCTCTCACCACTGTTTCAAGTGGGAAAGTTATCAGTTACTTGCAGAGACAGGGTGTGCTCGAGTACTGGTTAATCCCAGGAAACAGTGGTTGGGTTAACTGATCGTCTGTTAGCCCTCGATGGCATAAAAATGACGCTAAATATTCAATCAATCAATCGAAGACACTATACACAGTCATGATGGAGGATCAAACCAATAGCCCTCAGATATTGGATCTGATGTTCTACCACTGGGCCGTGCATTCCACACACCTGAACAATAAACTGTATTTTCTTTTTGGATTATGTTAAATTGTATTTGGCATCATTTCCAATATTTTTTCTGTCATATCACAGCGTAGTCAGTCGGAGCCATTTATAAGCGCTACCACATTAGAGTATCATGCCACAGACACATGGTATGATACCCCACCCAGTCACTTTATACTGATATTGAGATGTGCACTCCTAAACGCTGAGCATCAAAAAATTAATGAGGCAGCTTCTAACAGTATTTTTTTTTTAAAAAATCTTTTGTATGACTGAACCCATAACTTCCAGCATGCATGGAGTATGCTCTACCACTGGACCACCACTGCGGTGTAAACAATTAAGCAATACTCTCCAAATATAACCTTACTTAGGTCATACTGCCACTTATAATAATTCCCTTCTGGGGTTAATATATCTAGTAGCTTTTAGGGGATTATGGGAGATTCTTAGTGTGATAAACCTATATATATATCAGTATCACCCTTAATCTTAAGTAGGCAGTCCCCATACAGCAATTATCTACCCCACTGGATATATAAATCTTAAGAAAGTCCCCATACCAAACTTACCAACCCCACTGGAAATATAAATCTGGAAAGTCACTTATAAATCTGCTTGACAGAGATTAATATGCTGTTTTGTACATTTAGTCAGTTAGTTATTTACACTTGTGTTTTTTTTTTGTTTCTGTTATCTTTAAATCTGATCTCGAACAGATTATATTTGATTTAATCTGTCCTATAGTCTGATATTATATAGTGCTGTAATGCTCCTTTACTAATATTTGCATTGAACAGGTAGAGTTATGTAACCCATTATGTCAACAAATATTACCCCTGAGGGGGTAACAATTAACAATCTGATTCAACTATTGTTCTGCTTTTTATAAAGAAAAAAACATTCTGAAATACTACAATTAGTCATACTTTATTAATCTTTCTTGTTGGGTAGATGGTCAGTATGTATAAGTAATTAGAAATCAATCTTTCTGGCAAATTGGAATTGATTGAATATTTAGCATCATTTTTATGCCATCAAGGGCCAACAGACGATAAGTTAACCTAACAGTAACCATTGTTTCCTAGGATCCTGAAAGGCTAACCGCTGTTTCCTAAGATCCTAAAAGGTAAACCAATACTAGAACACACCTCATTTATATTTTGAAAATTTGAAAAACTTGAGGAAGTATATTAAAAATCATCTCCTGTACAGCAGTTGTTGAGAAAGTAAGATTTAGTTTTTACTTATTTATTTTGTTTCAATTGTGAAACAAGTTACTACAACTTCTACAAATCAAACTCGGAGTCTTCCTTGGTATAACTAGTAGTAAGCATATGCTGGAAAGGACAGCACACATAGCCATAGCAGGGGATAGATGTCTTTGATTACAAAAAATAATTATGAAGTTGTAAAATGTGCTGTCAGATAACCACACTGTAAGCTCTGCTGGCAGACAATTGTATTACACTGTGCAGCAGTCAGACAACCAAACTGTAAATATTACTGTCTGAAAAACAAACTGTAAATTGTGCTTGCTGACAAATCAGCTGTTTACTCTTCTGGCTGACAAACAAGTGTAAATTGTACTGTCAGAAAAACAAGCTGTACTAAAAGGTAAACAATCTGTAAATTCTGCTGTCAAAAACTTATAGCAGATAACCATTCTGGGCCCTCCGTAGCTGAGTGGTCTAAGGTGCCATGTCAAGATCACTTACCTATCACCGCTAAAGTAGTAGATTCGAGTCCCACTCGCTCCAAAAACTTTAGGTGAGAAAGTTTGCCAATTACTTGCGGAAAGACGGTGGTTCTACTCAGATTGATTCAGTCTGAGGTCTTCCTCCACCAATAAATCTGGATATGCCATTTTATTGAAAATGGTGCTAAAACCCCATTAAAAAAAAAAAAGAAGAATACTATCCCTGTCCATTAGATGATTTTGCTTAAAAAATGCTTATACGAAAAATTGAAGGTAAAAAAAACAAGTAATTGGTATGATTAACCGTGTTATCAATTATTTCACACCTGATTTAACATTAAATTGTGATCTTTTGTACCTTAATTAAACTGATAGACCAATTTAGACCAATTTAAACTGGCTACTAGATCTAGCTTGGCAGTTTATCATATTAAAATGCATAAATCTTTAAACAACTTCCAGAAAATGGTAGTAATTTTGTAATTTTGTTTCACTTGCAATTAGAAGTTACTGTTCAATACCATGTCTTGTAATGTATCTATGCTGTAGTTTAATTTTTTTATTTTTTTTTGACACCCATATAATTACGTTGGCGAATACTGCAACTCTGTGAATTGGGCACATAGCAATCATACAACCATTTTCACATTATAGTCTGGTTTATATCAATTCTTAAAGCACCACACAATTTTAAAATCAAATTTGGTCAACAAGTTTGGTCAAAATTGGTTGAGAAGTTTAGGAAGGGGTGGAGCTGGCAAGAAAGCGAATCATACGTACATAGATTTACCATTAAAAAAATTAAAGGACCACAACTAAGCCAAAAGTGGAAGCACCAGAACACTTTGATGATCTGGGCAACTGAAGTTCATGCTCATACACACGACAATGTTACAATCAAAGTTTACTCATATTCTAGATCAAATCAATCATTATACCTGTTGACACATTTCCATATGAAGAAATTAATCTCCAACTATTTCCTTCTGAAACTCCATATTTAATAGTTAACATTATTACAAAACTAGTGAAGTCGCTTCAGTTTAAAAAAAAATATAAATAAAATTCCTTGAAAAGTACAAGTTTTGATAAATGCCCTTGGATTTGTTTCTTCCAAACCAATAATACGAGAACCCTTTCTTTAACCTAAATTCTACTAATCAATGGATAATAGCTATACATTTGAACCTCCAACAAAACTAGAACATTATTTATTAACAATAACTACTCAGAGTTAATCACGCAAATATGAGACACAAGTAAAGGATTTGCACAAAAGTGATGCTGTGTGTAATTTTTGAATTTTCAATCGTTCTGTCGGGCTAGCAGCTTTATATTTAACTTGTCCACACCCAAGATTCACTTGTCCCGGACAGTCGGGCGAGTGTTCATGTAAAACCCTGTTCAGTTGGACCAGCCTGGATTTCAAACCATGACCGTCAGATCATGGGTTCAATGCTCTATCGCCCCACAACATTTAAAGATACACGTACTGTTTGCAATAAATATTCCTCATCTTTACATCTCTCGGGTTTATAAAATGTAAATTGTTATGCTCTTTGATTAATTATAGAGATTTCAATTTTCAATTATAAAAAAAAGAAATGTGTGCATAGGACATGGATGCTGAGGACCAATGATGTTAGTAGTCATCATACTCATACTTTGGCCAACTTCAGTTGAGAAGTTTAGGAGTAGTGTTAAAGAATAAATTAAAAATCATAAAAGTGTCATACTTGGCAAAATACAATAATTTTGCACAACTGAACTTTATAATGAAACTCAAGCAGCAAATTTGGCTAAAATAAGAAGACAAGGACAGATATTTTTTTATTTGAATCTCATCATGGTTAATTCACAGTATATATATACATTATATAACATTACATTTAATAAATAACCATGCCATCTTATAAAGAATTATAAGAGACTATATTGACATGTTTTGGTGGATTTTACATACCAAACCATTCGGATTTTATCTATTAATAATTATTTTATTTTTAAGAGTTTATAATATTTATTTCCTGATATACTTCCTTTAAAAATAATTAAAGGAGCAAAACTATGGCAAAATTGGATGGATCGGAATGTAATGATTATATGCCCAACTGGTCTCCATACTGACACTCCAAAGCAAGTGTGGTGAAAATCGGATGAAAAAATTTGGGAGAAGTAGAACTGACAAGAAAGTGTTATAGACATTTTGTAACAGATGTACAGACAGACAGACATTGGCAACTCTATATACCCCTCATAAATGATGGTGGTATAAAAAAATAATATGAATCTCAAGTTTAGGGTATCAATCTTCATCATCTGATATACTAATCAAAGTTAATACTTTTAAAGTCGCATATATATTTTTTTTTATAGACAAGTCAAATAGCCAACTTGTAAACTCATTATTGATCATGAACACTCTACTACTGAATGGCCGTATATTTCTGTACAGGAATTCAGCAGTTTAACAAATAATTGAGAACTTCGGATTTCAATAGAGGACTTACAGCTAATTTTGAGAGATTGATATAAGTCTTAGATTTGCCATAACCTGTTCAATGAAAAAGAGGGCTTTTGGATATAAATGCGGTAGTTAAACTCCAGTCAGTTAGCGGAGTAGTAACAGTTCAGTGTGCATTCTGCTCCGTTCACACAGAAAACATGGTAAGTGGGAGTTTTATCTGTCTGATGTTTCGTACTTGTACATTCAAGAGATATATATTTATTTTTGCTCAAATAAAGCTCAGAGTATAAATTAATTGCTCATAAGTTTCCTGGGTAGATACAGTATTGAGTGATGTTTCCAAGATGTTGAGGTGTCCAGTCTTTGGTCGTACCCATGATCTCTGCCTTGATTTATCAACACACTATCCGCTAGAACTAATGCATACTTGTAGTATAAAATGCAAGTGTAATGGCGGTCCTGCAAGTTTATCTTTAGGAATATATCAGTTATTGGCGGTCCTGCAAGTTTATCTATGGGAATACCACAGTTATTGGCAGTCCTGCAAGTTTATCTATAGGAATAGATCAGTTATTGGCGGTCCTGCAAGTTTATCTATGGGAATACATCAGTTATTGGCGGTCCTGCAAGTTTATCTATGGGAATACATCAGTTATTGGCGGTCCTGCAAGTTTATCTATAGGAATACATCAGTTATTGGCGGTCCTGCAAGTTTATCTATGGGAATACATCAGTTATAGGCAGTCCTGCAAGTTTATCTATGGGAATACATCAGTTATTGGCGGTCCTGCAAGTTTATCTATGGGAATACCACAGTTATTGGCAGTCCTGCAAGTTTATCTATGTGAATACATCAGTTATTGGCGGTCTTACAAGTTTATCTATAGGAATACATCAGTTATAGGCAGTCCTGCAAGTTTATCTATTGGAATACATCAGTTATTGGCAGTCCTGCAAGTTTATCTATGTGATACATCAGTTATTGGTGGTCCTGCAAGTTTATCTATAGGAATACATCAGTTATAGGCAGTCCTGCAAGTTTATCTTTGGGAATACATCAGTTATTGGCGGTCCTGCAAGTTTATCTATGGGAATACATCAGTTATAGGCAGTCCTGCAAGTTTATCTTTGGGAATACATCAGTTATTGGCGGTCCTGCAAGTTTATCTATGGGAATACATCAGTTATTGGCGGTCCTGCAAGTTAATCTATAGGAATACATCAGTTATTGGTGGTCCTGCAAGTTTATCTATGGGAATACATCAGTTATTGGCGGTCCTGCAAGTTTATCTATAGGAATACATCAGTTATTGGCGGTCCTGCAAGTTTATCTATGGAAATACATCAGTTATAGGCAGTCCTGCAAGTTTATCTATGGGAATACATCAGTTATTGGCAGTCCTGCAAGTTTATCTATGGGAATACATCAGTTATTGGCAGTCCTGCAAGTTTATCTATGGGAATACATCAGTTATTGGCAGTCTTGCAAGTTTATCTATAGGAATACATCAGTTATAGGCAGTCCTGGAAGTTTATCTATTGGAATACATCAGTTATTGGCAGTCCTGCAAGTTTATCTATGTGATACATCAGTTATTGGTGGTCCTGCAAGTTTATCTATAGGAATACATCAGTTATAGGCAGTCCTGCAAGTTTATCTTTGGGAATACATCAGTTATTGGCGGTCCTGCAAGTTTATCTATAGGAATACATCAGTTATAGGCAGTCCTGCAAGTTTATCTATGGGAATACATCAGTTATTGGCGGTCCTGCAAGTTTATCTATAGGAATACATCAGTTATAGGCAGTCCTGCAAGTTTATCTATGGGAATACATCAGTTATAGGTGGTCCTGCAAGTTTATCTATGGGAATACATCAGTTATAAGGGACCATTATCAAATTTTAGATGTCCTACTTTCTGAGCTAATGAAATCAACTAGATTTTTCAAAATAGAATATTCCATTTTACATAGAATATTATGACCATCAGTGGATGTTGACCCATTTTCTCAGCCAATGAAATCACTCATGAAATGAGAAAAAATAGACCAACATCTAAGCTGGTAAGAAGTTACATGGAAAGCATAGAAAATTCCATATAACTTCTAACCTATTCATGGAATTACATTCTTCGAATGGTGTGGGCATAAGAATAGTTAAAGATACCAATACAGTATTGTAGTTTCCATCATCAGACTGACAAAACTGTTATCAAACCAGAAATGTGACCGTAGGGCACAGGTGCCCAATTACATGTTGGTAAATTTACCAAAAATTAAGTCGAAAAGAGGCAATAACTCCTGTAATATTTTACCGACTTTGGCCAATATCTAACATGACTGGTATTTTGTAATCATACAACTATACAAGTTAGAAATATTGATTAAATACAGAAACCCTTTTAGAAGATATTGACTGGAAACTTGCAATTTGACCTCACACGGATGGACAGGGGAACCCCTTACTATTCTTTGAATGGAAAGGGAATGTGGGAGAGGGGGATAAAAACTTCATGTCTTTTGAAAAGTCCTCTGTGGTCAACATGCCTAAAGCAATTACCTCTCACCACAGAAGGTTCAAGTCCAGCTTAATTCTAACCACATGAAGGTGACCTCGCCTGTCATGTTTTGAAAATGACATTTACACTCCCCATGTCCCCGGATCTCTCATGGCATGTGGTTATCTAGGCAGGGCTTTTAACCTTCTAAGCAGAGCAGTAGTGTAGTGGATAGAATGTTGGCTTCTCATTCCAGAGGTTGCTGGTTTAATCCCCAGCCCGACCTGACGCCTCTCAAAAACCAAAATTAGACAGAAAGCAGACTCAAGCTGAAATAAATTAGCATAAACTTATCTCTTCTTTAATACTTTTCTTTATTTTTTAGATTCACATATTACTGATTTGCATAACTGTACAACCATGTATATATTTGAAAATTTTATTATTAATAACATTTACGTGGCCGACAATACATTCAATATGTCTTGAACAATTTGGTCATATTGTTATCTTCTGATCTTTTTAATTGTTTTGTCAATTACCCACAATACAACTGATACAATCAAACATGTATTTATAGTATTTTAATTGTACCAATTTCAATATGGGATAATTAGAAACTATTAAAAAGAGCCTAAGTAGACCAGGTGTGGTATTTCCCATTTTCTATAAATTATCTATGATGATTTTTTTTATAAATTACTTCAAAATTTTCCCTCATGCTCCAAAAATGTGCCTTCAGATCAGAACACTGTGTTTTCCCTGCCCGAGGAATTCTTTTTAATATTTTTTTTTCAGTTCTATAGAGATGAATTACATACTATTCACACACCAATAGACAAGCTGTTGTACATTCTGGGCTTGATACTTGTCCCCCACCCCACTCATCCAGACATTGTTTTTACAGTTTCTCATGTGTTCTAGAACTATTTATGCAACCTATTCTATATATAAAAACATTTTGATAAGCAGGGCGATAGTGTATTATATAGTGTTGGCCGCTCATGCCAGAGGTTGCGGGTTTGATCCCTAACTCAATCTGATGCCTCTAAAAAAACAACAAAAAAACCCACTCAGTACTGGTTCTACCCAGGAAGCAGACTTGTTCACGTAAACTCTGAGCTTTCATTGCAATCAAGCTAAACTAAATTAGTATAAGCTAACAAATATTTTTTATTTGAATAGTGAATTAATTTTTTTGGTCATATCTGCTTAACCTGAATATATCAGGTACCACATGTCTGCCAGGCGTTCGTATGCTGGATACGGTGATGGCCGCCCACACAAGAGATTGCGGGTTACATAACAGGCTCAACCTGATGGCCTCTCAAAGACAACACCCCAGAAAATGTACACTTAAATGTACTTGTAAAACTTTGTGATCAAGCTAAAGTAAATTAATACATCGCCATTTAAGTGCTTGCACATCCAACAATTATCTTAAAGTGTTTTTACACAAGGTTGCTTACAACTTGGGTCAATATCCCTGTACTTCGTGTTATGGAATGTTTTACTTTCGGATCTTAATGGAAAAGCAGATATGTAAACAGAAGTGTTCTTTTTTTTCAGGAATTTTATACCAAATTTGCAGTTTTGTATAGTTTTATCTTCAAAAATCAACTGTTTAAACAAATACTTATGAATGGTCGGTTTGCCCTAAAAACTATGAATAGGTCCATCACTTCAAAGTGTTATCTACTCTATGTTGCTCTGTCAATATTGATCTTGGTTAAAAACTGGGGCCAGCAAGGGGTGTGAGCTCAACAATGGGGCCCATAAAGGTATACAGTTTCTGGGGTACATAAAATCAGTAATTATATATATGTATGTAGATTTCTTTTTCTTCTTATTTTTTTTAATGGAGTTTATTGCCATTTTCAATGCATGACCGGTTATATATTTTATATCCTGCTTTATTGGTGGTGGAAGATGACCTGAGAATAAATTTCATTTGAACCCATGTACTTGCACAGAATATCTGGTAACCGTTCTCACAAGCTGGGTTCAAACCCACAACCATTAGACAACGGTGTCTTAGAAAACTTGGCCACACAGAACCCCTTATCGGGTTTAGCCCTTTACTTCATATAGATGCCTTTGGACACCTCTAATAAAGACACCTTTGGACACATAATATAGAAGGCTTTTAAATTATTGGGTGAATTATGTTTATATTAATTGACAGAGTGGAAAACAGTGCAGGAAGTGTTCAGATTGCTCGTCACGAGCAATCTGAACTCTTCCTGCACTGTTTTCAAAGTCCTTCTGTGATTGGTGTGGGAAAACATGTATCTATGGAGTAAAGGGTTAAAGCCATTTTTGAACACATGATTCTCATTTTCATTGGTGAAGGAAGACCGTGGAATGAATATGCGTAGAACCACCGTCTTTCTGCATGTAACATAAATTATTTCAGATACACCTAAACAGTTTACTTTAGCAATCATTATTTAAACCTTTGGAAAAGTTCCCACAGAAATGGAAAAAAGGAAGAAATGTGAGCTGCAAAACAAAAAAATATTCACACAAAAATTTTTTTTTTAAGTAAAGTTTCTTCAACTAATACCCTGCCCTCTGCATTCCTTTCCTTAGTAGATACATGTGAAATATGAACATATATATACATTTCTTGAATCCTCCGTGGACAAGTGGCTGAAGGCTCAGTAACATTTGCTGCCGACGTATAATCAGTCTAAACTTAAAGCTTGCTCCAAAAACTTCATGCGTGAAAGTTTGCCAAATACTTGTTGTAAGAGGGTGGTTACACTCAGATCTCCTCAAACAAAACTGGAAACTATATATACATATATATTTATAGAACACATACTGTTAAAAAATAAAAATACACCCATTCATGCATTTTGTAATTGCATCGCAATTTATCATGTGCCCGTTTGTGATTAGTGTCAGAAGTCGATACTAGTACAAATATATAAGGAAATATCGCTCAGCTAAATGAAATCATCGGAACCCCTGAGTGAGCTTTTTTATTATTCAAAGACCTTCAAATGGAGTCAACTTCTCTATCAAATTCATCAGAATTTGCAATCAGAGGATTATGTAGTTAAGGACCCATTCACTGAATCGGGGAAGGACTCTTAAAAACTGAGTAACCCCCTGCTGGCTCAACAAATAACGATAATTAGTTCTATGGCTTGTGACACGGTTAAACAAACAAATAAAACTTGTCTTGACTTCAAGAGTATTTCTAAAGTAGTGACATAATCGTAAATATTTTTTTCTTTTCCCCAAAAACAGTTATGGCTGTTTATTAATCTCAACACATCAGAATTATAACAATTACGTAAAACACTTTTACAGCCTATTTATTTCTTAACAGTGTTTGTGGGTTGCAATTTGGACATTTATTTCACAGCAAAGACAAGAATAGAATGAATATGGGTAATTTACAAAAGCTAAGACGACAATTATACAAATCAGAAATGTGCTCCAGGTCATACGGTCATTAAAACTCTTCTTAGAAAAAAACAAATATTTGGCAGTGTTGGAATATTTAATTCTTCTAGCATAATAATTGTATAAGTGATTTGCAATAACTGTTTCACAATTGAAGTAAAATAAATAAGTTTAAACTAAATTTAATAAATAAATAAATACATATAGATAGATATAAGATATATAGATGGATGGATGGATGGATGGATGGATGGATCCATCAACCAACCATCCTCTCAATCAATCAATCAATAATTCAATCAATCAAACAATCCAATCAATCAATCAATCAATCAAATTCTTCAGTGAAACAACTGATTAATCGCTGAATTCACTGATCAGTTTTACATTGACAAAGATTTTACATGTAAAATAATTTATTTGCATTATGGGGATTAGAAATCGGACAAGTTAATATTAAGATTTAACTTTTAATCTTTCCAAATGTCTCAATGACCCAATCTTATAAACTTGAACTGACCTCTACAAGTATACCACATGTACCTAACCAAATGTAACATTAGAGTCCACTAGATTTGTGTACAAATCAATATAGAAGATATAGATCTGGGTGTTCTAGTGAACTAAGTTACTTGCTCAGGATCACTAACATTTCAGTCCTGAGGTTGACGACCCGAGCCTTGCTCTGTCCAAAAATTGTGTGAGAAAGTTGCATGATGCCAGTTACATGAAGAAAGATGGTGACCCCATTCAGATTCATTCTGGTTTTAGTCTTCCTTTACCATTAAACTGGATAGCATATATAAACATTGACTGATTGATTGAATGATTGAATATTTAGCACCATTTTTATGCAAACGAGGTCTAACAGGTGATATATTAACCTAACGAATCCTGGAATGTTAGCCAGTACTCAAGCACACCCCATCTCCGCAAATAACTGACAACATTCCCACATGAATCAGCATAATGAGATGCAATGTTATATATCATTCATCACGGAGACTGTGGCCAGGCTGGGATTCGTACTCACAACACCTGGTTTGATAGTCAAAAGCACTACCGACTTAACTTATCGTGCCAAGCTATGTAAAC
This sequence comes from Panopea generosa, assembly GCA_029582155.1. Lineage (NCBI taxonomy): Eukaryota > Metazoa > Mollusca > Bivalvia > Adapedonta > Hiatellidae > Panopea > Panopea generosa. Next base: position 3,574,271 of record CM055910.1, read on the forward strand.
ATTGTAATGTGCCATTAAAGGTGGCTTTAATCCTGATAAACCAAATAAAAAAATCACAAAAACAGCATTTTAGCTTTGAATGAATTCACTTTATTTGAAAAATACAATTTCAAATAAATGTAAATCCTTTTTAGATTTAATGATAAATGCATGTAACTTTTCTGCAAATATTATAGTATACATGTATAAATTATGATGAACACAGACTTTTTTGCATGTATATACAGTCTATACGGTGATCAATACTGTACAACCACCAACCCCCAATATCTTTTGTTTAAATATAACTTATCATATTTGAGTTTCACTTGTAATGGGGGGAACACGTATACAACAAACAGTCAAAACAAATATTGGTGTTGGAGAGTTGAATAAGCACACACAAAGCGTGAGTGAGGGGACGCTACATGAGAGCCCCCACATAACCTAGATTAGATCATGGTCACATGGGTGCTGTGTGAATGAAGAGCTTTGTACGTATTGGCATATAACATACTGGTAACGGTATTTTATATACAGGTACGCTGCAAGGTAGAAAAGTGTGACTACAGAAATATTAATAAACCAAACGTACTACACTGCAATAAAAGTGTCAAAGCTTCCACAATGGAAGGTAGGCCAGTTTATTTCATATATTTTTTTTAATTGGTAATTTATACTATAAAATGTTAGACATTGCTTGCATTGTGAACTGTTATAGCAGATATCAAGAGTGTTGTATGTAAGAATGATAGTATGACTGAAAGATTGTACTAAATGGTGAGTAGAGTCACTTTTAACAATCTTTGTTCAGAGTTGCATCATGTGGTAACTGTTTAGCGACGAGCTTATGGTTTTGGCATTGTCTCATTGAAGTACCATACTGTAGGCATGACACTGTTACCCCACCCAGTCACATTGTACTAACTAGGGATGTTTCGATGATCAAATATAATTGGAAATTAACTGGGTTAGTGTCACCAATCATCAGATATGGTATAAATAATAGATAGTTAGAAATCATGTTTTTTTTCATTAATTTGGGAATAAAAACATTTTTATATTTAAAATCTTTCAATATCACCTCCATTGTACTGTAGTTACAGTGATGGTCTAGGGGTAGTGTCCACCTTGCATGTGGAAAGTAGATGATTTGATCCCTGGGCATGTCATACCAAACACATTAAAAATGGTACTAGAAGCTTGACGCTCAGCATTTAGAGGAAAGTTCCAGGTCTGGTTTGCCCGGTGTCAGTATAATGTGACTGGGCGGGGTATCATACCTAGTGGCTGCAGCATGAAAAATTACTCTGTGTTCCAATGCTTAAAATACTATCTCAAAATAGACACTGTCCCGATGTGACTGAAAAATTGTTAAAAGTAACGCTAAGCTCCATACAACAACTGTTGTAAGTTCACTTGATTGTATCCAGTTATCCATAGTAAGTTTATCTGCAATTCCTAACACTAACACTGACACAAATCTAGAAAGTCTAAGAACTTTCACGAGTGCCAAGCAAGAAAGTCTTGATCATTACCAAAAGCTCCAGTTAAAAGTCTTTAGTATGCTTGGACCAGGGATCAAACTCATAGCCTCATGCTTGTCAAACAGACACTTTATCACTAGACCACTAATGTATGATTGAAAGAAAACCTGATGGTACTTTAAGAACATATTATTTAAGAATGCACAAACACCATATACACCATAAAATGCACCATAAAAGACAGTAATTTGATATTGTTTATAATATAGATGTTGTCTGATAAACACAATCAGGACTACCGCATCTTCTCAACATGCTACCAGAATTGGGAATCTGTCCCATTGCCGGGCCTGGTTAGCTCAGTTGGTAGCATGACTGATTATCAATTTAGGGGTTGTGAGTTTGATTTTCCGCCAGGTGAGTCTTCATGATTGATATACAACATTGTGTCTCACTGTCATTCGTCTCTAACAGCTGATTCAAGTAGGAAAGTTATCAGTTATTTGTGGAGATGGGTTAACCTTCCTAGATCCCATGAAAGAGTGGTTAGGTTAACTGATCGTCTGTTAGTTCTCGATAGCATAAAAATGACAATAACTATTCAAACATACTATCTCTGAGTTCATGAGACTTGATAATCCAAAAAGAAGGCTGGTGGGTTTGTCAAACCTAACTAGTTTTCTCCTTACTGAATGGCTGCATTCATACCATCAAGAGTGATCTGTAAATAAATGGTTGATAAAGGATGTTGGTTGATAAAGAAAGGTTGGTTGATGTTGATGAAGTAAGGTTGGTAAGTGAACAGGGATTGGTTGATAAGAAGGGTTGGTTGATGAATGAGTGTTGATTGATGAAGGAGGTTGGTTGATGAAGGAAAGTTGGTTGATGAAGGAGGGTTGATTGATAAAGAGATTTGATTGTTGAAGACTGGTTGATATAAGGCTGCTTGATTAAAGAGGGTTGGTTATAAAAGATGTTTTAATACGGTTGATAAAGAAGGGTTGGTTGTTGAAGAATGGTTGATATAAGGCTGCTTGATTAAAGAGGGTTGGTTATAAAAGATGTTTTAATATGGTTGATAAAGAAGGGTTGGTTGTTGAAGACTGGTTGATATAAGGCTGCTTGATTAAAGAGGGTTGGTTATAAAAGATGTTTTAATACGGTTGATAAAGAAGGGTTGGTTGTTGAAGACTGGTTGATATAAGGCTGCTTGATTAAAGAGGGTTGGTTATAAAAGATGTTTTAATACGGCTGACAAAGAAGGGTTGGTTGTTGAAGACTGGTTGATATAAGGCTGCTTGATTAAAGAGGGTTGGTTATTAAATATGTTTTTATACGGTTGGTAAAGAAGGGTTGGTTGTTGAAGACTGGTTGATATAAGGCTGCTTGATTAAAGAGGGTTGGTTACAAAAGATAATTTAATACACAGTTGATAAAGAAGGGTTGGTTGTTGAAGAATGGTTGATATAAGGCTGCTTGATTAAAGAGGGTTGGTTATAAAATATGTTTTAATACGGTTGATAAAGAAGAGTTTGTTGTTGAAGAATGGTTGATATAAGGCTGCTTGATTAAATAGGGTTGGTTATCAAAGATGTTTTAATACGGCTGACAAAGAAGGGTTGGTTGTTGAAGACTGGTTGATATAAGGCTGCTTGATTAAATAGGGTTGGTTATAAAAGATGTTTTAATACGGCTGATAAAGAGAGGTTTGTTGTTGAAGACTGGTTGATATAAGGCTGCTTGATTAAAGAGGGTTGGTTATAAAAGATGTTTTAATATGGCTGACAAAGAAGGGTTTGTTGTTGAAGACTGGTTGATATAAGGCTGCTTGATTAAAGAGGGTTGGTTATAAAAGATGTTTTAATACGGCTGACAAAGAAGGGTTTGTTGTTGAAGACTGGTTGATATAAGGCTGCTTGATTAAAGAGGGTTGGTTATAAAATATGTTTTAATACGGCTGACAAAGAAGGGTTTGTTGTTGAAGACTGGTTGATATAAGGCTGCTTGATTAAAGAGGGTTGGTTATAAAAGATGTTTTAATACGGCTGACAAAGAAGGGTTTGTTGTTGAAGACCGGTTGATATAAGGCTGCTTGATTAAAGAGGGTTGGTTATAAAATATGTTTTAATATGGTTGATAAAGAAAGGTTGGTTGTTGAAGACTGGTTGATATAAGGCTAATTGATGAAGGGGGTTGGTTATAAAAGAGCTAGTTTATGAAGACTGGTTGATATAAGGCTAATTGAAGAAAGAGGGTTAGTTACAAAAGATGTTTTAATACAGCTGATAAAGAAATTTTGGTTGCTGAATAATGGTTATAAATTACAGACCATTTAAGTCCCAGCCATAGCATCATTATAATCCCCACCCCACCCCCCACCCATGGTATATGTTACAAACTGACAGATGCCAGTAGCTGCAATAAGTACTTTTTGCTCTACCGTTTCACATCGATTATTAAACCACAATGAAAAGAAGAAAAAAAAACAATGACATAAAATAAGTTTCACATCTGATTTCACGGATTTTCTCCCAAACATTCCAGCCTCACACCTTTTTGCAATTTAATCCATAATTGTTTAATTACCACATCAACCATAAACCAAACCACCAACCTTTTCACCTGGAGAAATAGCCACCTAATCAAGCGTTTTGATCATCTGATTTGTGAAACATTTTATGTAAGGTTACACCAGTGCCTCTGGTTGTAAAACTTTCAAAATATGGTGTGGTGCTAGAGTTTATGTAAACAACAGTAGAGGAATATAAGTTGGTTGTTACATAATAAAAATACTTTCTACTTAAGTCATACACAAAAGTTGAAAGTTTATGGCTTCCTGAGTAAACAACTGTTAAAGGCACTAATGTTGTTTTTGTTGGGTGTGAGAATTGTTTGTAGTATGATTTTGATATTATGCAGAAATGCAATGCACTTCAAATTATCTGAGGTGAGGTGGATCCAGATTAATTCTATAATCTGAGTATGTAGATTAATGTGACAATAATAAAAAAATCACTCCACACCCACATTCTCTGATTTCCTACAATTTCAAGGAAAGTACACAATTATTCTCAATATCATTCTCTATGTAAAATATCAAGAAAAAGAAGTAGAGTTCAGCAGGCCATGGAAGGTATTTCAAAATTGGATCACAGTATTTGGTGAAATCATTGAAACGTCTTTTTTCCCAAAAAGAGTACCAAGTTACATTGCAGTAATAGCAATAGCGTTTACATCTGACAAAAATATTCCTATAAATTTCTTACCGATGTAAAACAAACTGAAAAAACAAAACAACACAACAATTATTACTACTCATTACTTGATTTTTATGTAACTATCATGCTTATGATGTAAATAAAATGATTTTTCATGGTTTCATATTCTTGGAAAAAAGTGCAAATTTCTGTTTAAATGACTGAAAAAGTAACAATTTCCTAATTTAAACAGAGCATGTTATCGGATGATATGATTTTCTACAGTTAAATCAACATAAGTAAATAGAGATATATAAAAAATGCAAGCCCTTCTGGCTGTTCATACATCCTTGTCAACCACAACAGAGAGATATGAAGACCTTTCCAATGATATGTACAACCTTTATAAAGAAACAAAAAAATGAAAACCGTAAAAGCTCTCTCATGCAATCAATAATCTTAAAACATGCACAAATTACGGCCGATGATCTCTTGGGGTAAAATAGGTACTAACTAAACTGGGGTAAAGTGCCGGATTAAAGAACACAACCCAAGCATACTGTGCCCAACACTTTACTACTAGTCCATACATTTAACTACTGAATGGGCAGGTGGTGGTTCAAAGCTGGTGGTGTTGTAGCACATAGAGGGTTGGTGGCTCACACCAGAGGTTGCGAGTTTGAAACTCAACACCCAGTGCTTGTTCTTTGTAGGAAACGACCCCAAAAACAACAAACGGCCTCAATAGTAATTTGCAAACAACCCAAAATTGATATACAAACGTCTTAAGAGCGATTTTACAAACAACCTCAATAGCAAGTTACAAATGACCTCAAGAGTGATTTACAAACGTCCTCAAGAGCGACCTACAAAATCTCCAATCTTACTTCACAATCAGTCTGAAATAAATTAGTATAAATCAACTATTGTTTAACAAGGTAAGAACCAATTACTTAAAATGTAATTAAACAAATACGGACTTCTTTTGTTTTGTCTGGAATGAGTGGGGGAGGCCTATATGAAAAGCTATGAGCCTAAATTTTACCTAAAATTATTCACTGGTTTCCATAATATAAATCAACCCTATTCCTTGAAATAAAACAATGACCTTTTTAAGACACAAAGAAAATGTCTTCTGGATAAATTTGCTTTTTTAGAGAAAGAAACAGAAAAGCAGAATATCTGATCAGTATTCAACCGGGATGCATTGATGAAATTAATTCTCAAATTTTTACTACCTAGCTCTTTTGGTTGATATCGTGTTTCCATTTACGTCTTTTATTTCTGAACAAAAACAGATTTTATTACTTCATATATTACCTATTGCTATCTATATGCAAATAAGGATATACAAAGACATATATTTGGGGATTTTTTTTCAAGATGATCAGCATTATTGATAATAAGTTTCCATTCAAAATCACCAAAAATCGCCGTTTTTTTAATCACATTGTAAAGATAAATTTAAAGCATGTCATTTGGGTTTTTCGAGGCGTGTAGAACAAGATTTGAGACCCGTTATTTTTTTGTCATGTAAATGACTCAAATATATAGTGTTTCATCTTGTTTCTATGGCGACTGTATATATAACGGCTTAAACCAAGTCACGGTACGATGGTTAAGATAAAATGAAATAAGAAAAGGTGAATTTAGGGTATTATAAAAATATTGGGCCAACACTGAATGGAATGCAAATTTATTCTTCAAATATTTTAACATTTTATCAAGGTATGTTTACAAAAATAAAACCAGTCTTTTACGGTTTAAAGAAAGATAATCATTTGATATACAGTGAATCCTGTGTAAGTGGTCATCTCTATTAAGCAGCCACTTGTCTTAAGCAGCCACATTTACTTGATCCAATATGTATGCTTTCAGTGCAAATTCACCTGTATTCAGCAACAACCTGTCTTAAAAGGCCACTTTTGCCCCTTCTATTGACAGGCTGCTTAAGACAGGTTTGACTGTATTTACAACAGGCAGCAAGTCATAAAAAGGAAATGAGATAACTCATCTTTGTACATTTTAGAAAAAAAACAAATTTCATCAGAAGCTTTAGGACAAGACTAGAAAATCTCGTAAACCATCATCAAGAGTCTCATCATCATCATCATCTTTGTAACCAACATCACAATAATTACCCGGCCAAATAAATACCCAACCAAATAATTATGACCAATAATACCTTCAACATAAATATCACTATTATCATCACCTTAAACTACAATCATCATCATCATTATCATTAAAATAGGACATCACCACAAACCTTACCAGCATCATAACCATAATAAGCATCACTCTACATTATCACTGATATTAACAGTGACATTAACAACACCACCAGCATTATCAACATCATCATAAACATTACCATCATCATTAACAACACCACCAGTATTATCATTAACAACACCACCAGCATTATCAACATCATTAACAACAACACCAGCATTATCATTAACAACAGCACCAGCATTATCAACATCATTAACAACAGCACCAGCATTATCAACATCATAAACAACAGCACCAGCATTATCAACATCATTAACACCACCACCAGCATTATCAACATCATTAACAACACCACTAGCATTATCAACATCATCATAATCATAAATTTCGGGGGGGGGGGGGTTAGTCCATTGGAAAGAGTGTTAAAAACAAAAACCCACTCAGTACTGGTTCTACCAAGGAAGTGGACTAGAGAATGGTCCATATAAGCTCTGAGTTTACACTGCAATGGAGACAAAACAAATGCGTAAAAACTAATATCATCCTTATCATGACTACAACATCATCATCAACATCATCATCACTGCCATCATCAGCATGACTGCCATTATAACCAAACTGGCAGGATCATCATTGTGGGCGATGACAACCACTGTCTAGGTCTTCATCATGCCCGATGACAACCAGGTGTAAATTCGTTAGACAAATGTGAAGTTAATATGTGTGTGATCTCCCCTTCAATCAATTAGTTATAACATGCACACCAAAAACTACTCAATTTTATTTATATATTCTTAAAACATATCTCTATATTTATACAGATCACCCTATCTTGCACCCCTCAACTTTGAACTGTGATTAATCAAATTTTTATTTCAGACCTCTCACACTGTTAGCTAGATACACAAATTCTTAGCTTAGTTTACATTATCGCTATGGTTACTCTATTGATCAAATAAACACAACTATTACAACCACTTTCTTATCCTGTCAGATTACGAAAATTTTAAAATTTGACACTTATAACAGTAGAGACAGCGTGGAATTTTTCATGCATAACAAACTTACCACACACAAAAAGAAATATATATCAGAGTTTTGAGAAATCCAATACACAGCCTTTGTTGTTGCCGTTATAAAATTAAATTGGTAACTATAGGCAAACATTGCATTGTAAGACATATAATAAAACTTGGAAGTATTGAAATTACCAGTATAGAGAATAATAAAACAAATAAATGTCAAAACAACCGCTACTGAATATTTTTATAACCAGGGCCCCAGTTTTTGAAAGCGTTGTTAACTTAACAACACTTTTAGAATCATGGTATTTTAAGAAATAACATATAAGGTAATTGGTTGGTTGAATATTTAACATCATTTTTTTATGCCATCAAGGGCTTAAAGATGATTAGTCAACCTTACTTCTGTTTCCTGGGATTAACCAGTACTCAAGCACATCCCATCTCCGCAAGTAACTGTTAACTTTCCCACTTGAATCAGCAGTGAGAGACCAGTGATAATGAGACACAATGTCGTATATCAGTCATCACAGAGACTATTGCCAGACGGGGATTAAAACTCACGACTCCTGGATTGAGTCAGACGCACAACCAACTGAGCTAATCGGACCCGGCAGTTACTTTTGAAAGAAACAGTGGTTCTTTACTCCGATTCATACAAGATTAAACCTAACAGAGCCTTGAACAACTCAGTTCAGGTAGTTAAGCCACTATTTCCTTTGCTGGTGGGTTCCTGTTTGAATTCCCTGCAAAAGTACTTGAAATACTAACTATGTATGCTGTACTATACATTCCTTTGACTTATCCTCCGCAAAAGGTCAGTACATTGCCTGGGCAATCCAATATGTCTGCCCTCATATCAGGGAAAATAGGTTTAATAAAACATATTAAAATTGATGTCAGCCATCTGACCACTGCGTTAGAATCCCTGTTGATGTCACGGATTTTTCTTTGTAAATACAGTCAAACCTGTCTTAAGCAGCCACTCAAGGAAAAGAGCAAATTGACCCCTTAAGACAGATGGCTGCTTTACACAAGTTGATTTAAACTAAAATTACAAAAAAATTACTGTAATTTAGTTACAGACATGAATCTTTCTCTTCACAAATATATTAGCTATTTAGTTTCTACAAAAACAATAATGATGCCCTTTACAAATCATTGCCAGCAGAAAAATAAATTAAGGATTTTAAAACTGAAAATTGACCCTCCTGCATGTTATGTTATACAAATATAATGTCTACTGACTTTGTGAATTAATTCAGACCCCCATGTTCCCCAAAAACTAGTGTTTACAGTCATTAATCTTTTTTCTCCGCCATATTAAATATTTAGTTTCTACAAATGTTGCGATAATACCCCTTATTAATCATGAAATTGTTAAATACTACCGTATGGTACTTCTGATACAATCAAATGATCATTTGGAAATAGATGTGTATGAATACCTCGATGATATATAAGACGTAATTGTTCAATTACAGTTTGAAACTCATTGTATCGATATATTACCCATGGTGGGATTTATAATCCTCGTGGATATTTAAGGTCAGGCAAAACAATAAATAATCTCCATTTAGTATCTGCCATGTAAAAATATTATGGCAGAAATAATATTTCAGTCATCATCACTGTCATAATCAAGTCTATCTGTCTGTCTGCAAAGTCCCGGGTACCTCGTGTAAACCCCACCCCACCCACAAGTACCTCACAAAAATGTATATTTTTAGGTTTATGGTTTGGCAGGTAACAACATAGAAATGGACAGTTTATTCATTTAATGATACAAATGTAAAATAAAAGGGGGGGGGGGGGGGGGGGGGAGGGGTTGGAGCATTGTCAGGTACCAAAGTTTAGAAATGGCAGACTATTCATTTTAATAAAAAGAAAAATTAGCATGGTGTGGATTGGACTTGGGTAAGTATCAGAATTGAAAAAGGGCAGTTTTTCTTTCAATACAAAAAATAATTTTAATAAAGATGTGGAGTGGTGTCAGGTACCAGAGTTGAAAAGTGTTGAAAAAGTTAAATTAAATAAAAAAATAATATATAAGTAGATATTTCACCTTGAACTTGAATATAGCAGCCCTTTTATTACACAAAGTGCCTCAACGTATAAGCACACAGCCTTGTGCCAAAATACATTTACATAAATGTAAGCATTCAATGTAAATTGCAAGTTCAAGAGTTTAAAGACAAATGTGACCTTTTTATCCTTCAATATGACTTTCACTTGCACCAAAACCTTAACTCAGGTGTCAAGTGGACATCAATTATTCTATGAAAAACCGTCATAGAACAGTCAAGTAAAAAATGTAAAATCACTACAACACTACTGAGTGCACTATTAAAATGTATTTTGCTTGTACTAAATTTCATATGAGTCAGTCATAAACACTTCGAGATATACAATATCTTGGTGAATGAATACTGCCGCATTTAGAAAAGAGCCAGCAGGTATAAAACCTCTCTGTCTGAAAACCCTTAATCGGCATTTATAATATGCATTTTAGTAAACATAACCAAGTGTTCACTGAAAAGAAGGATTTATCATAAATCCTGATCATGACTATAACTCACCTGTAAACACGAGTCCCACACAGCAATAGTTGTCTGATCCGGAGATATCTTTACGCCAGCCATGTCATCGGTGGCTACTTGAAAATGCTTAAATTCAGATTTCAAATAAATTGTTTAAATGCAATAAATATAAAATGTACATATTAATTACAAGCTAATTTTTGTTTGTAAGTAAACTACTTTAGTAAACACAGCAAAATCAAACTGAGGCAGTGGTGTAGTGAACAAAGTGTTCACTGCTCACTCAAGAGGTCGTAGGTTTGATCCCAGATTTGACTAGGTTGCCTCTCAAAAACAACACCCAGTACTGTATATATAAAACCAAAGTGAGCCTGTGATTCTTTTCAAATTATCATGACTGATATTTTAGGAAATACATGGACGTCTCTTGATTCAAAAAAATTAAGTGGAGTGTTCGGTCTAAAGTAGAGCATCCGACACGGGATAGGGGGTTTGTGGGTTAAAGCCTCCGCCACGGCTATGTGTAATGTCCTTGAGCAAGACACTTTATCAGGATATGCTTAGTACTGGTTCTACCCAGGAAGAGTTTGCGCATGATTTTCAAAACTTGTTTCACAATCAAAGTACCATAAAACAAATACTAAAAAAATTAAGTTTTTCTTTAGAATGTAGACATTTTGTCTCGATGTAAAAACATACATGACCTTTTGCCACAGTGCCCGATGAAAAAACATCATCCTGAATGTTCTTTGATAGAGTCTCTTCTTCAGAACGAAGGCGCCATCTCAACATCACTTACCTCTCACCACTAATGTCATAGGTTCGAGTCCTGCTCACTCCAAAAATTTCATGTAAGAAAGTTTGCCAGTTACCTGCAGAAGGATGGTGGTTCTATTCAGATTCATTCTGAGGTCTTCCTCTACAAATAAAACTGGATATACCATATATAACCTGAAATGTGTTGAAGATGGCATTAATTCCGATTTAAAAAAAATACAATTCATTGATAAACGAAAAATTCTGCTTATGGCTTTAGGAGACTGTATGTTGAACATGTAGTATCAGGACTGCATTGTAATAGTTTAATAATTTAAAATGCCTTAATGAATATAAAATAACTAAATGTCAATATAATTTCGACCTTGACACATCAGTCCCTACCTGTGATAGTTGCCAGGTGCTGGTATCAAAGATACTGATGTAGTCTCTACAATGTCGATGTTCTCCAAGCACCATCTGTCTGCCATCTTGACTGAAATCTAATCCTGTCAACATACATGTACAATGTTTGATGCACCGTGGTCGAGTGGTTTAAGGCACTGTCCCAAGATCACCTTCCTCTCATTGCTAAGATCATACGTTAGAGACTCGCTCACTCTAAAAACTCTAAGTGAAAAAGTTTGCCAGTTACTTGAGAAAAGATGGTAGTTCTATTCAGATTCACTTCACCAATAAAACTGGATATGCCATTTATAACCTGAAATGTGTTGAAAATGGTGTTTTACCCCTTTCAAAAAAACACTGATTATGTAAAAGAAATTTAAAAATAGAGTTACTACAAGTTTTTTATCTTCATGTTTGTAGTAAATATCAGATAATCATTGATTGATTGATTGATTGAATATTTTTATGCCACCGAGGGCTAACAGACGATCAGTTAACCTAACCACTGTTTCCTGGGATCCTGAAAAGTTAACCAGTACTCGGGTACACCCCATCTCCGCAAGTAACTGATAACTTTCCCACTTGAATCAGTGGTGAGAGACAAATGATAATGAGACACAATGTCATATATCAATCATCACGGAGACTGTTGCCAGGTGGGGATTCGAACTCACGATCCCTGGATTGATAGTCAGATGTGCTACAGACTGAGCTAAGCTTGCCTGGCAGTTACTTTGGAAAGAAACAGCAGTTCTTAACTCAGATTCAATCTGAGATTTTCCTCCACCAATAAAACTGGATACCATAATTATATAACTTGTAATGTATTGAAAATGGAATAAACTCCATCCATTCAGACAATACAAAACAAAAATATTTAAAAAAAAAAAAGTACAATTAAAACAATAAAACCTTTTATGATACTATAACCACTTGATCAGACTCACGCTAATTGTCCTACACAAGTCAGACTGTTACACAAAATATGGTAAATGTAATACCGATTCATTCCATATGTGAAAGACACATAGATACACTATACATGTTGCTTCTTTGTTTTTATACCTTTCTGTCCATGTTTGGGATATTTAATATATGACACAGTCTTCCTCACCAGGGACCACACTGTAAGTCGAAGCTGGGAAAAAGAAATTAAAAATTATTTATCAGAAATGAAGAGAACAAGAGCTGGAAATGTTACAATATGGTTACTTTCTATTGCATTCCCCCCACTCATCCCAATATTTTCTGTTGCTGGTTATTTGCAGAAGGAAGGTTGTTTTATTCAAATTCGGCTTAAAGTTTAGTTTACCAGTAAACATATTTTATTGCCATATAATGATATCGGCACATATATTACTCAAGCACATCTCATCTCCACAAGTAGCTGATAGCTTTCCCACTTGATTCTGTGGTGAGAGACAAATGATAATGAGGCACAATGTCGTATATAAACCATCAAGGAGATTGTGGCCAGGCGGGGATTCGAAATCACAACCCCTGGACTGATAGTCAGACGCGTAACCAACTGAGCAATTGGGCCTGGCTTCCTCTAACAAAACAAAAATGGAATACGTAACTTTTATGTAACTTTTTTTTACAAAATTCTCTCTTCCTCAATGATACCCCAGGGACAACTCAGTTTGGTGCCTGTCTCTAACAAATTTTCCTAAACCAATTTCAAGGTCCCGCAATAAGTAAAAAAAGCCTTGTTCATAATTATTCTGTTGGGACACAAACAAGTACTTAAAACTGATAATATATATATACAGTCAATTCTCAATGATCACAAAAAAAACCTGGGCAATTAATTCTCACGAGGGTTATAAATTTTATTCAAATTTCCGCCTGTCATAGTGCAATATTGATTTACCCGGCCATTATAAAATCATTGATAACATTCTAACGTTAATCTGCAAGGTCAAACCTACCGTACCTCTACGTTCTCAAGTGTGACAAAGCCTCAATCTTAATTTATTACTTACGTTATGTCCCCCTCTTGACAACCAGCCAGCGCTGGTCTAAAAATAGACATTGTATATATATCTACAGGTAAGTAGATGTCATTTCATTTTATTGGATTTCCCAGCTTTACTATATAAATAGTTTATATCTATAGATATGTATACATATTCAAAGGATAGGTGCGGAGTGTGTACGGATGTTTGTTTTATCTTCATAGGTTTATCTCCCTTTGCAACAATATGTTAAATATATTTATAATAATATAGTACAAAAAAATTATCTGAAAGAAGATCGCAGTATTTATCAAGCCAGGCCCGATTAACAGTCTCCGTAGTGACTGATATACACAGAATAGGTGCAGAGTGTGTATGAGTGTTTGTTTTATCTCCCCTTGCAAAAAAATATGTTCAATATATTTATATCAATATAGTGCAAAACATTATCTGAAAGAAGATCTCACCGCAGTATTTATCAAGCCAGGCCCCATTAGCAGTCTCCTTGGTGACTGATATACGACATTGTGTCTCATAATCGTTTTTCTGTCACCGCTGCTTCAAGTGGGAAAGTTATCAGTTATTTGTGGAGGTGGGGTGGGCTTTATTACTGGTTAACCTTTCAGGATCCCAGGAAACAGTGGTAAGGTTAACTAATCACCTGTTAGCCCTCGATGGCATAAAAATGATGTTAAATATTCAATCAATCAGTATTTATCAAATACCCAATACCAGTTATCACTCGATGCACTGTAAGACACTTTGTAAGACTTAGGTTCTTCACTTTAAAAGTCAATAGATCTCGAGTGATTGTTATTCCAGAGATACAATGCATACTTTCTAGAAATCATGACTAAGGCAAAAACTTTCATTTTCATTCCAAGAATAATGGCCAGAAGTAGTTTAATCACGGAATTGTGAATTTTCACTGGTACAGGAGGAGAGTGGAATATTGACACAACCAAATAAGGCTTTACACCTTTAGGTAAACTATAGGAAACTATCTTGGGTTTGAGTTCATTTAGGGGCCAGTTTCACTTAACATATCAAACTGAGATTTTCCTCATTAATCTCATTACACATTGAATGACCACACATAATTGCAGTCAAAATCAACCATTATTCTACTCATTGGTAGATGACAGCATGCAAAAAAAAAGGATTATGAATAAAGTTATAGCATTTCGGAAAATTGAGTTGAGGAAATTCTCAAGTTGAGATGTTTAGTGAATTTGAATTTTATTTATTAATGATAATGAGATGCTTTTTATTCATTTTAATAATTATCTTATTTTTTAAGGCATTTATAGCTTTTTTTCCTGACTCCCTTTAAGATGTCAAACAGAATTTGTGTCATACATCATGTCAAAGACAAATCCAGCGTCACGTTGCAAGAATTTTATCTTGACCCGATTATAAAAATCTTACATGGGTTTGAGGTTGCAGAGTATTATTCCTGCCAAAACCGAAAAAGCCACAACTACGAATCTTTTTTTTGCATACCAAACACATTGAATATTTATCTTAATTCATCACTATATTTTATAAGTGCACCACTTTGCTTCATCCAAGTCCTTAAGCAAAGGCAGTCCTATGAATATGAGAGTTCATTGTGAGCATGTTAAAGAAAAATAAGAAACAGAATCAATAAGAATAGGCGATAGTAATATGATTCTTATATACATTGGCTCCTCTATGCTGAAGTGATTCTTTGGTGCTGTCTCAAAGATCATGCATCTCTCACTACTGAGGTTGTGGGTTCAAGCCAAGCTTGGTCCAAAAACTGTATCTGAGAAAGTTTACCAATTGTGGAAGTACGATGGCTCTACCCATATTCATTCTGACATCTTCCTCTGCCAATAAAACTGGATGCTACCTAATATTAGAGTAACATTTTGAAAAAAAAAGAAGATAAATGAAAATTTCTTAATTCAACATTCTACTATACTGAGTCAAACCTGTATAAGCGGCCACTTGACATAGGTAGCCACATTTGTTATTTCCCATTTATATGCTTTCAGAGAAAATTAACCTGTATTATACAACAACCTGTCCTAAAAGGCCACTTTTGCTCATTCCTTTGACTGGCTGCTTAAGACAGGTTTTACTGTAAGTTATGGTAGCAATCCTGCAATACAGTCCTTAACAAGGAGACCATCACAGGTGTCTTATTGTGACAATGTACGGATGACCCAGAGGTGCTATCTTGTCTGGTAAACTCAGGTGACCCTCTTGTATTATTTTTCAACAGCTACAAACCGCTACTCTATAGAAATGGTCAAATTGGATTTCCAGTTCGATCGTTTAATTGATCAAATTTCTCATGAATACTGCCACTAAACTTTTATCGTACAAATTTTCTTTCATATAAACATCTCTAAAAATTAGAGTAAACACTGTATACCGTATTGTGAATTATTAACTATGTCCCGTTATTTATTTGAGCTTTTCAACTGCGTGTAAATAGGTTTTGACTTCAAAGTCAGCAAATGTGTTGAATTCCGTAGAACAAATTTATTTTATTGTAAAAGTAGAAATTATTGGCCTTTTACGAATGTTTGCACACACTTTTATTGATCTGGGATCGATAAATCAATAGCTTCCTTAGTGTTTTTACGGAGCTAAACTGCAGTTAATTGGACATCATTCTGTTCATGCTCTACTGAACAAAAGAACAGATAAATGACTTGGATACTAAGGTCATTGAGTGTACAGTAAAACCTGTGGAAGCGGTCACCTCTATTGAGCAGCCACTTGTCTTAAGCAGCCACATTTGCTGTTTTCCATTTCAATGTTTTCAGAGCAAATTAAGCAATAACCTCTCTTGAAGGCAACTTTTGCTCCTTCCCTTGACTGGCTGCTTAAGACAGGTTTGGCTGTATAAGTAAATTAAGTATACATTAGAACAAGAGTTGTCAGAAGACAACAAACCTTGCCTATGGGATAAAACTCACCACCCAAAGATTGAGATTGGAGGCAAATACCAAAATTAAAACTCAACTAAACGCAAAAGTTTAACCTGGGTGTCTACAGACGACGAGGACGACGCCTGGGTCATGGCAATAGCTCTTCAGGACTTTTGTCCAGGCGAGCTAAAAAAACACCCAAAATCATTTCTATGCATTGCCTAAATATGGCAAACAAAAATTGTATATCACAAATGTTTTTGAAACATTCACAACAAGCACAAGAAAAAAAATGCATGCTATTTCTTTTAATATTAAAAGAAATGGATGCCATGAAAATTATTGTTGAGAAAAAGAGATGTATAGGAAAATGGCGTATGTAAGCATGATATCTGAAGACATGAGAAAAGTAATAACCTTTATCTGGCATTCAGCTTACACCATCATGAAAACAAGACAATAATTTGTCCCTTACAACAAACACTACAAGTTAAGGTTTATGAAGACAAGGTTTAAAATGTTGATATAGTTATCAGTCATCTTACATTGAAATCTGCGGTCGTGATGATGTGTCTGGCATCAGGGGCCCACCTCACACTGGACAGCCCCGTGGACCCTTCATCTATCTTACATTTCCACTCGGGAACATCGAGTGACCAAATCTGTAACAAACACAAAAAATTCAAGGGATTTTTGGATAGTGCAAGACTATCAGTAAAAATAATATCAGACATTCTATGGCCAAGAACTATGTTTAACAGGTCTGAATTGGCTTGTGTCAATAGATAGGTATGTAATACATTTTTCTACAGTCCTGCCATAGAGCTTCAGTGGTGACAATGGTAGAGTGTTTGTTTAAACATGGGAGTTGTGGGTTCAAATTGAACATGAACCTGGGTAGAACAACCATCTTTCTATTAGTAGTTAAAAACTCAAACCCACAAGGGGTCCTCCGTGGCCGAGTGGTCTAAGGTGCTGTCTTAAGATCACTTTCTTATCACCGCTTAAGTCATATGTTCGAGTCCCACTTGTTCCACAAACTTTATGTGCTAAAGTTTGCTAGTTACTTAAGGAAAGAAAGTACTTCTACATGGATTCAATGTGAGGTCTCACTCCACCAATAAAACTGGATATGTCATATATAATCTGAAATGTATTAAAAATGGCGTTAAACCCCCATTCAAAAAAATAAATTCAACGTCACACACTCAACAGTGAGAGGAGAGTGACCTTCAGACAGCACCTGGGGACCACTCTGCCGCGGAGGATCCCCGCATTGGTTAAAACAATCTTTAATTCATTTAATATCACAAACCCATTGAATGGATGTATGGTTGGGTACTGTATACCGTTATTCATTGTGGAGTAAAATCATGACTCGGGTCATTTCATATTACATGAATTATTTGTTTTTCCGTTCAGCTCTACTGCTCATACAAGGTATTTGATACAGAGGAGGCGTATAAATGATTTAATATTCATAACAATGGAATTCTGATATCCCTAACCGAGGAATACAAGCACCCAGTAACACATTTATAATAGGCTTCCCTTTTATCGTGATATAAAATGCATGGCTGTCAATTATTGAAAAGGTGAGTAATTGTTGACAGAAAAAAAATGTAATAATAATAAATCGGTTACTGAAATAGGACTCTGCTAAAATGCTTCCTTTGGAGAAATCTCTGGTCTGCAGTCCAGTTTCTGATAAATGCCTAATATATTGGCTAATCTCTAGTTATTTCTGCTATAGTTGTCATTTTAAAACCTGTATTAAGCAACAGCCTGTCTTAAAAGGTCACTTTTGCTCCTTCCCTTGACTGGCTACTTAAGACAGGTTTGACTGTACTGTGGTATAGATCAATTTTCTATAGATATAAATTTAGTTGAGATTTCAATATTTCCGAATGAATTAAGATTTTGCAGTTTTCAACATTTTCACAAACTGGAAATATTCAATCTCTAGAGAGGATTTTTTCATTATTAGATTAGATATAATTGTAGGCTTTAAGCATTAATGTAATGGTCAAAGGCTTAATTCTAAAACTATTATATGTAATTGTCAGGGCCAGATCCAAGATTTTTGCTTTAGAAGGGTATATGAATAGTGTGTGTTGTGAGAGCACACATTAGAATGGCTATTTTTTAATTTTCACAGAGCTGTTCAAAGCAAATAGGCCAATACCAACATATAACAAAGATTGTTTAATACTGCGTAACTCTTGTACAAACATTTACATTCTGTGCCAACTTAAATATTTAGCATAATGCACAAAGTCATATTTGCAAAACCTGTTAACCTTTTGTGAAATTAATTAACTTGAGCAAGTTAGCATCTAACAAAAGAGCGAGTACTGCCTACAAGTACACCAATAATTGATGTTGATGCTGCACTTAGTAGGATGTGGACTGCACTTGTTTGTTCAGGTTCATTAGTTGTTTTACAGCTCATTTGCTTCACTGAAAAACAAACAAATAAGCTGAGCAGTAGTGTAGTGGAAAGAGTGTTGACATCTCACGCCAGAGGTTGTGAATGGTAGTGTAGTGGATAGAGTTTTGACTGCTCACGCCAGAGGTTGCAGGTGGTAGTGTAAGTGGATAGAGTGTTGACCGTCTACGCCAGAGGTTGCAGGTGGTAGTGTAGTGGATAGAGTGTTGACCGCTCACACCAGAGGTTGCAGGTGGTAGTGTAGTGGATAGAGTGTTGACCGCTCACGCCAGAGGTTGCTGGTGGTAGTGTAAGTGGATAGAGTGTTGACCGCTCACGCCAGAGGTTGCGGGTGGTAGTGTAGTGGATAGAGTGTTGACCGCTCATGCCAGAGGTTGCAGGTAGTAGTGTAGTGGAAGAGTGTTGACCACTAACACCAGAGGTTGTGGGTGGTAGTGTAGTGGATAGTGTGTTAGCTGCTCACGCCATAGGTTGCAGGTGGTAGTGAAGTGGATAGTGTTGACCACTCATGCTAGAGGTTGCGGGCAAAGGTGTAGTGGAAAGAGTGTTGACCGTTCATGCAGAGGTTGTGGGTGGTAGTGTAGTGGATAGAGTGTTGACTGCTCATGCCAGAGGTTGCAGGTGGTAGTGTAGTGAAAGAGTGTTGACCGCTCACACCAAAGGTTGCAGGTGGTAGTGTAGTAAAGAGTGTGGACCGCTCACACCAGAGGTTGCGGGTGGTAATGTAGTGAGAGAGTGTTGACTCTCATGCCAGAGGTTGCGGGTTCGATACCCAACTAAAAAATGATCTGACACCTCTAAAATCTAAAAAAAAAAGCACTCAGTACTGGTTCTACCCAGGAAGTGGACTCAAGTGAGGTTCATATAAGCTCTGAGCTTTCAATCGCAATAGAGTTAAAATAAATTTGTATAAACCAAATATAAATACAAATACAAGATTGACATCTTAATGAGAGGGAGAGTGTCACACACATAACAAGTTTTAATCTTGTTATCAACTAGATTACCAAGTTGTTTTTTTTAACAAAAGCAGGAGATAAATTATTATCAAGTGGTAAAATGAACAAATTTTGTGGTAAAACTTTCATAACCAATGGCAGATCTACTCTTTAAAAAATCTGGCATATTAAAATGACGGCTATAGTCACATTATCAAAATGACTGCAACAATCACATTATTAATTGACTGCTAAAGGCACATTAGGAAAAAAAATTTTTTTTATAAAACTGTTTTTGGTGTAATACTAGTTATATCTTATCAACTGGCCCATCAAAAAACAAAGGAAATTTACATAATTTATACCTTATCAATGCATGTGCATGCAAAATATAACTACAAGAAATAACAAAAAACAAGACTGGGAAAATATGCAGTGCATTACTGACAGTCCTGGTATATGCAGCCTTGTAACCCAGCACAAACTTTAAACAGGAACAGAAATAGTGTATTTATATAAATTGTTTAAACCGTTTGTACAAGGCACCATGTCACATTGATAACCTGTTTATTTTAGGATTTTGAACTATTTGATTCCAAGATAGATTTTGTTGACACATTCCAATATGAGTGTCATTTAACAGCCATAATGAAATTTAAATTAGAAAACCACTTTATTAATCAATTTGTCTAACAACACCAATAACAGCAACATGTGGCAGATTCCAATATTAAACACACCTTTATACAGCAATCACAAGCCACTCTTAAAAAAACATCAAAGGTAAAATTGTTCTGCTTCAAAGATGGTTTGACAGCAGGAAGTAAATTGATTCATCATTTACCTACAATTCCTGACTGATTAATCTGCTTTCATTTTCCTACTATTTTGTTAAAGGCAATCGACACCTACAGTAGGTAGTATTGTACTGGTGCATATGTTTGTCAAACTTGGTACAGAGCACCTGAGAATCACTAATCCCATTAATCCAGTAATTATTTGAGGCAATACTCAGCTATTAAAGGCCAGATCTAAGGAATAAGTGGATTAGTAGGTAGATTAATAATGGATTATCCATCAGGACACTTCGGACCAAACAATAGGCGATGATTGAATCTTCTATTATCTTAAAATCAAACTGATATGTGACAGTTATTTCATTTTCTATTTATTCTGATAGCAGAAAATAGCACACTGGTGTGATGGGGGTTTATCATGTTTTATTGTATAATATCTCCAGGGGTTGTGTGGACAATTTAAAAGGACAGTCAACATCAAAGTTAATAATCTACACAAGATAGGGAATCATGTTGGCCCTTTAAATGCAAGTCTTATGATCAAAGAAAATGGGATTAGGGGACTACAATTTGTTTTTAATTAAAATTCAGCTGTTGGTGAAATTTGGTTTCACTGTTTTTGAATTATATAACATTTTGAAATTGAAATGCTCAGCCCATTGTTTTATTAAACACAATACAAAGAGAGAGGGTTTATAAATAAATTGTATAACCAGCTTCATAGTTTTATTTTTTTGCTCCCTTATAAAGTCAGTTATAGAGTGGGGGTGGGGATATAGTTGCCACTTTGTCTGTCCTTCCTCCTCCTATATCGAGTTTGAATCCCCGCCTCTCACCACCGATTCAAGTGGGAAAGTTATCAGTAACTTGCGGAGATGGGGTGTGCCCAAGTACCGGTTGACCTTTCAGGATCCCAGGAAAAAGTGGTTTGGTTAACTGATTGTCTGTTAGCCCCCCCGATAGCATAAAAATGACGCTAGATATTCAATCAATCCTTCTTCTATATTGTCCAGAGCATAACTTGAAAAGCAATAAAGATATTTTGTTGAAACTTTGTACATTAGTAACACACAATGAGGTTATGTGCACTGCACAAGGGCATAACTCTGGATTTCTTTTTTTTACAGAATTACTTCCTTTTCTGTGATTTTTCATTTGCTATCTTGTTTCACAGGCATATATAATGAAAAAAGCAATTACTTGTTTTAAGTTTAAAAAAAAGTATTTTATAATCTTCCTTATTTAGGTACATTATGGTATGGACGGATGAATTATGGGCACGGTGTAATCAGAATAGCTAAAATTGTACTATTTTCCCACCAAAACTGAAAAAATGTCAAACCTGTACAACCCCTCTTTTGAACATGCCACATAACAGAAACTTTGAATCTGCTGACCACTGAAATATACATTAATAAAATGATTATGATTATGGTTCACGTGTCTCTAAAACAACTATATAAAACATTTTTAAAAAATATATTGAAAATAAATCTGAAACTATAACTTACCATATTTTGGAAAAATATAACATTAATAATAATAATGCCTTTATTTAAAGAATAAACACAGTTTGAACAATGTCCAATCTACCATGTGGTCCATTGTAACTTTTAAATATGCTTGTTTTTTTAAAGTAATTTAGTTAAAATGACTACAATGTTTGACCATTTATAAGTGGTCAGATATATATTATTTACCTCAATGTACTGGACAGCATCTAGACAGGCATACAAATTCTGTATTTGAAGACTCTCTGCATCGCGAACAATAATACGAAAGTCAGTGGCTGAAACCTGCAGTTGAAATAGTAAAATTCGTAAGTACTTAGGGTGCGCAACACAAAATCTGAATGGGCACATTTTTTAATGTTTAGGAGTTTTTTATTTTTTGTTACAGTTTTGTTGTTTAAAAAAATATTTTATTAAATTTGTTTTATGAAAATTAAAAAGGATTGGTGTGGCATGAAAATTAGAGGGCGGGCAAGGACAATAGGACATAGATCTGCAGTTTTTCCCCAATTTTACTTAATAAGAAAGATAAAACAGTGTTAAACAAGTGTAAAAAAACAACTGTTTGGGAAAATTTATTCAAAAAACCAACTGAACAAATGAGTGTATACACCACCTCATCAATATGTTAATATTGATTTTAAAAATGAATTAAATTTTTTTAGTTTACATGTAGTTTTAAGTGATTTTTTTTAAAACCCAATCTTTTAATAAATACACAAAAATACTCCTATTAACTATATAATTATAGTGCTGAAATTAGGTCAGGCTATTAGTGTTAACAGTTGAGAGGTGAATGATTTGAGGCATAATTATAGCATTTATTTTGAGTAACCAAACACACAAAAGAATGAATGTTATATCAAATTGAGTAAATATTTATTGAGCAAATCATATGTGGAAAGACATCAATCATAAGTTGATTGCATGCAAGTAGTAATTAGTAAACAGTCAACTTTTTGAGTAAATGCAATCTTATCAGTATTGTTCCTTATTCAGGGCAAGGTCTTAAACATATAGAGGTTCTTGTTCATGGAATGTAAATATTTGAAGACTCAATTATCTCAAACCTATACAGTTTTCCCAGAATTCCTAAACTTGAAAATAGACACTAAATCTATATATGGTTCTGAAATCACTTTTTGAACAAAATGGCAATACCAGATTTTTTAAAATTTTATCCACCAACTGGTGGTTCATTATTCGTATATTCATCATGTAATTGGTGCAAGTTTATGATGGGACATCCCTCAAAATACACCTTACAATATTTACATATATAAGCATGTTACATTCTTATATATATACTTTTTAATTATAGTAAATATTATTTCTGATGGTTGTATTTTTCTCATAAAAACATTGCATTAATTCAAAATTTCATACATGTATATTAATTCATAAACTATAATATTAAATAAAATTCAAACATCTGTAAGACCTCCGTTAATTCTTACCAGATATTTACCGTCAGGAGAGAGTTTACATAAATTCTTAGACTGTCTAAATGCATCTGAAAAGTTCATTTTGTTTGCTATCTAATCAAGGCTGCGGCCAGGTATGTTCCCGCAGTCAAGACCGAAAATAGGAGCCGTATTTTAGTAAACTGATAATTTCTGTGCGAAAAGAACGGTGCATTTACTGTAAACTGTTTGTGATAAGTTAATCATTCAGTCAACAGGTAACATAATTAGGGTTCGGCGGCCTCAAAAGTCACCGTTACGCTTTGTAAGCAGTTAGATATATCGCGATAAACACGATAAAACTGTGTTCACGCAAACTGTAAATCCCGGGCTCACTCTCATTGGCTGAGACGCTAATCCCTTTCACTCACGAATATAAATACCTGGCGAAGATAGTTCGATTTCAAAAATTGTCATAATCAGTAAAAATGGTGCTTAAAATTGAAGCGGATACTTGTGTTATTCCGGACGGTCCTTGGATTGGACAGGGGTATGTCTACTTTAATAATTTTTGTATTTTTTTAATATGCTAATAAGCTTATGTTGGAACGTGTTTGGCGCGTGTAGTATTACTCCGCCATTATTTTGCTTTGTTAACCCACGTGTGTTGATGTTTTGGTAAATTGCTACTGTCAAGTCAGCAACTGGTGTAATAAAAATTGCAAGCGTGTTAGCTCAAAATCGAAGTTGTCTTCCAGGGATATTTTAAGTTAGATGTTTTGTCTTTCGATAGGCGTGAGTATATGTCAAATATCGCTTTATAAAATGTGTTATGTGTAAAGTTTTATGTCGGTGTCCGAGAAACATCGCCCAAAATGGCGGATAATTCCGACTGTCAGACTGGAAATTGTGTATGTTGTGCACGAGACAGGAGGTTTGGATGCTAGCTAAGAGTGGCGGAGTAACCTGCCGACTGAAATAGTGAATATTACTTAAGGTTATTTGGTGTTGGAAATGACACAGGAACCAATACTGCACGATTTACCCTTGTGTATCACGTAAATAAGCCTAGGAACCAACGCGGAAATAGAAGTGTTGCACTGCTGGACAGGCTGTTAGTTTTGCAAAATTCTTTAGTTTTAGTGTTACAGTGCCATCAAAAAGTCAATTTCATATCTATATCTAGAAATTTATTACATCAATTTTAGTTTTTTTATTGATTATTCAAGTTATATGCTCATTTATAAAAAAATCATGATAGTATAATTGAGATTTAGGAAATAACATTATTATGTTGTACTTGATTAAATACACAATCTTAACATTTTTTGTAATTTGGTAATCAGTATATACCTATTTGAACAAGATCAATAAAGTTGTTGATTATTTTATCCCAACATTTCACTTTTTTGAGACACTGTGAACTATTTGAGACAGGTTAATCCCCAAAGATGGAACTTCAATTAAACCATTGATTTTTTTCTCATGGTATAGCCTTGAGGCCATCCTTAAAAAATATTCGTTTGCTGTGCTCCTTCCTACTCACTCAAAACTGAACCTCCCAATTTTTTTGATTGACTTTCATAGCATTGAATTTTTTTTTATTAATGAATTCTGTCCATTTTTATTAAAAATGCCTGCACAAAATTAAAATGGCACATGAAAAATACTGGGTCGGAGCACAGCAAACAAACTTTTTTTAAGGATGGCCTAGGTAATTCCTAGTAATACTAATAGGACCTGTTTAGTGCATTCTTTCTGAATTGTCTTCCACATCTAGATTGTCACATGGGCCAGTGACATGCAGATTGATTAGTATTGAAGACCATGAATTCGCTGTTATGCTAGAATGTAACTTCCTTGATTTGTGAACAATTTTCAATTTACTTTGAGGCTAAGATCAGAAAACACATTAAGACCTTAAGTAAGATTTGATATGGTCAGAGTTACGTCTTGTTAGTTTCATGATTTTGAGATTGACTGATAACTAGGCTGTCCAGCTTTTGCCCCAGGAATCATATTTAACAACCTTTTCTGCAAACATGGCACCTGCTGTTATCTTTATTTCAGTACATTTAATAAATTTGTAAGTTAGTGATGCTTGTTGATATCTCCAATATTGAGGTGTACCATTTTCCATGTAAATGTTCAAAAATTCCATTTAAAGTTTGTTGATGTATGGATGTTTGGATTTCGATGAATTTGGTTTTCATTTTTGTGTCAAGTTCATTAAAAATCTGGTGTCCTGTGAAGATGAAGTAATTTATGCATTTGTCATCCTGTTGAACAGGTCATAATCTTTTTGGCTATATATACTAAAATTTACATATAAGTGTGGAATATTCGGTTACTTGCAATATTATTTTCTAAAAATTTTTATTAAAGCTAAATTGGTTCAATTCATCTCTGTTTTATTAGATTATTGTCTATATTATCAGTACCAATTTAGTTAAACAACTACACACTAGTAGCAATATTTTGAAACTCATTTGTTACCAATAATTGATAGTCTGTGTAACAAATTAGCATTCAACCCAATAATGTGTAGTTACTAGTACTTTGTACTTCTTATCATCATAATTTGCCTACTGACAGTTAATAGTGGTGTCAATATCACATGAGATTCCACGGCTGATACAGCTGGCTCAGTCGGCAGAAATATTGAAACATACCCTACCCAATACAAATGGTACAAATTGAAAATCATGCAATATTTAATGGTATTGATCGGTGTGCAGGTACCCATGAATGCTTCACTTCAGTATTGGGACAATCTCGTTCTAACCTTTGTCAATTTTACGTATTGTCGTAGAACTATCTCATCCGGCTCTTTATTAGCTTCATGCATGCATGGAACACATAAAGGTTAACAGTGGTGTTCATTTCATTCTCGTAAAGGATAGCGATGAATGGTTTATAAATTACACTGCAATATTCATGGATGCAGATCTATTGCTGCTCAAGAAGGTTTGTTGCAGTTGTTTTTAGCATAATGTGCATTAAATCGGCAGCATTTAGTTCGATTTTAATTTGGTGCATGGATGTAAAAGGATAAGTACTAGTGGTGAGGCATTCAGAAGATGGACTCTGCAGGTCTTATTGTAATATTTTCATAGATCTGCTTGTGGGACATTTTCTCAAAATCAGATATATTTTGTTGTTGTTTTTCTTCAGATTTTTTTCTGATGTTTCCAGTAAAATGGGTTCCTTGTATAAATGATGTATGTTGCATGCAAATTGATGGTGATTTGTGGAGTTCATGTTCTAGTACAAGAGCATCGAACCCAGGATTCGAGTGTTATCCCCAGTCAAGACCAATGTGTTGTTCTTAAGTGCTGGTTCTTCATTACTCAAGGATGACTTTGAAAGTTATTTATCTATGTTATATGAATTTATTCCACAGTCAATGTTAAATAACAAAATGATATATGTGTACGTTGTATGTTTTCAGATTCGGTAGCCTAGGCCTGCCACGTAAGATAATGAGCCAGGTCACTGCCAGCATTAATCACCAGTCAACACCCCCAAACGCTCCCATGTCTCAGGAAACATTCGAGTATTTGTGGAATACTCTCGGAGAGGTGACAGAGAATGGGTAGGTCTCTTTGATATTTATTTATTATGTATATTCAGCATCGTTGAAATATGTCTTAGAAACAAGTGTTGGGACTGGGAAGACACTTGAGGACAAGTGGTTGTGTTAGTACATTTTTGCCTGACAATAAATGGCTTTAATTAAATTTAATAACAAATTTTCATTTAAAAAAATGCCTTTTTGTTTAATAGTTCCAAAATGACTTTTTAATCCATAACATAAAATATGAATGTGGTCAGCAATTGATAAGACTTTTTAGTGAATTTGGATTGTGTGGCATGGGGGTGCATATTTTAACAATTACTTGTTGGGTATTCCAGGGACTACACTCAGATTAACTCTCGCGAGCTTGACTACTCATACGATGACCATGATGAAGGGACATCACTTCAAATCGACAAATTCCGTATTCAAAGTCAGGATACCATTTCAGATTTGGTAAGTCATTTTTTTTCTTCTTTTTTCATGTCCATTTTATGTCATTATTGTGGTTTTATTACCAAACTCTGTGGTGCCAGGCTGGTAAATGATAAATGGCAAGAGCAGGACCACTGTTGAACATGTGTCGCTGGACTCGACTGTTCTGCAGGTATCATCACTCGGGGTTCATTTTGAATATGCATTTCTTGGTGTTTGTTTTTAAATCTGTATGTAGATCTGTTGTTTGTGTACAAGGAAAGTGAATCTAGAATCATCTTACCTGTCTGTGTTGTATTACCTATATTGTGCTGGTACACCGTGAAGCCCAACTCATTAATATTTTCCTTTATTTACTTTTATTTTAACTAATCAAAACATGAACATTTAGTTCAGTACTTTTGTACAATTTTGTCGCATATATAACAATGAATATACAAAGCCCACTCAGCCTTCAGTGGTTCAAAGGGAAGCAACTCTGTCTCCCTTGCCTTCAGAAATAGTGAAATTTTTTTCTCTATTAAATCAGGGTTTTACTATAGCATATCTCCATAGAGACATTTCCCAATTCTCTTACCATTCTGACCACTTCAGCCACAGTTTGTCAGTAGGCGTTGACAAAAGTAGTACTTTAGGGAAATGTCATGACAGGTTATTGATTTTTCAATTAAACGTATCATCATGTTTTTTTTCACAATTATCTCAAGTGGTTACCAATTGCAATTATTTGGCTGTTTTTATTAAATGTTTGGAAAGAATTACTCTGACAATTGTGTGCTTAAATTGCAGTTTTATGGCATTTGTTTGTTACCTTTCACACAGGTCATTTTAGGTAATTGTGGACAACACAATCTCGAACTATGGTGTTAGGTTGACATTGCATAAGTTTGGATCATAAACAGATAATGGCGTTATAAATATGTCATCAATCTCTGATTAAACTGCCATAAACCATTCATCTTGTTGTGGGGGGGAAAAGGGGATTAAAGGGATCCAAACTGTGAAACTTATTTATCCCAAGGTTGTATAGCAAAGAGTGAAAATTCCAGTTTATGGGTATTTTGTATTTTAAAAAAGCAGTGCAGAATTCAATGGGATTGTTGTAAAATTCCTTTTTAAAATCCCATTTAACGTGTACTTTGTATTCAAAGAAAAATATTAACATAGAAATGAGGTGTCATAAAAGCCCTTCAACCAGGTTATCAGAGTATATCTGTACCTTAAGGGGACATTGACAAATGGAGTTAATTGCCTTTTTTTGCATTGACTTAAGTGTAATTAAGTTATTTTAAAAAAATGTATTTTGTAACTTTATGGTTAAATTTATAAGGTGTGAATATTTTAACAAAAGTCAATGAAACAAGGAAAACCATGTAGAGATTTTTTACAGATTTTTCTGATTGATAAGGTTGGTGATGACAAATTATGTTTGTAAGGTTTCGTGACCCAATGGAATAGATCTTGTCAACAGGGTCTGGGTGTTGATTGGTCAGTTAATTGGCAAATTGTATGATAGTTAACAATTAGATCAAAGACTTAAATTAGACTTAATGTTCATGTTTAATTTTATATCATTCATTTTAACATATATTTATAAGGTTATGTTGATGGACAAGAGATTATCTTGATTGGCAGTTAATAGATCAGGAATTTTAACAGGTTCCAAATGTGAATGTGTTTTCTAGGTGTGTTTCAAACAAAAAAAAATTGTTTAATTAAAGCTTTAGAATTTGATTGTATTTGAACTTCAGTTAAAATCTTGGTTTTGTGCACACTCCAGTTATATAGTTGTAATTCTCACATTAAGTGTCATATTAAATGATTGTTTCATCTCTGGTTTGGCTCAGACACAGAAATATAATGAAAGGTACTTCATTAGTCATGTTCACTGCATGGAAGCATCGTCTGAATTAGTTTTACTTCATTACAAAATGAGTTGGATTAATGTATCCCCCCGGTGTGCATTATTTTCTTTACAGTGTTACCTGTTATCTTCTCCATTTCTTAGGAGTGTTTATTTGCCCATTGTTTTTTGTTCCTTGAGAAGTATATTTTAAAAATTGAAAGTGATGGGAGATCTGATAATATGGTATTAATTGGCATTGGAACTTAGCAAAAGTTAGGCATATTACTTACCTGCTAAGTTTAATCTGTAAATTATCAATTACTTTGTACAATAAATACAAGAAACACTGCATGCTGTTTTCTAATTTTGGCAATATAAGTTAACCAAGGCAATTCATAAGGGGGTGGTGCAAAAAAAATTTCCTGGGCATAATTGAATTTTCAAACGCAAAAGCTGTCCATGGAAACTGTTAAATGGGTTATAAAATCATTTATTGATCTTTTAACGAAATTGTCTTCCTCCACCAGTAAAACTGGATATGCCATATATACACTTGATGATTAAGTGGGTCAATTTTGTGCATTTAGGAAACATTATGGAAATAAAATAAATTCCTTGCTTGTCAGTGGTTAAAAAAAGTGTTTGTACTAAAAATATTGAAAGTAGAATCTTTATTAAACATAAAAGCAGAAAATTAATCAATAGCACCAATAGTTTTTACACAAGTTCAATGAATGCTTGGAATGTTTGTGATCAATATATGCCAGGAATGTTTGTCGTCTCTCTTTAATTCCTTCTCTTAATGACGTTCCACGGGACACTATTGATTTCTACCTGCGACCCGTCAAAAGTCTCATTTATCTAGCTCTACTGTCAGATAGTAGTGTATTGGAAAAACGGTAATAACCGAAATATTAACTCAAAATTCAAATCCATAACCAGGGCGTATTATGATTTGAGAGCATACATGTACACTTGCCATGGGCCACTGGTTCACAAAAGCATTATTGAGCAAACAATACCCAATTCAAATCAACTCCTTTTATCGATATTACTTATAAAAACGCCAGATCCATGCTTAAGCTCTACCTGTTGACAATTGACAAAGTTTAAACTATTTATAAATTCAATACCTATTCACCGTTATCACCATAGCAACCAGGGACGCTCGCTTGTATTTCACAGGTAAATATGAGGGATTAATCAAATTCGATCAGGTAGAAGAAGAAGAAAAAATCCAATACACAGTTTGAGTTGAATGTTAATGATAATTTGTACACTGGTAAAGAACAAAAATATGAATATATAAACAAGCATTAAAATGTAATGAGAGCTGTATGATAAAATACATAAATGACCTAGATTTTATAGTGCCCAGATATGTATGTCTAAATATATACCTTTAAAAGCTTACATTATCTATGCCAGTATGATAATTATACTCGAATGTGATTGGACAGGTATTGATTTGTAATCGTGTTCGATCACGTCAATAGCAACAGGAATTGTTATAATGCAGAACCGCTCTGGCAGGAGCAGACTTGTTCCCTGATAATTTACCTGCGCTTTAGTATTATATTATTAGTTTAGTTTAAGTATTTGTTGGACTCAATAAGAAGTTTTTGGAAGGACATTGTGATTTTTGTTATTAATTTATTGTTTTAATATCAAATTTAAGTTTCGTTCAATTTTTATAAAAATAACTACTAATTTTAAAAGACTGTAAATCAGCAGCCATGATTAAATTTGAAAGGACAGGATTCACTACTTATAGGGTAAGTTAAACAGGTTTTCATTGGTCGGTACAGTGACTCAATTGTGTTTCATTAATTTAACAATTTTGGCAATCTGACTTGAACTTAATAGTTGTTTGTTTTATAATGTTTCTATAGAAATATTAGTAATCATAGTTTGAGGTAATTTGATTGTTTATAAATTGAACTTTGAGTTAAAATAAGGAATTGTGACAGAGTACTGTATTTATAAACATGTCAGACATTTAAAAAAAAAACAACAGCATTCCTCACATAGATTAATATGATATTGAATTTATTAAAAGACATTTAATGCATTATTCTTTTCAACAAGCATTTATTTTAGTTTACATTTACTTGATTTAAAATACATAAAGCAATGGGAACAGTGCAAGTTAATATTTGGTTAAAATAAAACATCTTTCATTTTCTCTGATGTTGAACTTTGTGAGATATCTTTTTATAGACCATTTAGCTGGATACACATTACACTGTAACGCAGGGAAGTCACATGATTTAATTGTCAACAAAATTAAAATTTTAGATCAATAATTCCCAGGCTCTGACAGCAGTTTGTTCTCTGATTCGAGATAAAAAACTTTTACAGTAATAGTTCATATTTTCAATATTTGAACTTGTGTAGAATACAATCAATTATGGCAATGATGAATGATACCATGACCAATTATTGAACTATATATTTCTGACAACAAGAGTGTAAAAATTAACAGTAACCAATTATGCTTAAGGGAATTGGGGAATATTTTACAGGATATAAAATTCAATATGTTGCTACTAACTTGTCAACGCTCAAATCCCTCAATGCAATGCAAATCATGTTAGATTCAGGTATCAGTGATTTTGTTGCAAGCAATTAACACATTATTGTGATCAACACGAGTGTCAATTCTTGATCTACACAAGTGTCAGTTCTTGACAGTTTTTGTTGCCAGTAATGAGTAACTGTAAATGGTGGAAATGACTGGGAATGCTCCAGTATCAAAGGACACTTCTGCAAATTGGAAGAAAACAATATATTTGCCATCTTTTTTTACTTATTTATTTTACAATGAAGTCCTTAAAACTTGGAGACTAATCACGCTTAGAATCTTCCTGGGTAGAATCAATACTCGACATACGGGGATAAAGTGACTTGCTCAAGGACACTACAAGGATCGAACCCTGCGTCTTCCTATTCTTGGTTTCGATCAATACCACTGGACTACACACTCCACTTTGAAGAGTGTGTATGTATTGGGGTGGGTGGGGGTAGATATTGATATACAGTACAAGTTACTTATCTTATACCTGATGATAAGTAAATTACCTGGTTACCTTCGTAAGGGTGTTGATGTTTTATCTTCACATATTCAATGTCATTTCAGTTATAATTTTATCATGTATATAGATTTGATGGTGACCTGGTTTTAGTTCAAATGATTAGTAATATGTATATATTCATTGTTTGGAGGAAGTCAGTTGGTTAAGACATTAAAATTGCTAACAATGATGCAGGTATGTGAATTATTAGTACACATTTTTATCACCTGATACATTGTTATTACTGTTGTCTTAAGTGATATTTTATACATAATTTTTTTTATTATGATATATATAAAGTTGTAAGTATACTTCAATTCTGTAAAAATCATGGGCACCTGATGCTTTCTTAAAAACAATCATGGTCAAAAGATGCTTTCTTAAAATGAAAATCAAGGTCACCAGATATTTTTCTTCAGTGTTAGGTTAAAAAAATAACATAATTCTTTCTTAATACTAAATAACTTTTGTATACATGTGAAAAATGAGCCCATGTTGCAAAAAAACTTGAAATAAGATTACCACACCTTTCAGTACACATCTAAAAAATTTAAACAAAGTTACTTTCAGCATGAAATCAATATTTACTGGGTACATAATGGGGAGCTTAGAGGCTCAGTCTGGTTAAGCTTATTAGAGGGATTAAGGATAGTATGTAAATACAATGATCCAGACTGGTGTTATAACAATACATATTGTGTAAGCCCACATGAGGTTATGTAATCCCATGACTGGATTTATACCTCTGGATGGTATTGTTTATGTGTGACAAATACCCATATAGCACCTTCATATATAGGAAATGGAAAAGTCTACACCAGCTTTGTATTCTGTTTCAGCTTATTACAGTCATTTATAATTAATCTTCTTTCAGTATTTTTATTTCTGACCCCCCCCCCCCCTTCTTAACCCCCCCCCTCCCATTTGTAATGATAATTATAAATCTTTCTTAACAATTAAAGTGCTCATCACAACCAACTGTCCTTGGTTCTCAACTGTCCATACTTCTTAAGAAAAGATCTTTTTTTCCTAAATAATATTATTTCAAATCATAATATGTGTAATAGGTCACTTTTCTGAGTGATTGAGATTAAAAAAAAGTCCATATAATTTATGTAAACAGGAAATTTGATAGTTGTCTTCCTTTTCTACACAACATATGGCTCCTTATTTATTTCAGTACATTATTTGCATTGATTGTCAGTCACAACTTCATTCTTCACCCCTTAGAATTCTCCACTTCCTTAAATAGTCATTTTGCTATTTGACTAGAACTTAAATTAGCCCATCAGAAATCAATTAACACCCGCTTTAAAATCTGACACCTGCCCAATTAGCTGCCTTATCAATGACAATGATCTGGCTGACCAGCTATGGTCAGTATTGATTAACTGACCGTCAATAGATTGGTCATTTGTTGCCCTGTCTGAGTTTATTGATCAATGATTTTAAAGCCAATATTCCATGATTTTATTGTCTTTTATATATAAAGTCAGGTGTCATTTTAGTCGACATTAATGAAACTCACTGAACAATGAATTGTGCACATTTATAGGATTGAATGCATTGTGTTAAGTCTATGGATAGTTAAGTCTTCCAAATGTGGTCAGAGGTCAACTTTGGTTTTATGGATGGACATAGTGTGATATGTGTATGTGTCCGTTAGGGGTGGGGTTCATATATATATATTATAGAGAAAACAAAAAGTGAAATTTTATAAAAGTAATGAACCATAAAATTCCTGAATGTCTTTCCTGCTCGGAGAATCTTGTTGTTACTGCACTGCTTTCTTCTCCGCTACATCAAAGGGTCGTGAGATGCTGTAAATTACTGTGATGACATCTTGCGTGTGGAAAGGACATAATGAACACCCAGTAGTTATTGTCATGAGTTTAATGCCAGTTTTATTAGAATAACATCTTTTCTTCATTTGCGTCTGCTATTACCGTTTTACAGTGATGAAACCGGATTCACTTCATCAGTTAATGGGTACACCGAGATTTAACAAGATGACGAGAGAGAGAAAAATGAGGGGGTGGGTGGGGGGGTAAAGAAAGTTTATTCCAAGTTCGCGAGAAACAAAAAAAATAAATAAGAATACGATCCTGTGAATTAATATCAAAATGAAGTATGAATGTAGTTAATAAATGATGTGCATTTCACCAAAAAAATTATGACAAAATGACTTATGGGGATTTTTTTGGCAATTTTTCTTTGTGAAACACATGGGGAGAAGCATTAAAAGGAAGAAGATACTGCTTCTAGCAAGATTAAAACATAAAAAGCAGAGTAATTCTTCTTTTGGAGATAAATGGTAAAGACTTAGTACTTTATGAAGGCCTTTTTATTTTCAGTTGAACCCTATCATTGGTCAGACGTCATCCGCATCTTCCATGTCCCCAGATAGCCAGACAAACATCATTGGCAGCACAGAATCCAGCCCATATCATGAAGGGGTGAGTAACTCTTGTAGTTCTACTTGACTCTGTGTAGTAGAAAAATTAGAAACTTTTTAAAAAATTGAGCATTTGAAAACTTTTAAGACCAGCGCATTTGTATCAAATTTAACACAATCTGGTGGCAAAAAGTCTTAAGTTTATTTAATTTAACATATGTTCAGTTCAATGGTTGGGAGAAAAATGAAAATAATTGTAGACAAGAAAAAAAATGTAATGGATAGAGTATTGGCCGCCCACACCAGAGGTTGCAGGTTTGATCCCCTGATTGACCCGATGCCTCTCATAAAACAATACGCAGTACTCATTCTACTCAGGAAGCGGACTTCAGAGCGGTTCACATAAGCTCTGAGCTTTCATCACAATCAAACTGAAATAATCTAGTATAAACTAAACTAAAGAAAAAAAGAATCCCCAAAGGCATACAGTTTATTTTGTCTTTTATAACAGTTATGCATCCCATCTATTAATAATAGATGCTCCTGTTAGATGCTTGTTGGATACTTTGCCCGATAAGGTTACTGCTTAATGTTTACTTAAACGCGTTGCTCAGTTGGCTGTAGGTGTCACGCAACATTTTGCATTTCCTTTGATGTGGGAGGATTTTAAATATGCATTTTATACTCTTTATGAAACATACGAATGCTTGTTCTCACAAATAACCAGTTTCATTCCAATCTCATAAATGTTGCATGCCTTAATTATTCTGTGCTTATAACACCATCACTTAAAGAAAGGTTCTTTCACCAGCCGATTGGGAGATAAGAACACAGCAGCTGACTGTCGGGTATTCCTTGATTCATTTACCTGACCTTCCTCATGCAAATATAATTAGAGCAAATGGATTTGAGATGGCGAATTTGTAATCATTAATGAAATTGGGAAATCGCAAATCTTCTTGATTGTGGTGTGAATGTATCAGAAGAGTTGATTGGTTATTTGCATCTAATGATGCGGGAGATAATGTGATTAAGGCATTAATGGCGCTGATAATGAAATTAGGGTGTGTGCGCAGGAGGGTGTTGCACCAGACATACCTGTCAAAATAGACAATCAGATGAATGTCTTTACTAAAGTTAATTGTTTGAATGGACTAGTATGTGAAATTGAATATTCTTACTTGGGGTATTTTAATATTTCAGTAAAACAAACTATTAAGTTTATACTGGGAATCATTACAAAATTTTCTTTTAATAAAAAGAGAAATGTATAATTCATATTGCCCCTTTGATATTTATTTTTTTGAGGGTGCTGTATATTATTTTCTGACATTACTATTTTTATCGTTTCAGACCCTCACAAGCCCTCCTCCATATTCACCTCATACAAATATGACATCACCCATCCCCACAGTACCATCAAAGTAAGTATAAAAAACTGTTTCATTGAAATAGATAAGAACTCAGTATTGCATTTTGAATTTATATTAAAAAGAAAATGCATAGATAAAAAAAAAAGAATTTTTCTGTCGGGTTTACCAAATAAAATACCATGCACAGCTATCCCAGCTTATCACTGTTAAAATTTTTTAATCTGACATCTGGGCTTTGTACGTATAAACTAAGTAATAAAAAACCATGATGTTGGCAATTTGCCAGCGTATTGATTTCTCAAATCAATAACTTCACTCATTTCAATCTAAACCTACATGTCCCCGTGTTCATTATATTGACGTGGGTTACCGGTGTAATGCGTCTTGTCATTTTCAAGTGGGAGAATTGATTAAGCCAAGGGGTAGGGCAGGTAGACTTGTCCATGGTTTCAGATTAATACTTTATAGCGGGTTGACTTGTTCAGATAAGATAATGACTGGTTTACAAATATGAAATGATTTATACACATAACTGAAGTGTTTGCTCATTATTTAGGTCAGAGTTAGCGTCATGTTCCATAATAATTGACTGGTTCACTGGAAACAATTGATGATTGACTGGTTCACAACTTTTTTTATTTATTTTTTTTTTAGTCCTAATGATTTATGTGGTCATCAACGGTCATCAAGTGCAACGTGTTTGATAAATATCCTGATTTTATATGAGAATGGTTGTTAACTATTTGGGAAGGATGGGGTTGTACTCATTTTAATGCATATATATTTCCTTCTTCAATAAAACAGGTTATTTAACCTTTATTGTGCTAATAATTGGAATTAAACCCCATTCAAAGAAAGAAAAAAATAATTTGGTGATGGGCAGTATTGTTTACTGTTTGAGACACTGAAACCCCTAAATACAATACATTCAGTTGTTTAAGTTATACACCTGTGTTAGTGGTCACCTCTATTAAGCAACCACTTGTCTTCTATTTACAATTTTTATAATTTTAGATTTAACCTGTATTAAGCAGCCACCTGCATTAAGGGGTAATTATTTGCTCTTTCTCTTGAGTAGCTGTTTAAGACAGGTTCGACTGTGATATAGAATATATGTAATTATACACAATGTAGATATATCCAATTTATATAATATTTTACCACTCTTTTTTCAGCACAAATTATCCTGGTGATTATGGATTTCGAGATTTCATTTGCCACCCCATCAAAGGAGACAAAATCAACCACATGGACAGTAAGTGTTGCATAATAGAATAACAGTACATGATAAGGCCATTATAAATTAAATAATACATTCTCATCCAAATTTTTCTTAGGAAGGGTGAGGGGGTGGGGGAGGGGGGTTAGTTGTATTTTTATTATTGTTATTTTTATGAAAAAGGGGTTGGGGGCAGCAGGGGATGATAATGAAGCAATTAATTTATTATGGTCTAATGGATACTTTCTCTTCGTTGTATATACAAACCTTTGTCAGCGGTCACCTCTATTGAGCAGCCACTTGTATTAAAATGCCACTTTTGCTCCTTCCCTCGACTCGCTGCTTAAGAGCCAGGTTTGACTGTTAGTGTACCTGTAAACCTAAGGGTAATAAAGTCTTGGGTATTGTTATATTTGGACAATTTCATGTTTCATTATAATGAAAATATGTAAAAAAAATAAAACCATGAATGAAAAAAAAGAACGACCCATGATTTGCATGTTGCTCTGCTCCGCAAGAAAATATTGTAGAAAATCATTTCTTTTTTTGCAGTATTCCGATCTTCTGAAGAAGTTGTATGTTCGTATGGCTACAACCTGTCCGGTCCGGTTTAAGACCCGGTGTACACCACCACCCGGCTGTGTTATTCGTTCCATGCCCATTTTCATGAAGCCTGAGCACGTTCAGGAGGCCGTCAAACGGTGCCCCAATCATGCAACATCAAAAGAGAACAATGAAAGTAAGTATGGCATTCAACTCTGAAATAGTTCTCAGACCTATACTATAATATTGTACCAAATTGTCTTCATGAATATTAACATGGAGGCATTTGTTAGGGACTTGGAAGTCTTTGACGTTAAACAGTTAAATTAATATAAGTCCAGTTTACTATTTTTGCATAGACATCAGAATGAGGCTTGAGTGGCAGACATGTAGCCATTATCACTACAGCTACTTGTCTTCTGCTCTGCATGTCATCTTGGCCTCAGTTCTGGATACTAATATGAATATGCATGAAGCAGTATTAAGTATGTTTGAATATTTAGCATAATTTTTTATGCCATCGAGGCTTAACGGATAATCAGTTGAACTAACCACTCTTTTTTTGGATCCTGGAATCAAGCATACCTATCTCCACAAATAACTGATAACTTTGCCTCTTGAATCTGTGGTGGGAGACCAATGAGACACAATGTTGTATAATGATGGTCATGGAGTGGTAGGACAGTATTAATAAAGGTTTATTAGATTATTGAGTTAAAAATGCAAATAGATGCCAGATGGAACAATAAGGTAGCTCACATTTTGACAAGTGGATATTAACTTTTTCATCTTGTATTACAGATCATCCAGCACCAAACCACCTTGTCCGCTGTGAACATAAACTCGCCAAGTACGTGGAAGACCCATACACCATGAGACAAAGTGTCTTAATACCCAACGAACAAACCCAGGCTGGCTCCGAGTGGGTTACTAACTTGTTCCAGTTCATGTGTTTGGGATCGTGCTGTCGGCGGGCCAAACCGAAGACCACTTCAAATTGTGTTCACCTTGGAAAAGGAGTAAGTTTGATAAAAATTTGGATTTTATTTAGTTTATGTAAAGGTATTGGTGCAAGTTTCTCAATCATCAGAATATTTAAATTTTTTACAAACGTCTTATAATGTTACATTACTTACTTAAATAATGTTTTGATTAAAAAAAAAAAAATACAAACGGTTTTCTGTTCTATACTACTGTAAAAATTTGATATTGTTCATAGTAAGATAAGCAGAGTTTTATTTTTAAATTTTTATATTTCCAGTAACCAGGTGTTAGGCAGACGATGTGTGGAGGTCAGAATCTGCGCATGTCCGGGCCGCGACAGAAAAGCTGATGAAAAGGTGTCCATGCCAGTGACCTTGCAACAAAAGAAAAGTAAGTGATGTTGAATTTATTATTTCAATCACAGGCCCAACCACATGGCCTCTAAAAAACAACACTTGGTACTGGTTCTACCAAGGAAAAGTGAGTGATTCATATAAGTACTGACTTATTTTTTGAAGTGATTATAATTTTACTAGTATCGATATAAACAATATTCTTCACAAAACTTCTGCGTTTTATTTAATTATATCTGCATTCTTCAATAAAAATGAAAATAAGTATTTAAAACAATGTAAAATTGTGTTTGTAACGATTGATGGGGAACTTCGTTAAAATAAATATATAACAATTTTTTGTGTTTTTATTAGACGCTGTACCTCGATTAACAATTGGGACAGAAATTACTGCCGTTTCCCAAGGAAAGAAGAGAAAGCTTGACGACGATTCATATACATTAACGGTGAGCTTATTTGTAATTCTCCATCCTGACTCAGTTTGGGGTTCGTGAGTGAATCCTCCTTGTCCAGCAACCATGTCCGTGATGAATTGCCATGAACTTTGTTGTATGGCATTGAATCTTCCACTTTTAAATATGTGGGGAAGTAGTCCATGACTTGCAGTATTGACAGTTTGTCCAGTACTGACTGCCTGTATTGAAATGTTGTTGAAAAATGGTGCAAATCTCCATACAAACAAAATAAAAAAAAAGTTTGTCTTGTAATATCTTGTGCCACTCTGTCATCATTGTAAGTGTTTGTTGTTCAAAATGATTGACAGTTGATTCAAGTAACTAACATTTAATTCTATAACAGATATATTTAACTTAAATAATAATTTAAAAAAGTGTTAATTTTTGCTTCTTCTTATTATTATAACTTAATTCTCATTGTTTTTTTATTTTTAGGTCAGAGGTCGAGATAATTACGAAATGTTATGCAAGATCCGAGACAGTCTAGAGATCGCATCATTACTTCCTCAAAACCAATTGGAAATTTATAAACAAAAACAACTCGAAGTTCAGAGACAGTGAGTATTCTCCCTTGCTGGAGTAGAATGTATGCTTACAGTAACCTCCCCTTTTTGCTACTCTTCATGAAAAATAGGAACATTATTATTTCCCTTTGTAACTATTCAGAAAATCAAAAATACCAACAACAAAAAATAACACTAAAAATGGATATTGACTGAAAAAAGTGACTTGAAAGTTATTTTCACTGCACCACCAATGGATTATCTACCGAAATGAAGAAAGAAGGAAAGACTAAAGTGTAAAATAAATCAAGAGCAATGAGCTTGAAATTTTATAATAAGAAAATACACTGAACAGCATTAAAAAGGGATATGACATTGTTTCTAGCAGAGACTGAGCAATAATGGCAACTGTAGGTAGACTTGGTGCAATTCCTACTGATTTTGTGTTCGTCCATCTATCATTTTATATTTGCTTCAATCAAAATGTGTTCGTCCATCTGTCATTGTATATATATATATATATCTGCCTTAAACACAGTGTGTTAGGCAAATTTTAATTATCACATTCCGTCCAATTTATGTACAGTCGTGTTCTCGTTTGTTTATCTATTTATTGTAGAAAATAATTGTAGATTCGGTTTCCTTCTTATATTTAATTTATTTATAAAAGATGTTTAATATATTGATATATGTGATTACTTATTGATAGTTTTTTTTTCAAATAAACAATATCTATTGCTGTGATTGACATCAACATAGTCAACTGCTCTGTGATTTATTTAATAAGTATTTATATAAAAATTACAGTTTTCTTTATTTAAAAAGTTTTTGCTTCTTTTTTTTTTCTGTTTTTTTTTTTTTTTTTTTTTTTTTTGTGTGTGTGAAAATGGTGGTTGCTTCCCTTTGTGATTAATTGAGGGGAGAGCAGTTGCTTTTCCATTCCTGACCAATTCGCATTGATTATCTCCCTTTTCTATGCTCTACTCTTTTTAACATTTGATTCTGTCTCTAGCACTCGGTACCTCGCAAGCACTTCTTATATATACGCTTATGCTTTGAGTGTGTTGCTGAAACAAATTTACAGTTTATGAAATGTTTTTAAGTGTGCCATCTGTCCCAGAAATGAGTTTGAAGGTTTGTGCATTTGCTTCCAATTTTGACTTGCCTTCTTTTGCCACGGATATTATATTAAAAATCAAAATTCAAACTAATATGAAATTAAAAAAATAAATATCCCCTCAATAATTCACACTTAGCAGCCAAAATGTTAATGAAATTTAAATAAAACTATTTGCCGTAGACTAGAATACTCTGGGGTTGGTTTAGATTTAAATAGAGAACTGTATACTGGAGATCAGGTTGGATAACTCTACCTGTTTCTTTCCA
Source organism: Panopea generosa (assembly GCA_029582155.1). Classification (NCBI taxonomy): domain Eukaryota; kingdom Metazoa; phylum Mollusca; class Bivalvia; order Adapedonta; family Hiatellidae; genus Panopea; species Panopea generosa. Next base: position 3,616,003 of record CM055910.1, read on the forward strand.
GGTGGTTATCTACCCTGTTGGCAAAAGAAGGAAAGTCAAAGTTGTCGAAGAAAAAACATAAACCAGGAAAAATCTTAACTCACCGCTGAATGGTTTTACATCCAAGTTTCTTATAAATAGGATACATATAAGCAATAAATCCACTTGGTGATATCATGCCAAATGAATTATAAATGGCAATAAAACCGGTAAATGACAGCGGACGAGTTTGAGTAACAATGGAAACAAATGTGCTATGGACCACTGAATGATTTCAAGGAATTATTTGAAGGAAGTATCCAGAGCTGTAGTAGATTCACCTGATTGCAGTAATGGCAGCAGGCATGAAACCATAACAACGGCACACTGATGCAGTGATGGCCGCACATCTCGTGATTTAATTGAATTATCGTAGAAGCAGCTACAAAAATGTGTTCATGGACTTTATATTATATATTAATTGAATTTGATCATCTAATTGATTCCATTTGCATTATCATTATAGGTAGTAATGCATAAATTTCGAAGCTAATCATTTTCCGTATGCAATGAATCATTAATCACAATTAATTAATCATTTATCACCACTTGGACTTCCAAATAAAATGCTTCCAAATTGTATTCAGCGAATGAAAAATAATGTTATTTTTTAAGATTAGATTAGTTGAATCAAGTTCTTTAAATTTTTCAAAGACTGGATCAGTGTTTTGAGCTTTATTAATTTATCTAATGTTTTCTACTAAAATAGTATAATATTGTTTACTATGACACAAAAAGTCTCATTTTGATGTTTTAAACTCATGTTTAAAGTTGAATTGAACTCAGTTTTAAAAGTTTAGATTGTAGATATTTGTTATAATGGATCTGAAAACTGTAAATTGTTATTTTATTTTGTTGATGATCTGAAAATTGTTTTATTTTCTCCGTCCATTCCATATTTTGAAGTGTTCCATAAATAAGAATCACAAGAAAGATAAGTGAGACATGGTTGCCATGGTAACATATCAGAAAATGGTAATTCAGGAACAACTTGGAAAATATTGTGTGCATGATCAAAGATATGGTTTAATTCTGGAATAAAGCAAGTTGCCTCCAGAAGTGGAGAGTTGACAAATATTTCAGCCCTACCTGTTTGAAATTATTATCCGCATCTTAGATATTATGGCAACCATGAAGTAGATGATGGTAAAAACGTGTGAGAATTTGTCAGGGAAGTCGCTCAGAGAAAGTATCTCTGATGTATTTTTGTTGTAGTGCTATTTTATTTTATTTAACAGATTATCGAAAGATTTTTCTGTCCTAATTATTTCTGTACAAAATGAAGATTGATTTTCTTTTTCTTTTTCTCAGCGTTTTGTGTACAAAAGATCTGGGAGTTGAAAATTAGTTTATCGCACTCTCTTCCACAGTGTGGAGCTATTAATTTTTTTCTCTTAAAGTTGTTGATTGTCTTTTGTAAATATGTAGTCATATTTATGTAAAATATTTATTATTAAATGAACATTACTCATACATTACAAGTTATTGTACCATGAACTCTTGATAGCAAAATGATTGTATAACAAAAAAAAAACATTTTTAATTTCAATTTTTTTTTTTACTTTTTATAACCCTGAGTAACTGATTTCTTCTTGAATTTTTTTTTATACAAAAAGTTACCATTCATCTCGTGTCATCATTTCCGATGCCAAGGCTGCGTTTTTATAAACTGTAGCAAAAACAAACTGCCAGTTATTTGCGAGGGAGAGAATGTACGCGACTTGTAGTTATGATGAGAGTGAGAGAGATTTATCTGTACATTTATTTATAAACTGTATTATTTATACATAAAAGGAAGAAATATACAAAAATCTATATAACACCTGTGTTATTGTTATTGAATACAAACTGAGCTGCAGTTTTGGAGTAATTACTCAAATATATTTATAAATATATTCATGAACCATGGAGTTTGATTACTCAGTTCATTTGAAAAATGAATCTTCAAAAATACAAACTGCAATATATTGCAGCTTTTTATACAAAAAATAGATCCGATTTGTAATGTCTCCGAAAAACGGCACATATATGCACCGAAAGAAAAAAGTGCATGAAGTCTGAAATGTTGGGATTAACAATCAGTTCGTTATACAGTAAAATGCCCAACTCGACACAGAATGATAGAGTAAATTAACAATTAGCTGCAAACATATAAATCTCTGAGTAGAACATGAGTAACACCTTGTCGTACATTTATGTACGCCACGGGACTTTATAGTCTTGCCTACCATTTCTTTATTTTTTTACTTACATGAAGTTTTGACTGTCTGGACTGGTTACTACCATAGTATACTTTGTGATAAAATTACAAAAATGAAACCTGGCATCTGTTTCGCCAACATTTTCTGAAATATTTTTTTTAAGTATATACTTTAATATGTTGCTGCCAATGAAACCAGATGCAGGTTCTGAGGCCAGTTTAAAATCATGAACATCTGGATGCTTTTCATATAGTATACATGTATATTTAAATATTTAAAAATCAAAGAAATCAAAGTGGTCATGATCTTAGAATGGTTTTAGGAAAACTGCATTTTGTTTCAGACATGGATTCAGAATATTAAAGTAACCAGTCATATTAAATTAGGTTTTCATGAATTTAAGTAAAACTTAAGAAGAAACTGCCGTCTAAAAGTAAATAAAAACGTAAACCAATCATCTATCGTTAGCAGTGAAATGTCATTGAATACACATCATGGATATATGCACGTATCATAATAAACAGATGTCCATCCATCCTTTAAGAAGCGCTTTTTAGTGTAAAATTCTAGAAATAAGGTCATCTTTGAGAATAAGATGTGAATGCTTACTGGCAAAAGACAATTTTTTTTATAGAATAATAGATTTTACTGGCTGCACACAAAAATGATATGTACGCCTGTGATTTGAGGCATTACTAGGATATTTGGACAGTTTCTAGTGTTTATGATGGAATTATACATCTGCACTTTCAATGAAGACTGATTTCCGGAAACCAGACAAGTTTTCATCTTAAAACAGCCCGAAATGAAAATACAAACTCCAGGGTTATCCAACATAATCTATATAAACAGGCACACATTATCAATCAAGTCAAAATGACAAATATAAACATAAGTATTTTTCAGACTAAGAGCTAAAAGTAAAATATCTGTTAATTATAAATCTGTTAGCAATATCAATATATAATCAATTTTCTTGTGTACCTCAGATGAAAATATGTGCTAATCAACTTGCGAGCAGATGTTTGTTTTAAAGGATTGTACAGTAGACATGTATTGATGCATTCTCAGTAGTTTGCTCTTTGTACGACCACTAAAATAGCAAATCTTTCTAAATTTGGTATTTATGTATGATTATCACAAAGCAGACTTCAATTAATCGCCCATATGATTTGCCAAGTTAAAGTAATGAATGCCGAGGCAACTAATGGTATAATGCGTTATTCATTGTTATGTCGAATACAAAAGAAAACTTCAAATAACCACACAGATATCAGATTCAGAAATAGATTACAAAACTGTTGAGACAGCAGTGTTTTTCCTCACATTTTGAAATTTGGGGTGTGGTTATTTGATGAGTCTTTCAAGACATATTGGGGAAGTTCAGGGGTCATTTGATTAAGTAGTGCGAGAAAAGTTCAAAATTTGAGAGTCATGAGAAAACCCTGGTTCATGTATATCTTGATTTTAAATGTAAATAACTGCGGCAGTGTTTATCTATTATTTAAATGTAAATATGGCAGTTTTTTTGCTTTGTTTTCCCAAGATAAACATGCCAGTTTGTTGTCAGACATGATTTTGCATAGTAAGAAACTATCCCATGTCCTGTTTTAAATCAGTATTAAATAAAACAAAAATAATTAACATAAATGAAATCCTGGTTCACAACTCGTAAGAGGTAACATCACACGTCTGACAGAGTAAATAAAAGCACCTGTATTTGATTTAGGGTGAACTGTAGAGGGTCAATTGGGGAACCCTGCACTACTTGACCGTTCATCATTGTCATGTGATCAGACTTTTACACCATTGTCATGTGATCAAACCATAACATCATTGTCGTGCGATCATCACTGCCATGTACTAAAACCTTTACATCACTGTCATGTGATCATCACTGCCATGTGATCAAGCCTTTACATCACTGTCATGTGACCATCACTGCTTTACATCACTGTCAAGTGACCATCACTGCCATGTGATCAAACCTTTACATCACTGTCATGTGATCATCACTGCCATGTGATCAAGCCTTTACATCACTGTCATGTGATCATCACTGCCATGTGATCAAGCCTTTACATCACTGTCATGTGACCATCACTGCTTTACATCACTGTCATGTGACCATCACTGCCATGTGATCAAACCTTTACATCACTGTCATGTGTTAAAACCTTTACATCATTGAAATGTGATCAGCTCTGTCATGTGATTAAACATTTACATAATTGTCATGTGATCAGTACTGTCATGTGGTTAAACCTTTACATTATTGCCATATGATCAAATCTTTGCATCACTGTCATGTGATCATGGTTTTACATCACTGTCATGTGATCAAACCATTACATAACTGTCATGTGATCAAACCTTTACATCATTGTCATGTGATCATCACTGTCATGTGAGCAAATCTTTTCAACATTGTCAGCTATATTGGAAAAAAAAGAATATTCAGGAGAATGATTTACCTTATAACTCTTATACCAACAGCTGTCTCACTCTCTGAGACTTCGACCAAATGATTGAGAACAATAAGTATTCAGAAGGATTCTAGGAGAAACATCTGCAGTCAAGGGTGCTGGCATGATATGTGTGACTACCACAGCTGCTTACATAGTGTTGCCGACAGATGCTTGCATATGCCTGACTTAGACAGGTGCTATCATATTATGGCTGACTTGGACAGGTGCTGTCATATTATGGCTGACTTGGACAGGTGCTGTCATGTTATGGCTGACATGGACAGGTGCTGGCATATTATGGCTGACTTGGACAGGTACTGTCATATTATGGCTGACTTCGACAGGTGCTGGCATATTATGGCTGACTTAGACAGGTGCTGTCATATTATGGCTGACTTTGACAGGTGCTGTCATATTATGGCAGACTTTGACAGGTGCTGTCATATTATAGCTGACTTGGACAGGTGCTGACATGTTATGGCTGACTTGGACAGGTGCTGTCATATTATGGCTGACTATGACAGGTGCTGTCATATTATGGCTGACTTGGACAGGTGTTGTCATATTATTGCTGACTTGGACATGTGTTGACATGTTATGACTGACTTGGACATGTGTTGTCATATAATGGCTGACTATGACAGGTGCTGTCATATTATGGCTGACTTGGACAGGTGCTGACATGTTATGGCTGACTTGGACATGTGCTGTCATATTATGGCTGACTATGACAGGTGCTGTCATATTATGGCTGACTTGGACAGAAGTTGTCATATAATGGCTGACTATGACAGGTGCTGTCATATTATGGCTGACTTAGACAGGTGCTGTCATATTGTGGCTGATTATGACATGTGATGTCATCTTATGGTTGACTTGGACTGGTGCTGTCATATTATGGCTGACTATGACAGGTGCTGTCATATTATGGCTGACTTGGACAGGTGCTGTCATATTATGGCTGACTTATACAGGTGCTGTCATATTATGGCTGACTTATACAGGTGCTGTCATACTATGGCTGACTTAGACATGTGCTGTCATATTATGGTTGACTTGGACAGGTGCTGTCATATTATGGCTGACTTGGACAGGTGCTGTCATATTATGGTTGACTTGGACAGGTGCTGTCATATTATGGCTGACTTGGACAGGTGCAGTCATATTATGGCTGACTTGGACAGGTGCTGGCATATTATGGCTGACCTAGACAGGTGCTGTCATATTATAGCTGACTTGGACAGGTGCTGACATGTTATGGCAGACTTAGACAGGTGCTCAATGAATCAAATTCGACATATGTGTAGATAATAAATAACATTGCTTGTATTTTCTGGAAAAAGAGGCATAAATTGTTACAGTTGCTTACAAAGTGTTCCTACTTACAAAAACTGTAGCAGTACCTAATGAAGTTCTGCAGTTGCTGTTGAAGTATTAGTTACCAATGAAATGTTACAAATGAAGTTTGCCTACTGTCAATTAAGTGTTACAGTTGCCAACAAATCAATGAAGTGTTACAATTGCCACTGAAGTGTACCTACTGTCAATTAAGTGTCAGTAGCTAATAAAGTGTTCTTACTGTTAATTGCGTCATTTGCCAGTGAAATGTTACAGTTGCTGTTGATGAAGTGTTACAATTGCCAATTAAGTGTTCCTACTGTCAGTTAAGTGTTACAGTTGCCAATGAAGTGTGCCTACTGTTAGTTAAATGTTACAGTTGCCAATGAAGTGTTCCTACCATCAATTAAGTGTTACAGTTGCCAATGAAGTGTTTCTACCATCAATTAAGTGTTACAGTTGCCAATGAAGTGTTCCTACCATCAATTAAGTGTTACAGTTGCCAATGAAGTGTTCCTACTGTCAATTAAGTGTTACAGTTGCCATTGAAGTGTTACTGCTGTCAATTTAGTGTTACAGTTGCCAATGAAGTGTTCCTACTGTCAATTAAGTGTTACAGTTGCCAATGAAGTGTTACAGTTGCTAATGCACTGACCCAGTTGCCTACTGTCAATTAAGTGTTACCGTTGCCAATGAAGTCTTCCTACTGTCAATTATGTGTTACAGTTGTTGTAATTATGCTTATTCAGAGTATAAATCACAATTATAGAGGATACATAGAAGCCAATGCTCTTCCCGAGCTTACATCTTAAACTTGAATATTTTGGTGTTTATTTGATTGTGAGCTTACTTTACAATTGAGCTTAAAAATAAATTTATCAGTATTAATTGATGACACTTTAATATATCTTAAATTAAATTTTATGAATATATTAAGCAAATTTCATCCTATTCTGAGTTGAACAATGTTTATAGTATTGTTGTCTATTATTTCAGGCCTTCCACAACTGCACGTGTTGTCACGCTTCCATCATCTGCTGCTGGAACATCCACGGCAGCCATTGTCCAATCACAGACCACAAACAGTCAGCATTCCGAGACACGTCAGTTGACTTTACCTTTCAACACAACAGAAATCGCCCAGGTGACGAGTTCTGGAAACTCACCCACTGATGTATCGATGCTCGGGCAGAGCTGTATCCCACAGGCAATAAAAGAGGAGACCGTAGCACAAAACGACAATGAAATAACTGTGGACCACTCTATAGCCACGTAAGTCTTGTGTCTTTATTTTTGGTTTCTCAATGTGAGGCCACTTATCAAGTAGATACCATGTCAGACTTGTATTTTATGGTGTTGAGTCACTGGTGACTGATTGGTTTGTTTATTTATTTGAATATTTAGCATCTAATTTATGGCATCTAAGACTGATAGAAGGTCAGTTAACCTAACCACTCTTTTCTTGGGATCCCGGAAGGTTTACTTGTGTTGGTGCACACCAATCTTCGCAATAAACTTGATAACTTTTAACTTTCCCACTTGAAACAGCTGTAAAAGATGAATGACAATGAGACACAATGTCACATATCAGTAATTGAGGAGACTGCGGGCTAACTGATTGGAAAATTATAAAAAAATTGCTTTGATATTACTGTACTTCAGACTTCATAGGCAGGTCTAATAGATTTAATAAAAATTGGAAAGTAATGAATATATTTTCTTTCATAATTTTAGATGGTTGAATGCAATGGGACTTGGAGCTTACATCGACAATTTCCATGAGCAGAGCTTGGTCAGTGTGTTACAGTTGGACGACTTTTCATTAGAGGTATGCTGTGTATACAGAATTAAGATAGCGTAGTAACATTTCTAGAGCATGAGACAGTGTCATGGACCAGTGAACCCCGGATCAATGGGTTGTTGGGTCGAACCCCAAGTAAAAGAACTTTAGATGAGTGCTTAATCAAAGCACTTTATCCTCATTTACTTTGTACTGATTCAATCCCAGAAAGACACCTTACATGGTTTTGCATTGTTTTCCAAGCCTGCATTTAATGATGGGCATGGGTGAATATGGTGAAATTAAATTAAGGTCACAACCGTTTCTTTTGTCCGCAAAAGATGAGAAATGGTGTCTTTACAAAACAGTAAAATCAATCTTGGTGTCTGCTGATACCTGGGGTAGTTTTATTTGAAAAAATTGATTTTGTATATTTAGGTCACAACCTTTTTTTTAGAGAAAATTGATCTTGGTGTCTTTTATTGATACTTGGGTAGTTTCATTTGTAAAAAGATAACGAAAGTTCAAGGCTTAACCCGATGACCTCTCAAAAACAACACCCAGACTGGTTCTATCCAGAAAATAATGTAGAGCGATTATTAGAAGTTTGAATCGCAATTGTGAACTAAATAAAGTAACTTTCTGAAGCTGGTAAAATACACAAATGTATGGTGATTGTTGGCATCAGTTTGTTTATACATTTTAATTAATTTTGTTTTGTTTTTTTTTCAAACAGGATTTAGCAAAAATGAAAATAGGCAATGCTCACAGAAACAAAATCTGGAAATCTCTGCTTGAGATCCGTAACCAAGGTTACACAACCATGACTATTGATTCCCAGGACTTGCAGAAAAGCTCATCGAGCACATCAACTATCAGTCTGGCATCCCAGAATTCCATATCACAGAACAATGTGTACAACCCTGGGTTCTATGAGGTGACACGATACACATTTAAACATACGATATCATTGACGCAGGAGGAACGCAGATTAACAGAGTGTAAAATTCCAAAAATGGAATAAGAACATCATGGAATAATATATTGGGAGAGAAAGGTTTACACTTCTGAACTCCCGGTGCTGAATGTTCAGACCATTTTGATAAGTGTTTGTTATTGAATGTGTTTCTTTCTATTTATGTTTTCTTTAATTTATGAAGGATCAAACATAGTTGGTGCAGGCATTCTATTGTGGATCCAGTAAACACTGGTGTTTGTTTCTATCGATGGATGGCAGGGACCACCTTGGGGGTGGGGCACTGTAGACATGTGTCTATTATAAGAAGAGAATGTGCAATCGTAGGGGTAACAAAAATAAATTGAGAGTACGAGTTACGGTAAAATGCTACAAAATTATAAGTTGGATATTTTGTTGTGAGTGATAACAGATTTTAATTGAATCATATTTTATGTTGATTTTACGGAGTTGAGGGAAGAACTTAATAAATTTTCTTTTAATACCTTTGAGGGGTGAGGAATTTAATTAATGAGTTGATTAAGAAAAATTGGATAAGGTCAGAAAAACAATACCTGTGTTAAGGGTTACTGCACCAAAAAAATAGAAAAATAGCATAATTAGGCATTTTTTCTTTCTAATTTTTATTTCAAGAAGAAAATGTCAATTACTATTATAAGTTTATTGATTTTAACTTGTTTTGCTGTTTTCTAATTTGTTTTTCTGTTTTCTTACTTGTTTTTCAAATAATAATTGGGATATTAGTCAATAAAGAACGATGAAAATATAATTTTCTTGACACATTAAACAGATTCGTTCAACAGTTCTTCATACTTTTACATTCTTTATTTATTTTTTTTTTTTTGAAAGATGGAGGAAAACAACAAACATGTTAGGGCCAGGACTCAATTTCAAGGATAGTAGCTTAACCTCAAACACAGGTATTTTTCATCTTGCCTAAGAAATTTAAATTTCAGATTTATTTCACTTCTATATTGTAAGATTTTAGTATGAGAAGTGTGTGTGTGTTAAGGATGTCACAAATCGAAGAGTACGGTATATGAAGGCGGGTAAAATAAGTGATAAAAGCAATAGATAAGATATTTCAATTTTGTATTTGTTGTGTATTGACTATGTGTAATTACTACAAACCGAAAGTATTTAACAATTATTTTCCTTGTGCTATGTTTAATTGTTAAATTATTGGATATCTGAGTATGGGTATAACCGTAACTTGAGTATGGGTAACTGAATATGCGTATAACCATATCTAGGATATTTATTTACTATACCTACGTTTGTTGTATTTCTTATCACTTTCGTGTACTTTAGGGATGATCCTTGCTTGGGTCGAGGACTCACATTTTACAAACTAAAATGAAAATTGAGTCTCAAATATCGAGGATGTAAGCTATAATAGCAGTCTTTTCTTCTCTTTGTTAAGATGTGGAGAAACACTAGTTTTAATAATAATTGACTTTATTGCAAATTAAATTTAATGCAATAAATTTCTTGTAAAATTCATTAGTAACTAAAAAAACGCTGTTCTGAACTTCAGAATCATAGTTTTAGATATTTTTGAAAGTTGGTGTGAATTTAAATAAGGCCTTCAGTAAATAAAAAAATGTTTACATAGGTTTACATGGCTGGAATTTAAGGTGTGTAGGGTCTTGGCATATATTATGTAAACTTTTAGAGTAAATTGTGTTCAAAGATGGAAAACTGACAAAATATAAAATGTGTTCATATCTTTTGTGTTATGCAAACTTCTTCAACATAAATCAGTCACTATTCATTGCACATAAGAAATAGTTAGTTGTACTGTACCTTTAGCAAGGTATCTTATTAATATAGGCAAAATAACAATGATGTAAGATCTGTTACATGCTTAGATTGGCTGGACATTGCGGATTAAAAAAAAAAAAAGAAATTAACCACATTTTTTTCTCTGTGTAAAACTAACACTGAAAAAAAATATGTTAAAGAATATTTTTTAATTCCCTCAAAAACAAAATAAATTGCAAATTTATTTATTGTTTGACTCCGAAAGATTTGAAGGGCAGAATACCTGCATCTAGTAATAGGAACCGCACATTCTTGTTTTGTCTTGCAGTAAAATGATATACCTGCTCATATATTTTGCATACATATAATTATCTTCTATAATACGACTGCTGATTTTAATGCTCATAATGTGACCATGTCAATGACCAGTGTGTTCAAATGACTTGTCCCATTAATAAATATTATTCTAAATGTTAAAATGTCGCCAGCATTCCGTTTCATTTTATTTTTATTTTTCGTTCATATGATTTCCGACATATTTGTGTTGGTCAGACGTAATCGGGGTACATTGGTCAAGATCAGTTATCTCGCACAGTTAAAGATGTGGGTTCTAACGTAACTCAGTCAAAACACTTTATGTTTTGATTGTTACTTGTGGAAAGACGATGGTCCCCCAACCCCCTCGATTCATTTCAAAGTCTTTCTTCAAAAAATGTCGAACTGATTGCCATATATAATGTGTTGAAAATGGCCTAAAAACCATTAAAAAAGTAGAAAATATTTACTTAATGTGACTTTCCATGGACGGATCAACCAGAATGGATTCTCATGATAATAATTGTTTGCAACAGTGTAAACTGGCTCCCTGTTTTATTCTTGTGCCTTGCATTGAGTCAGATACCAGCTTATATTATGCAAAAATGGGTTCTTTATTCTTGAGTTCAATGTAGAAAAGGGTACCAGTTAAAATGTGCCATAATTGAATGCTCAAGGGGAACAGAGAACCAGTTCATGTAAACTATAAGTGGTTTCCAGTTGAGCAGAGAATGGTACCACTCAATAGAATTGTTCCTGCGTGCTAAACTGACCAGTTCAAAGCGCAAGGGTTAATATAAACTTAAACTTGACAGAGAATGGTTCCTAGTTGATTATTTTACTCGTATTTAGGACAGGTTGATATTGATGCAAGATGTTGGGTAACTATATATTTTGGAAGAAATTTGTATTTAGGAGAGTTTTAACACAAAGACTTGTGAACATTTATGAGTTAATATTTCCCAGGGGGTGGGTGGGAGTTGTTAATTGGATGTTCCATTGGATTCAGCTCATTTTCTAAATCCATATTATAGTAAACCGAGTGATGAGATTTTTTTTTTTTATTGCTTTAATTTGTCTTCCGTCCAAAGAAGATCCGGTAAACGCTTTATGACTATATGGTTGTACCAGGCAAGTCAGATGTTTTAATTTTGAAATATTCTTTCAACTTGATACATACAAAGCCAGTAGTTGTTGTTTTTTTATTTGTTGGTTTATGAAACCTCCCAGAGTGTTTGATTTAAAAAAAACAACATTCAAAATCATGATTATTCTGAATACAGAGAAAATGTGTGATCTTGCCATTTTTCTTTAAGAAGTGGAAGTGGTAAATAGAAACTTTAAAACATTTTTAGGAATAGAGAGGGGTATATTTTAATGCAATTTTTAACACATGATGGGTTATTTATGACATCCATTTATACAGCTGGAGAAAGACCTCGGCATGAATCTGAATAGAGCCGCCGTCATTCCGCAAATAACCGGCAAGTTTTCTCGCATAAAAAGTAAGCAGGACTTAAATACACAACCTCAGAAGTAGGAGGTTATTGGTAATTAGATAACGACTGTAGACCCCTCAACCACAGAAGACCCCTTTTTATATTTTACTTACATAATTTTCAGTTTTCTTTTTGAACACCTGTTCAATTTTTTTTTTAAAAGTTCATAATCCAACAAATATAAAAGAAAGAGTGGCCATAGAGTGCTTTTAAAAGTAAAATTATGAGTGTTATTTTTTCAAAATTTTATAATGAACTGAAAACGTATGTTGACTGTATATAGTAGTGTAAACACGTTTGAATAATATAACTTTGAAACTGTACATGTTATTGTTTTGAATGAAATTTTTAAACAAAATTTTGTTATATTATATTTTATCAGAACTTTTTTGTATATTTGTAATCCATCAACACTGAATGGAACATAACATGTTTTTTTAATGAAGAGAACAAATATTTCGTAATTTGCCAATGTATTTGTATGTATATTGTATAAATTTGAAAGCAACACTAATGAAGCAGTATGGGGTTACGCTACTTAGAAGGGTATAACAGACAGTTTTACTTTTTGTGAAATGTAGATTATGTTATAATATTTAACTTCCATTGTTTTTTTTATGATTCTTAAAACTAATGAAAACAATACATTTTGCTTCTGTTTTACCAACATTTTATTTAAGTACTTAAAAACAACTTATTTTTGACTGGTTTCTTTAATATTATTTAATAAATGTCAATGAAACCAAATACATTTTTTCTAGAGCCGGTCTAAAATCATGATCACTTAGATGCTTATTTTCTTTCATTTAAGTGAAAGAAGTCTGAAAGCAAAGTAGGTCTAATTAAATCTTAGTTTTCCAAATCTTTGATATATATTATTAGTTAAAAAAAAGTTAATGTTTAATATTTTCTTTTTGAAATTCCAATCATATCGATTCTTCTGCAATATGGGATTATTTAAAATGTAAAATATGACATGTAGGTATTCTCTAATGTTTGCTATAGTGACCTCTGAACTCAGAAGACAATTATCACAAAGTATAAATAACGTGTATAGCACTGTTACACCAGGTGCTGTTGAATAGTGCATTTTAATGTTTACATGCTGGTTGCCATGGTAACAAAGGTTTCACTGTGACTTATCTATAGTAAAGTGTGCACTGACATACAGCCGTTTAACACAGAACACATTGCAAGAGAAAATTATATTATTCTACCTTTCTAACTGGTTTTTAATTAAAACTATATGGAAACTTGGGAATGTTGTATTCTCATTACGAAGATATTATGAAGTTTTCATTCAAATTAACCGTGTGTGAATCATCCTGAGGTATTTGAAAATGATGTTAATAATGTGTGACATTAGTAAGTAGGTTTGTTACACTGTATTGGTGCAATAGTCATGCTGTAATAATGCAATATCTCGGGTAATGTATATCAAATATCCCTCGAATGAGGATATTGTCGACTTCAGCATTGCTACAGGTCTAACAGTATTATGATCTTCACATCCGTCACTTCCTGTTTACTTGTCATAGATTCATTTGTTGAAACACTTGCTGGAAAGTTACACATGGAAAATAAATTGGCATTCAATGTTAATTATAATGTTAAAAAAAAAATCTGTCAAATCCAGATACCTAAGGTGGTCACATCATATAGTTTTGTAGTTTTCATCTTGAGGTACCCTAGGTGGTCATATCCTCCTTGAATCTAGGTTATCATGTCTAGGTACCCTAGTTTTTCATGGCATGTCCCCTAGGTGATCCATCCTGGTTCTCTGGGTTGTATCAAGTTACTCTAGTTTTTCATGACATGTTCCCTAGGTGATCCATCCTGGTTCTCTGGGTTGTATCAAGTTACTCTAGTTTTTCATGACATGTTCCCTAGGTGATCCATCCTGGTTCTCTGGGTTGTGTCGAGTTACTCTAGTTTTTCATGACATGTTCCCTAGGTGATCCATCCTGGTTCTCTAGGTTGTGTCGAGTTACTCTAGGTTGTCATGTCCTGTATCATAGATTGACCTATCCTATTACCCTAGTGACCCGTCATATTACTATAGGTTGTTCCATCCAGGCGTCCTTGGTTGTTCATTCTATACCAAGGTTGTTCGTTCTGTTCATAAATAGCTTATTCCATCCAGATGTCCTAGGTTGTAAAGTGTAGGTGTATTAGGTTGTCTGTCCATTTCCATCCAGATACTAACATAAACCCAAGCCTAAGTAGTGCCAACCAGTCACATGTAAAAACATGGCATGTGAATATATAAAATATCTCAAAATATTGTGTTCAATCATTATAAAACCCATCATGGATTCATCCCATCATGTAGACATCAACATGTTACACATTTATCATTCTCTTCTTTTAAAAGAAAGACTACATGTTAAATCATGCCACTTATTTTGTTAATTCCACATGTCATTTATAAATAAAACGTTTTGTACAATGAATATGTTATATTTGTTTTATTTATATTTCCATCTACAATTAAATCTGTGTAAGTGGTCACCTCTGTTAAGCAGTCAATTTTCTTAAGCAGCCACATTTGCTATTTCTCATTTATATACTTTGAGAGCCAAGTAATCTGTATTAAGCAACAACCTTTCTTTAAAGATTACTTTTGCTCTTTCCCTTGACAGGTTGCTTAAGAAAGATTTGACTGTAAAATGAGTGAAACAGAGCTGTCAATTCACGGATGGCAAGTTTTAATCCCTGCTCTTCCAGTCTGTCATGATTGATCTTAATATTTAGCTCGCCGGGATGAAGTCCGAGGAGAGCTGTTGACATGACCGCGGCGGCGGCAGCGTCGTCTGTAGACACCCAGGTTAAACTTTTGCGTACAAGTTTCAGATATCTATGCAACCACTCACTTGATATGAATGAAACTTTGCATGTGTGTTTACCATCATCAACGGAACACACAGAGATAAGAACCATAACTCTGGATTGCATTTTGGCACAGTTATGGCCCTTTTTGGACTTAAGACACCCAGAGGCGAGCTTTGTTGGTCTTCTGACAACTCTTGTTTTCTACAGCCATGTGTCTTTCCGCTGCCTCTGAATATGTGGGGTAGTGGTCAGTGGCATGGAGGGTTACATCTCATACTGATTAGGTTTGATGATATCCTTTGAGTTACTAAAACACTTTTCCATGTACATAGAAACTGTTATACAGAATGAAAATAAAAAGTAAGAAATTGATATGAAAAACCTTAATACTTGCAAAACGACAGATTTTCATTGGATTCTCATTGCTCATGTTCTTGCCTGACGTCTCGCACCACTATTACATTTCCCATAGGGCTCCATTGTAACATTTATGTCCAAAACAGAGTGAAAAATTAAATTTTGCAGCATGTGTCTGGTTTCAAATTCTTCACTGGTTCAAGATATGCAATTACGGTATAAAGGAAAAAAAATATACCTTAACCAGGTTTTTTTTTTTAAATTCAATGCTTATGTGAGACCTATCAATTTCCAGAATAATAATATGTCAACTATTCACCCTAGATGCGGTTCGAATCAACAATTCTGAAATGACACAGAATTGTCCAGAAAGCTGGTATCAGCATCAAATTTTCAGTGGTGATTTCTAAAATTCTGACCATTTAACTTATGCTAGCAAAAAACAAACCATTGCAGTACAAAGCCCTGAAAAAAGAAGAAAAAGAGAACTAAAGTTTTATTTTTACCTCCTTCATCTGTAGGTCCGGAGTACTCAAGGGAGATAACAGTGGTGTGAGTCCCTGAGGGGTCTAAGGTGCTGTCATTTAATGATCACTTACCTCTCACTGTTGAGGTTGTAGGTTCGAGCCTTGCTTGCTCCAAAAACTTTATGCGAGAAAGTTTGCCAGTTACTTGCAGAAAGACGGTGGTTTTACTCGGATTCATTCTGAGGTCTTCCTCCAACAATAAAAAATGGATATGTCAGATATAATCTTTCATGTGTTAAACCCAATTAAAAATAATTCTACGTATGATAATAATAGTCCTGCCCTTAGTGGTAGGGGTCTTCTTTTGCCAAATGGTCTTAGTTGCTGTCTCCAGTTTACCCACCTCACAATACAGAGGTGGGTTTGAACACAGCTTGGCCCAAACACTTAATGTAAGAATGTTTAACTGTGAAACAAATTGTGGTTCAGATGTATGTATGGGCATATCGGTCAAGGTTGTTGCTCCAAAGTGGAGGCGGTAGTGTACTGTTGGCCCCTCAAGCCAGAGGTTGAGGGTTCAATCCCCAGCTCGACTAAAAAAACAACACTCAGTCCTGGTTCTACACTGGAAGCGGACTCGAGAGCGGTTCATTTAAGCTCTGAGCTTTCATCGCAAATCGAGCTAAAATAAATAAGTATAAACTAAGGTTGTTGCTATAAAAAGCCAGTAATATGTTGAAAATGGTGCTTAAACCCTTTTTAAAGGAAGTTTATCAGGATATTTTAAAATTGGTTTAAAAATATTTTTTTTCCAATATATCATGCCTACATAATTATACACACTGACCCTATAATGCTACAAGGATATCCATTTAAACATGCAAAAAGAAGATATCGTATTGAACAGGACATTGAAAAGGGTTTCCTAACTTGGCCCGCGCATTCAGATTAGACTAAAATGGATATTCTGCTTAAAATTGCAACAATTTCTGACTTAACAAATGAGTCCTGCGAATTGCATATTATAAAAATTGTTTCATCTTGGAAAGAATCAAAATGAAGATGTGATGGTCGACAAGCATTATTAAGTGCTGTCTATTTTTAGAAAGGTGATTTCGTTTCAAGTTTACCACATTTTTCGTAAATTTGATATATCAAATAATTCTGATTTTATTGATCTATTTATCAGATTTTATTTATTTATGATAATGAGATACTTTGTCTCAATTAAGTTTAAGACATTTATTGCAGACACTTTAAGATGGAGGGTGTTGGGAGGAGGGTTGCCATATATTGGTTTGAATTTAGATTTAAAATCCGACAGACTCCGTGTACACTCCTGTGAAATGGGTATGTTTTGTGCCCTCTAAAACTATATATACACCCTCCAGGGCCACACTGAGGCAAACTGAGGCATCTTCCTCCTGTAAAAGTTGTAGAGGTTCAAATGTTTATTCGTGTAAAAAGGGGTAATTTTATCAAATGCAGTTTGTGTTTATAGATTTGAGCAGCTTAAAATGTCTCTGAAATATCCGAAAAACGCAGGAAATGCATGCCAGGGGCTAAATATATTTTCATGGGAGTACACCCCCGGCTGCCCCTAGCAAAGTTGGGATTCTGCCTTTTGTAAAATCAAACTTTGGCTACGGTCCTGCCCTCAGTAAAATCATCATTTTCCTCCCATCCCATACACATGCATATTAATCAGATTTGCCAGAAATCAACACCACTCCCTCCCAAATCCACTTATACAGGTATAGTCTTGGGTCATCTTAAGATAAGAACCAGTGTAAAGCTATCAGTCTATTAATATGACCTGCTGGGCTGAATATTTAGCATCATTTTTATGCTAACAAACGATCAGTTAATAACCTAACCACTGTTTCCTGGGATTAGCCAGTGCTCGAGCACACCCCATCTCTGCAAGTAACTGATAACTTTCCCACTTGAATCAGCAGTGGGAGACAAATGATAATGAGACACAATGTTATATTTCAATCATCATGGAGACTGTTGCCAGGCAGGGAATTCAAACTCACGACCCCTGGATTAATAGTCAGATGCATAACCGACTGAGCTAATCGTTCAATTTGGGTACAGTTCGGTTAAACGTTTGAACATATTTTCCTGGACACTAACTGAACCTCACTAGCAAGCAATACACTATACTTTTAGGGAACCAGGTATTAAAAGTATTTGCTGTTTAACGTAGCTGAACACAGCCCTACAGGATTCCACATTAAGTACTGGGGAAGTGTAGATTTCTGGCAAATGAATGAATGAGGTTTTGTGGCTCACCAACACATTATTATTCAATGCCAACAGGAAGGAAGATTCCAAGTTCACTCTACATGTACAAAAACTATAAATTAACATTCAGATTTAAAAAAACACATCAACAAATGAATAATGCAGAATGAACCTAGAGCCTTGATACCTGCAGAACTGCAAATTCTATTGTATTACTCAAATTGTCACTTCTACAACATGCATGAGCCACAATGATCTATTCTTGCCATCACTCATATGGCTCCTTGGAACCACACAGGGGTTGGTATCCAGCAAGTGAGGGGGCGCCATTGATTTTAGAGAGGGCACATGTTTAAGATGTGTAATGCATATCTGGATTTCTGAATGTGGGGGTGGAATCATATGCAAAATTTTCAGTCAATTCAATTATTCCTGACAATTTGGTTGCCGACAGGAAGGTGAATTTCAGACTCACTGTCCACTAATAAGAAAGAAAACAAAATATAGAATATGATATTCTTTATTACACTCAAATTTTATGTCAATAGTTAGATTTGTGATAAAAGCATGACATTTGATGATGAAATTTTCTTGTAGTATATACAATTGTATTATTTTTGTTTGTACATGCATTTTGCTACTACAAGAACATTTCATTTACCCAGAGGTCAAGGTCAACTTAAAAAAAAATGCGTTATTTTTATAAGTTCTACGTATAACACAACTAAACACAATATTTGGTGACCAAACAGATTCTAATAAACAGAGCTAAATACATAAAAAAAAAAAAATGTTGTGCAGGCAAGTTACTCACCCATAAAGGTCAAGGTCACCAAATAATGCGTGGTTTTGATTAGTACTACCTACAACACAACTATGGAGCTAATTTGGTGACTCACGGTCAAACAGTTTCTAAGAAATGGCTTAGCACAAACACTTCTTGTAGTGTATGCTAGGATATTTATTGGATTCAAGGTCACAAAAAATGCTGCATGTTTTCAAGTAGAACTACCCATTAAACAATTATAGACCATATTTGGTAACACTAAATCAAACATTTAATGAGAAACAGCTCATTGCAAAATAAAGTAACACCTAGTCATGTAAATATACAAATAAGATGTTTTGGATAATGTTGCGAACATGAACTGTGCATATAGTCGATTTTATTTGAGTACAAAAAAAAATCCCTTTGTGATGCAGTCATTGTACAACACAAGATGTACTTTTCTCCTCCATCCCTGTAGATGTATATACTGTTTGTTTTCGGTTGGCGTCTGATGTTGACTTGACATTTTTCACGACACCTTTCTTTCTCAGGGTTTGGATAAGAGTTTTCTGATCTTCAATTTTCTTCAGCTGAATATAGTAATAAAGCTTATGTTTATATCTAATGTATACTGTATTTTTTATCTGTAGTTGCTTAACCACCCCGCTCCCCCCGCAAATCTTTATTTTATTTATATAGATTTATTTAAGTTTGACGACAAAGGAAGCTGAGAATACGTAATTCTCTAGTTCATTGCCAACACTTGGCAGAACCAGTTTTGGGAAAGCATCTGCTAGAGCCCACAACCCCCAGCATGAGCAACCAACAACCCTATCCACTGCCACACTGTTCCACCATTCATTCAAAACTTCACAACCCTATCCACTGCCACACTGTTCCATCATTCATTCAGAACTTCACACAAACCTTAATATTCAATTTTCAAAAAAGAGAAATGATTTTGAAACTCAAATTAATTTTAATTCGTTCATTCTTAAGTTTTAGAGGAGATTTCAGAAACATTAAAGCACATATATTTTAAAATTAATGTTTACTCATATTCCAGTATCAACTCAGTCTTAACACTGCACAGAGATATAAAGGTATCCATCGTCTTGGATCACTTTTACACAGAGGGCACTATAACACAATTTTTAAATCTGGGGTTACTAACTGAAGAACTGCAGCGGTGGTCTAGAGGGAGAATGTCCACCTCGTATGTGGAAGGACATGGGTTTGATCTCCCACTTGGTCATACCAAAGACTTGAAAAATGATACTAGAAGCATCCACACTTGGCGCTCAGCATTTAATGGGTAGTTATAGGTCTGGTCTGACTGGTGTCAGTATATCTGCATATCATATCATGTGTCTGCGGCAAGATTGTCACAAGTAGACATCGTCCATATATAACTGAAAGTTGTTGAAAGCAACACTAAACACCATACAATATCAATTGAAAAATACCTGATAAATAATATAACTTTCCACATTTTTCATTTCCTTCCTTCTGGCCGCCTCCAACAGACTTATCTCTTCTTTCCCGTCAGTGTACTGTAATATAAAATGTGGATTTTGTAAATCTCAGAACCTGATCTTGTCCCCAAGTCCCAGGGGGAGAGTCCAAGTTCATGTTTTCGTCATATTCACAGAAGAGGGTACTTTTTTAATATTCAATAAATCTCAGACCCCTTGTCCCTCCATTCTCCTTCAACTACGGCAGTTTGTTTTTCGGAACAAAATAAATAGGAATTTTATAATCATAAAAAAAAGATTTGTATCAAATTTTAATAGGAATTTTATAATCATATAAAATACATTTGTAAAGAATTATTGTGGTATTAGTTTTCAAAAATTGATTTGAGATATAGAAAAATTTTGGTGTATTAAAACGTTTATAAACCTCTCAATAAAATCTAACAATATCCAAGCAAAATAGACTCCAGCTGGGCCTGAAATTATAAATTTGTGTACAATTCTTAACTTAAAGGCCTGCACATTTAACCTGCAGCTGCCCTGCCCTGTCCTGTTTGTTTGTATTGGGAACCCATTTTCTGGGTGGGGGGGAATTCAGTCAAAGGTTATTTGGATTTTGTGATAAAAAAAATATATGTAAGTTCATAACTAATCAACATAGTACTGGTTGGGGATTCAATCTCATGACCCCTGGATTGACAGGCAGATGCATTACTAACACTGATAGCCAGTAGCGGTTTAAGAGTTGGAAGAATAAGAAAGAAAGCAAACCTTTACGTCCCAGTCCATCCCCAAGGTGAGAAAATATTTGGCAATGTCATCACGCTTTGCATCCATGGCAAACTGCAGCAGACATATTTGTGGTGGAGTCGTTTGGTACATCCGTCTGCTGATGTCCTTGGTAGGAATATCACGGTACATAGCTCCTCTGGTAAAAAAGTTTAAATTAAAATATTAATAAACATTCCATGTACTTTACTTGCATTAACGGTGTCCCATTGGGGTCATCTCGCATATTTATTATTTTAAGTCAGGCCTAAACAACAAAACTAGAATGATAAAAATTCAAAACAACATTGGTAAAAAGTTGAAACTATGATGATGAAAAGTCGAAACAACGATGGTATGAAATTGAAATAATTTCAAATTTTCACTATCGTAGTTTCGACTTTTCACCATCATTGTTTCAACTTCACCGTATGCATTCCTTCAAACATTTTGTCTGCCATTGTCAGTCAGAAACAGATTTTTCAAAAAAGAGTATCAATATTATTTTAAGTATAGCAGAGCGGTGCTGCAGAGGATAGAGTGTTGATTCAGCATGCCAGAAGTCGTGGGTTTGATCGCGGACTCGGCCACATGACCTCTGATTTGTACTTAGAACTTGCTTATTCATATAAATATTGGTCAACAATTATACATAGCTAATGTTTATTGTGTTATATATCTCAAGCCGATTATAAATAAAATTTTGCATCTTGAATCTCTCAAAACAAATTCGGCACTGGTTGTATAAAAGGAAATTTACTTATAAAGCATTCATATATGCATATTATAAGGTTTGAGCTTACTTCACAATTAAGTAAAAATGTATAGATGTAAACTACTATTTTACTTGTTATTTTGTGTGCCCATTTAAAATATGATCTCTCTATTTTTTCTATCTTTATTCCTCTATCATTTCAATTAATCTATACAAAAAAAAATGTTCTCTTATAGGAACCAGTCAATTGGGCCAGAATTAAATATTATTTGTTTGCTGCTTAGTTTAGTTTATACTAATTTATTTTTGCTTGATGCGAAAAAGGCTCCGAGCTTATCATTTTCAGCTGCTCTCTCCACTTCCTGGATTGAACCAGTACTGAGTGTTGTCCGCTTCCTGGGTAAAACCAGAACTGAGTGTTGTCCACTTCCTGGGTAGAACCAGTACAGAGTGTTGTCCACTTCCTGGGTAGAACCAGTACTGAGTGTTGTCCACTTCCTGGGTAGAACAAGTACTGAGTGTTGTCCACTTCCTGGGTAGACCCAGTACTGAGTGTTGTCCACTTCCTGGGTAGAACCAGTACTGAGTGTTGTCCACTTCCTGGGTAGACCCAGTACTGAGTGTTGTTTTTGAGAGGCATCAGGTTGAGCTGGGGTTCAAACCCACAATGTCTGGTGTGAGCAGCCAACACTCTGTCCACTACACAACGTCTGGTGTGAGCAGCCAACACTCTGTCCACTACACAACGTCTGGTGTGAGAAGCCAACACTCTGTCCACTACACAATGTTTGGTGTGAGCAGCCAACACTCTATCCACTACACAACGTCTGGTGTGAGCAGCCAACACTCTATCCACTACACAACGTCTGGTGTGAGTAGCCAACACTCTGTCCACTACACAACGTCTGGTGTGAGCAGCCAACACTCTGTCCACTACACAACGTCTGGTGTGAGCAGCCAACACTCTGTCCACTACACAACGTCTGGTGTGAGCAGCCAACACTCTATCCACTACACAATGTCTGGTGTGAACAGCCAACACTCTGTCCACTACACAACGTCTGGTGTGAGCAGCCAACACTCTATCCACTACACAATGTCTGGTGTGAGCAGCCAACACTCTGTCCACTACACAACGTCTGGTGTGAGCAGCCAACACTCTATCCACTACACAACGTCTGGTGTGAGTAGCCAACACTCTGTCCACTACACAACGTCTGGTGTGAGCAGCCAACACTCTATCCGCTACAACGTCTGGTGTGAGCAGCCAACACTCTATCCACTACACAACATCTGGTGTGAGCAGCCAACACTCTATCCACTACACAACGTCTTGTGTGAGCAGCCAACACTCTATCCACTACACAATGTCTGGTGTGAGCAGCCAACACTCTGTCCACTACACAACGTCTGGTGTGAGCAGCCAACACTCTATCCACTACACAACGTCTGGTGTGAGCAGCCAACACTCTGTCCACTACACAACGTCTGGTGTGAGCAGCCAACACTCTATCCACTACACAACGTCTGGTGTGAGCAGCCAACACTCTGTCCACTACACAACGTCTGGTGTGAGCAGCCAACACTCTATCCACTACACAACATCTGGTGTGAGCAGCCAACACTCTATCCGCTACACAACATCTGGTGTGAGCAGCCAACACTCTATCCCCTACACAACGTCTGGTGTGAGCAGCCAACACTCTATCCACTACACAACGTCTGGTGTGAGCAGCCAACACTCTATCCACTACACAACGTCTGGTGTGAGTAGCCAACACTCTGTCCACTACACAACGTCTGGTGTGAGCAGCCAACACTCTATCCACTACACAACATCTGGTGTGAGCAGCCAACACTCTATCCACTACACAACGTCTGGTGTGAGCAGCCAACACTCTATCCACTACACAACGTCTGGTGTGAGCAGCCAACACTCTATCCACTACACAACGTCTGGTGTGATCAGTCAACACTCTATCCACTACACAACGTCTGGTGTGAGCAGTCAACACTCTGTCCACTACACAACGTCTGGTGTGAGCAGCCAACACTCTATCCACTACACAACGTCTGGTGTGAGCAGCCAACACTCTGTCCACTACACAACGTCTGGTGTGAGTAGCCAACACTCTGTCCACTACACAACGTCTGGTGTGAGCAGCCAACACTCTATCCACTACACAACATCTGGTGTGAGCAGCCAACACTCTATCCACTACACAACATCTGGTGTGAGCAGCCAACACTCTATCCACTACACAACGTCTGGTGTGAGCAGCCAACACTCTATCCACTACACAACGTCTGGTGTGATCAGTCAACACTCTATCCACTACACAACGTCTGGTGTGAGCAGCCAACACTCTTTCCACTACACAACGTCTGGTGTGAGCAGCCAACACTCTTTCCACTACACAACGTCTGGTGTGAGCAGCCAACACTCTATCCACTACACAACGTCTGGTGTGAGCAGTCAACACTCTATCCACTACACAACGTCTGGTGTGAGCAGCTAACACTCTGTCCACTACACAACGTCTGGTGTGAGCAGCCAACACTCTATCCACTACACAATGTCTGGTGTGAGCAGCTAACACTCTGTCCACTACACAACGTCTGGTGTGAGCAGCCAACACTCTATCCACTACACAATGTCTGGTGTGAGCAGCCAACACTCTATCCACTACACAACGTCTGGTGTGAGCAGCCAACACTCTATCCACTACACAACGTCTGGTGTGAGCAGCCAACACTCTATCCACTACACAACGTCTGGTGTGATCAGTCAACACTCTATCCACTACACAACGTCTGGTGTGAGCAGCCAACACTCTGTCCACTACACAACGTCTGGTGTGAGCAGCCAACACTCTGTCCACTACACAATGTCTGGTGTGAGCAGCCAACACTCTGTCCACTACACAACGTCTGGTGTGAGCAGCCAACACTCTGTCCACTACACAACGTCTGGTGTGAGCAGCCAACACTCTATCCACTACACAACGTCTGGTGTGAGCAGCCAACACTCTATCCACTACACAACGTCTGGTGTGAGCAGCCAACACTCTGTCCACTACACAACGTCTGGTGTGATC
Source organism: Panopea generosa (assembly GCA_029582155.1). NCBI lineage: Eukaryota > Metazoa > Mollusca > Bivalvia > Adapedonta > Hiatellidae > Panopea > Panopea generosa. The sequence continues at coordinate 3,641,093 of CM055910.1, forward strand.
AATCAACACTCTATCCACTACACAATGTCTGGTGTGAGCAGCCAACACTCTGTCCACTACACAACGTCTGGTGTGAGCAGCCAACACTCTATCCACTACACAACGTCTGGTGTGAGCAGCCAACACTCTATCCACTACACAACGTCTGGTGTGAGCAGCCAACACTCTATCCACTACACAACGTCTGGTGTGAGCAGTCAACACTCTATCCACTACACAACATCTGGTATGAGCAGCCAACACTCTATCCACTACACAACATCTGGTGTGAGCAACCAACACTCTGTCCACTACACAACGTCTGGTGTGAGCACTACACTATCGCCCCTGGCACTTTGCTATTTTCCTAACTATCAGAATAACAAAAAATAAAAATGTGTAAATTAGAAAAAGAAATAAATCACAAATTAAAAAAATTGGAATAATAGTTTCTATAAGCCCAACACATAAAACAAATGGTCTTACCTGATTTCTTCCACCATGGCTAAGTTCCCAGCACGAACAGCTTCCTTCAGGTCCATATATTTGTAATATAGATAGACGTCCAGTCCATAATCAGTTTTTCTTTCAAAATCAAGCATGGCTTGTCTTTCACCATAGGACAGTTCTCCAAAATCTTCAGGTGTGTATCCATACTACAAACAGGGGAATATAAGTATATATTTTAACAAATAGTATTTTAAACAAGAGGTCTAACAGGGGAATGTGTCACTCTACTTTAAACAAGAGGTCCAACAGGGGACTGTGTCACTCTACTTTAAACAAGAGGTCCAACAGGGGACTGTGTCACTCTAATTTTCATTTATGTCCAATTTGATAGAATCAAGCTTTTTTGGTCATCAACATCCTTGAAAAAATTGCATTGGATTGGTTAAAAACTGAAAGTTCTATGGCATTAATAACAAGGCAAAAATAGTTTGTTTTTTTTTCAATTAATTCTTATTTTTATCTAAATATTTTATTGATGTTATTGAAACTAAATTTCAAAACAATCTTTTAATTTTATGTACATGAAATCAGTGGCCTGTTAATTATAAATGATTATTTACCAAATAATTACTCTTTCGTGTGTTATTTTATCAACATTTAGTCATGAGATGCAAGTTTCATATTCTTCAATATAAGTCCTTGAAAAAATACAAATTGATATTATTTTTGAACTTTTTTCTGTCATATTCGAAAAATCAAAAGGAAAAAAAATACTCGTTGTAATTTTTATATGACGGGAAATATACAAAATATAATGCCTTTCATCCGTTTACAAGAGTTATGTCCCTTTCAAAAATATAAATGAAATTAAGGGTCTGCACACTTGTGAGTGGATATGGCCATCATGAAGATATATAATTTTCAGAAACAGAATAAAGTAAAAATTCATCAAAATTGGTGAGTTCCCTTTAAACAGATTTACATAGGAACTACCAAAAATGAAAATGGAAGATGTGACGACAGCTCTGTGAACACGGCTGATGTCACAGATTTATATTACCATCATGCATTACTGATCAAGTAAAGGGTCGAACTTATAAAGTTAAGTTTATCTGGCAGGTAACAAAATAAACTTTCATTTAAGTTACTTGGAGTTTTTAAGTCAAATTTGTGTTTAAGATATTGCAATTAAAACCTACACAATCATGCATTATTAATGTAATAAAGGGTTAACCTGATAAATACTAAGTTTATCTTGCAGGTAACAAAAACTTTCAGTCAAATTAATGTTCAAGATATTGCGATTAAATTTCCTTACAAACTTTATTTTAGTGCAGCATAAAAATGCAACAATGGTCAGACAGTCCAAGTGGGCAGTCTTGCATTTTTGCAATTTTGTGCCAAACCTGATAAACTTTGTAGGGAAAAGACCTGGTGTAGATTTCTCTATAAATTAATGTAAAGCCACCTGCCACCTTATCAGGCTTGTCTATCTTGCACCCAAGAGCTATCAGTGCAGCCTTCATGTCATCCCCATCATCTAGCGCACATGCCCAGTGTAGTGCCGTTCTTCCATCCTGTACAAATAGAACCATAAATTATATGTGATTGTTGCAATACTAGTCTCGCCCATATGCCCAGTGTAGTGGCGTTCTTCCATCCTATACAAATAGAACCATATATGTAATTGTTGCAACACAAGTGTTAACTGATGCCAGTGGAAAGAGTGTTGACCACTCAAGCTAGCTAGAGATGCAGGTTCAAGCCCCAAGCTTGACCCAATGGCCACTGAACAACAACACTCAGTACTGGTTCTACCTGCAGGCAATAACATAAAGCAGATTCAAAAGTGGTACATATAATATCTTGACTTACTTTGCAAGCAAGCTCAAATAAATAAGTATAAGCTAATTTATGTATGGAAACCGAATCTACCTACAGTTTACCACCAACAAAGGGGAGACAAATCTTACTTATAAAACACAGAAGGCCCATGTAACATAATATATGCCTTTAACCGCACTCAATTCAAACTTTTGTTCTTTTACTGGAATTATGACCTTGAACTATCATAATAACATTAACAGTCACATGATAAGGTTTGATTTAGTTCAGTACAGATGCCTAACAGAATCAAGTGTAAAATATGTAAAATAAGCATATGATAGGTAATGTTATATGTGTGGTTGCTTGACAATGGAACTTGATAATGGATGTCAATGCTTGGCAATGGTGGTCATACTTGACAACAGAAGACCGCGGCGTGGTCTAGTGGTAGAGCGTCCGCCTCGCATGTGGAAGGTCGTGGGTTCAATCCCCGGCCGGGTCATACCAAAGACTTTAAAAATGGTACTAAAAGCTTCCTCGCTCAATGCTCAGCATTTAGCGGAGAGTTCTAGGTCTGGTCGGCCCAGTGTCAGTATAATGTGACTGGGTGAGGTATCATACCATGTGTCTGCGGCATGATACTCCAGTGTGACAGCACTTAGAATACTGTCTCAAGTAGGCACTGTCACGATATGACTGAAAAAATGTTGAAAGTGATGCTAAACACCATACAACTGACAACTGGTGTTAAAAAAGTCACTTTTATAGGATTTAACAGATGCATGTATTTATGAGCATTTGAGGACTTCTTTTTTTCAAATATCTTAGGGTGTCACTGCACCGTCTTAAAAAAACCCCAAAAAACAAGCTGGTCAACCTACCAGTTATTGTGCATTTTAATGTGTGAATACATTCCTGTTTCACTATGTGAAATATTGTTTTAACTGGAAATCCTTAGTTTTAACTTATTTATTTTACTTTGATTGTGAAATAAGTTCTTACAACTTAGGCAAATCACGCTCAAAGTCTTCCTGGGTAGGACCAGTACTAGGCATATGCGGAAATGTGTCTTGCTCAAGGACACTACACATAGTTGTGGTGGAGGATCAAACCCATGACACTCCGATCATGGGTTCGGTGCTCTACCACTGGACCATCCACTCCACATCCTTGACCTTATCCTGTATAGAACAAAGAACAAAATTTCAACTGTGTAGTGAGACCTATACCGACTCCATACTGACCATACTGGGAACTACTTTTCAAATGCTGAGTGCCAAGCGTGGAAGATTCTAATATCATTTTCAACAAGTTTTTATATTGAAAAAATTGATAAACAAATGATAGGGAAGAATATCAATTTAAGATTGGTTAATATAATCTGTTAATGAAGCTTCAATCATTTAGGCTACAAGACCTCTGTTGCAGTATCAAACCGACAAAGAATAGCAGAGAAAGAAAAAAACAACATCAAATCCAATATATAATACATTAAGGCCATTATAAATTAATTGCTAGATTATCATCCAAATTGTTCTTAAAAACGGGGAGGGCTGGAGGTTTTTATTTTTAATTTTTCAATTTTTTTTATTTTTTTTTTATTTATTTTTTATTTTTATTTTATGAAAATGTAAAAAGGATCAGGGCGGCATGAAAATTAGGGGGCGGGCAGGGATGATAATCTAGTAATTAATTTATCATAGCCTAAAGTCTACTGTAATGAATGATTCAATCACCTTATCTACACAGGAAGCCATGTTTGGGCAGACTTTTATCAGATGACGCAGTACGTGTCGCCTCTCAAATATTACTGCCCTGTGTATCAACGTCCGTCCGAATCTGTCCTTCACCCTCGCCACTTTTGCAGTTGCCATATTCTGGACTTGTGCTAAGTGACCAATATCAATGACACGCCCAATGTTTCGGTGGATTTTCTAGAAAATGAAATACTAGTAAACACTTTTTGTTTCAAGAAATGTGATTTGGGTTGAAGAAATACATGCCATACATTAGAACCATAAAGATGTTTTTATTTTGGGCAAAAATGTACATTATGTATTCTAATGCACTTTTTTTTCTTCTTTTTTTTTAACTTTATTACCCAGCATGCTTTAACATGAATGCACAACTTTCTCACATAAATATTTTACACCAAGCTATGTTTACACTCGCGACCTCTGTTAACCTTTTGCTCCATAAGCATTTTCTTGGACTCTTCCAAACTGAAAGCATTAATTAACCACGTATCAGCAATGGGTGAATTATATTTATATTAACTGACAGAGTGGAAAACAGTGCAGGAAGTGTTCAGATTGCTTGTTACGAGAAATCTGAATTCTTCCTGCACTGTTTTCAAAGGCCTTCTGTGACTGGTGTGGGAAAACGCGTATCTATGGAGTAAAGGGTTAAAAGCATATATTAAGCAATCTAGATATGATGTCTAAGACCCCATATATACATCATACCTGTACTGCAACCATGCCATTAAAGAAATTCTCTGCTACGACGGCACCCTTAGATTTGGTCAGCTCTTCCCTGGCTGTCTTGCCATCACGGCCATTCACATCAATATATTCGTAGTTTCTGTCCACCAAACTGTAATGTACAGGTCAAAGGGTATTGATGGAAAAATGAATTGCACCTGCTGAATTAAGTTTGAACTAAGTTTGAACTAAGCTTTTTAAAATGAATATATCAGGATTTTACAAAATTTTACAATTATCTATAAATATTTTTTTCATTGAACCTTGCATATAATATCCATTGACCCCAATTTGCCAAAGGGATATATATTTAAATTTACTAAAATAATATATTGAAAAGGTATTTCCTAACTTGAGCTGTTTCCCTTTTAAAACAGCAACATATTTTGTGACATATTAAATGTGTCATGTATTAAAAATGTCACTGATTTCATTTTGATTTCATTTTGATCCATTATAAAGGTTTACATATAGTAAAACATGTTTATCTTAGAACGAGTCCAAATGATGATAATTATAAATGACATCAAACAGTATTTAAGAGGTCTATTATTTGAATGAGGATTTCGTTTCAAATTGACCACTCCAATTAAAATATCAATTTTGTCACATTTTGGTGGATGTGACATAACAAACTATTCAGATTTTATTTATCAATAGTGATATGCTTTTTATCCAATTTAAAAATAATTTTATTTTTTATGACATTTATAGCGTTTTTCCACCCCAATATACTCCCTTTAAAGGTTTTTGTGAATAGCATTTCCATCTGTTTTATAGGTAGATCGAGTACTGGGTTTTGTTATTTAGAGGACATTGTGTTGAAACTGAGTTGAACCAATGACCTCAATGACCTCAAAACTTTATCCGCTACTTAACTGCCCCTAACAAAAATGAAAAATCTTGATATAAGAAGTAGTACATAGTTTATATGTAACAAGTGAATCCCCAAAAATTTTTACATGCAAATTCACATTTCATAAAAGTTCAACAAATAAAATCATTCCTTATACATGTTTCTGTATTAACAACAGAATCAACAGAACCGATGGGTGCTCCAAAATTAACTGAAAATAAGGTACAAAAGGGGGATAATTATTCAAGATAGAGTTATGTTTTTTTTTAATTGGGTTTAAAGCCATTTTCAACACATTTCAGGTTATATATGACATATCCAGTTTTATTGGTGGTGGAAGACCACAGAATGAATCTGAATAGAACCACTATCCATCCACAAGTAACTGCAAACTTTCTCACATAAAGTTTTTGGAGCAAGCAGGACTCAAAGAGGATGCTTTAGACTTCTTGACCACAGAGGACCCTAGAATTATGTATTTTTAACACTGTGCTTTCACACATTGCCCTCTATCCATGTTCTAAATCACTTTGGATTCCTTTCATACTTTTGAAGATACACTTCGGACAAGTAAAAAAACAACAAAAAATAAAGAACAACTGGGGAGATAATTCTGCCATTTTTTAAGATTCTTTCAATCTTCACCTCTGCACATTGCCCTGACAAGAAAAAATAACCCAAAATAATGAAGAAAAGGAGATAATTCAGTCAGTAAAATAGTGTTCATTTTTTTTTTCGCTCTGCACTTCCTTGCAATAAAACCACAATAAAACCATCAGTGCTTCCATTTAGACAAATTTGCAATAAAATCCTGCCACCTGAAGTCTACCATTTTGTTTTCTTGGTTGCAGTCTGTGCTTCCATTACCTCATGGACAGATTCAAGAAAAAGCAAGTGTGTTATTTTCAGCGAGGCTTTATGCCAAATGCTGACCCTGCTTGTATTGTTGTGATTAACCCTTGCAGTGTGGATCACTGCCAAAATGATCATGTGCGACAAATACCTTAAATTTCATTTTTTTATGTATTTTATAATCATAATGCAAGCAGAAACAAATCATTTTTAAAAAATGTTGCATAAAATAAAGGAAACGCTACAGAATAATAAATATTAATAAAATTAGGAAAGCGTGTGAATATTTATCAAATCCCAGCTTTCGTACTTTGATTTTTTTTTCTTGGTGTGCTTCCATTATTCCCAATGAGCAATAAAATCCCTGTTTACACAGTCTGTTATTTCCTTTTCTTGGTAGCGTTCTGCCCTCCAAGAGATCCTTTTATCAGGTAATTTTGATACAACTCTTTCTTTCTGCACATGCTTTACATTGTATAAGGAAAGATATAAAAAATCATAAAAAAAAAAGTTTAAAAAAAAAAGTTATTGTATTGACTCCCACTACACAGATGATTTTTTTTCTTTGGTCTATATAAAATAAGATCTAGGATTTCTGCTGTTAAAAAATATTTCACATAAATCTTTTTTAAAGTATTTTTTTTTCGTAGCAGGAATGTTTCCACATATAAAAATGCACAATAACTGGTAGGTTGACCAGCTTGTTTTTTTTTAAAAAAGACAGTGCAGTGACACCCTAAGGTTTTTTTAAAAAAAAAAAGTCCTGAAGTGCGCATAAATACATACATCTATTAAAATTCTATAAAAAGTCACTGTTTAACACCAGTGATGTCTAATTGCCATATTTGCTTTGTCAGCTTTTGCTCTACTAATCTGCAGCGAGAAATCACAACCACTATGAACTTCTTTAAGCACAAGAATCATGTTACTGTGGCAAAAAAGGGAAGCAACTGTGTAGTGGGGCAGACATAGTTACCTTTGTAGAAAATTAAGACTTCCATGTGCTGCCATGTCAACAATTATATCGTCCACGTACCCCAGCTCTGCCTTGATATGTTTCGGAGATTCTTGTATGTTCTTTATTAAAATCCTGTCCCGCAAAAAATGTCCGTTGTCGTCTGCTTCAAAGAGGTCAAGACCATTTGCCGCCATGGACTTCAAAACATTCATTGGCAATTTTTTATCGTAAGCAGCGTCCAGCACCTCTGCAGTGTGTCCACTCTTTTTTCTTAAATCTATCTTGTCAAGAACTTCTTCGATCACAGTGTACAATTCATCTTTCTGTTGAATATTTTGCATGATGTAGATAAACAAAGGAGTGTTTCCCACATTTATGTCAATGTCACAATTTTTGCGTAACAGCTTACGAACAACAGCAGTAAGACCAAGCAGAGCAGCCTCTCCAATCAAAGGCATTGTGATGAACTCTCCAGAGGTATTATCTATATACGAGTTAGATACCGTGTTTATGTTTATGTTCTTTTTGTTCAAATATGGACGCATCCCAGGCCTATCTCCTGCCAAAGCAAAATGTACGAACATAACTGTATCCCGTCTATGTTGCAGGCGCTCGATCAAGTCATTCTTTCCGATTTTCTGTGCCATCTCAAGAAGAAAGACACCATTCTGGGATTCATTTACAGTACACCAGTTTTCTAGCAGTTGTATCACTTTGGCTGTTTTCTTTTCACTAACTGCCTTCCATAACCCTGGCGAGAGGAAGTTCAGTATTGATGATTTATCATCAGAAGATTTAGCCAATTGTGCTGCCGTTTTGTTTTCATTATTTTTCATTGTCGGATCAATACCGATCATAATTAACACCCTTATAAGTCTTCTGGTACCGTTTAATCTTGCCGCGATATGAAGAGCAGTGTTACCGTCTGAGTCTTGCGCATTTCTGTCGATATCAGCATTAGACAGCTGGAACACAACTGGAATCAAGCATGGTGCATCTTCATCTTTCTGGAATGTGTGAGACACAAGATGGAGGTACGTCTCATTTTTAGAACTTTTGGCATTTATGTCCTCCTTCCCGCTGTTTATGACTTTTAATGTTTTTAATGGCGTCTCCAAATTATTGTCCTTTATTGCTTTAAAAAGGTTTGACACCTCAAAAATCATTTTTGTGAAACTATATCGTTAAAATTAAAATGTTTGTTCAGGGTTTGGTATAAAGTTATTCTTTCTTTTTTAATTATTTAAACAATTTGTAAAAAAATTGTGTTCATGTTTACAACAACAGTTATTTGATCAAATGTTTTCACACTGTATATATATATTAGAATCTCCTTTGAAGCAAAAACACTAGACTTTATATTTAACGTTTTTACTCATCTGTGGTGCACATATTATCAAACTTTTAAGATCTTCACGAAGGGATGCATATAATACACAAAAACAGAAGATTTCCAATAAAATTAATTTGTTCAAGATCAATCAATTTACATACTTAGCCAGACAGTCATTTCAAAATGGTGTCATGGCAAAAATGTCAAAATATTGATGTGAGCTATATACAGATACAAGAGATTAATTTTTTTCCTGATATTTCAGCCTAAAAATATGGGTGCGCACTATACATAAGTGTGCAGTATCCGTGAGTATTAACGCTACTGTCCATGTGAACATGACCATATTGGTAAATGTTTATATATATTACATACTAATTGATCAGTAAAGTGTAACGGTCAAACACATGCATTATTAATGAAATTATTATTTGCCTTTTTGTGTCTGTAATAAGCTGGTCATCCTCTGGTCAATACTGACCTCTACTATTTCTTGTATGATGTTAGGACCATTATCACTATTTACCTAGGTAAATATTTTGTCCACAGCCAATGGCGCATATCCAAGTTTCCTTCAATTTGCTTCGTTTTATAATTAATATTCCATTAATTTGTACGGAATAAATTATGAATGTTCCAGAAATTGATATCTAAAGTAAAACATCTAAGTAAAATTACTGAAATTGTTGTACGTGTTAAATGTCATTTTCAACAAATTACAGGTTATATAATTTATTATTTATGGTATATCCAGTTTAATTGATTGAGGAATATCTCAAAACGAATCTGAGTAGAACTTAAGTCCTTCAGCAAGTAACTGGCAAACTTTCCTGCACAAAGTTTTTGGACAGAGATAGGCTTGGACCTACAACCTTGGCGACGAGAGACAAATAATCTTAGATTATACTAATTTATTTAAGCTTGATTGCAAAGAAAACTCGAAGTAATTTACCTGAGCCACTCTCAAGTCTGCTTCAAAGGTAGAATACTAGTACAGGGTGTTTCATAATATATGTTACAGTTACGACTGTATTTCAGATTAATAGGAAAGTCTTTTGCTGTGAAAGTATTACCTCAAATTAACAATTAACCAAATTTTATATGGCACTGAAAGTTCAGGAAAAATTATGACTTCATAAATGATGTCATCAAATCAGGTGTTTGTTTACAAATGACGCTGTCTACAGAAATGCACAGATACATTATTAAGCTCTTTTATGACAGTTAATCTGTTGTTAAAGTTGTAAGAAGAATGAAAAAAAAATACCCAGAGGAAGAAAGATTCAACAGAATGCAAGTTCATCGAATAGTACGAAAATTTGAGCAAATGGGATTGGTTTTAGACCAGTGCCACAGCAATGCCAGAAACCAAGGAGCACTTGGTCTGATGAGAACATTGCACGTGCATTAACTGTATACAGGATTCTCCGATGTGACCTAAAACTTACTCCATATAATATATTGTTTATGCAACATTTGAACTGAACCTTACTCCATATAATATATTGTTTATGCAATATTTGAACTGAACCTTACTCCATATAATATATTGTTTATGCAACATTTGAACTGAAACTTACTCCATATAATATATTGTTTATGCAACATTTGAACTGAAACTTACTCCATATAATAAATTGTTTATGCAACATTTGAATAAATCAGAAAATTGTCTATAGGTTATCGTTTGCAAACTAGGACCACCAGCATGTTTGGGAAGTACTGTGGTTTAGCGACATAGCCCATTTTAACCTTGATGCATGTGTTAACAAACAGAACTTGCGCTTTTGGGGAAGTGAAAAACCAAACATTCAAGCTGAAAAGTCTGTTTTTACATATTGCATACATTATGCAAATTATAAACCAATGAAACTGTAACACATTTTTGGAAACACCCTGTAAGTAGTGAGTGTTGTTTTTTTAAGAGGCATCGGGACGAGCTGGCAATCGAACCCACAACGACCTGGACTGGTGTCTTTAACAACTCGTCCACAGATGACCGTATCTTGACCATCATTAAGAGTTACAGTCCAACCTGTGTAAGAGGTCACCTATACGAAGCAACCACTTGTCTTAAGCAACCACATTTGCTATTTCCCATTTCTATCTTTTCCAAGCAAATTAACCTGTATTAAGCAACAACCTTTCTTAAAAGGTCACTTTTGCTCATTCCATTGCCTGGCTGTTTAAGACAGGTTTGACTAGATATCGAAAGACAACAAAATACAAATAAAGAAGTTTTTAACTGTTTTAATATTGCATCAAAGAAATACTTATTGTATATTTTTAGTAAGTTTGAATATATGTGTACAGTGTTGTTATAATTGTAATGGTAACGATCTGGATTTTATAAAAGATCCAGCATATTTATACCCGGTAACCACGGTTACAAAGGACAAGAATTTATTTTAATTACATGTTGTGTTTTCTATTTTAAAAGTTATTATTTTGCACTGACTGAACTAAAACTTTTTGACTGAGACAGTCACGCTCAACGTCTACCAGTCTTGGTCCCTGTTTCACCAACATTTTACTTAAATACTTAAAATCTTAACTAAGTTTTGACTGGTTATTTACCTATCATACAATCAATAGCAGTGAAATCATATGCAGTTTTACTGGAACCAGTCTAAAATCATGATCACCTGGCTGCTTTTCTTAGATTTAAGTGTGTTAAGTATTTAAGTATATGTTGATGAAACAGGAACCAGGTCCCTGTGTTTCACTTAACATCTCAACTTTTCCTCAACTCAAATTTTTAAAATGCTATAACTTCTTTATTAGTGATAATTTATTATGTTATACTTTACCAACAAGTAAACATTTTATATGACTTCCATTCTGTGTGGTCATTTGATGTATAATAAGTCAAGTGGTAAGTACCGATAGTCAGTTAGAGAATTCTCAGTTTCAGATATTTAGTGAGTAGAACCAGTACTAAGAATATGAGGTAAAGTGCCTAAAATAAGTATTTAAATAAACAATTATCTTTCAACCGAGCCTGGATAGCTCATTCTGTAGTAAGTCTGACTAACAATTCAGGGAACATGAGTTTGTATCTCCGCCCTGCCACAGATTGTGTGTTGAGAGATATATGACATATATTCATCTCTCACTACCGACTCATGTGGGAAAGTTATCAGTTACTGGCGGAGATGGTTGAACTCGAATTTTGGTTACTGGTAACTTTCCAGGATCCCAGGAAACAGTGGTTAACCCTTTGTTCATAGATACGTGTTTTCACGCATCAATCACAGAAGGCCTTTGAAAACAGTGCAGGAAGAGTTCAGATTGCTTGTAATGAGCAATCTGAACACTTCCTGCACTGTTTTCCACTTTGTCAGTTAATATAAACATAATTCACCCATTGCTGATACATGGTGAATTTATACTTTCAATTTGGAAGAGTCCAAGAAAATGCTTATGGAGCAAAGGGTTAAGTTAACTGTTTGTCTGTTAGACCTTGATCGTGTGAAAATGATGCTAAACATTCAAACAAGCAAACAAATTCAATCATAGATTATTTTGCTTTTGTAAACACAAATTCTTTGAAGCTAAAATGTAATTTATGTATCAATTGAACAGCCCTGAACAGTGGTAAATAAAAATACATTAGCAAAAAGAGGAATTTTAATGATAAATTCTGGTGTATGAAAATCATATTAATAAATTCATTCAAAATATTTATTGCAATTACACATGTACCAGTATCTAGAAATCATATGACCTTGTTCCTCACATACTATTACTGACTGAATAGAAAAGGTATTACCTTGAGTCTCATGTATGGACCTGTTCACTCAATAAATGACCTTAATGACCCTGACCCTCATGTACTGACCTGGAAACATAATGTATGACCTACTTTGATCCTTATGTAATAGTCTGGCCCCTGTTTCACGAAAATACTTAAACCTGTTACTTTACTTAACAATAGTGTTTTCATACTCAAATTGAGCACTATTTGAGTTTAAGTAAAATAACGGACTTCAGTATTTTCATGAAACCGGGCCCTGGAATCACAGTGTATGACCTTTAACCTCATATATGGGTCTGCGTTGAGCCCATGCATTACCCTGTTCATATAATATATGAACTTGACCCTCAGGTACATTTTATTTCTTAAACTCATACCTATGTATTGGCCTGGTCAGAGAACGACTTTTATGGAGTAATTCTAATACCTGGTCAAAATATTTATAACTTTGACCCTTATGTAATGAGCAGGTTTCAGTTTCACCAACATATTTATGTATATACTTAAATACACAAAAACTTAAATTTAACACAAGCCACCAGGAGATCCTTTTAGACTGGTTCCACTGCAAATGGTTTCATTGATATTGATTATTAAATAGGCAAATAACCAGTCAAAATTAAGTTCAGTTTTTAAGTATGATTTAGACTGATTCAAGTTAAACTGCATATGGTTTCATTGATATTGATTATGAAATAGATAAATAACCAGTCAAAATGGAGTTTAGTTTTAAGTAAGATTTAGTCTGGTCAAAGTAAAACTGCATATGGTTTCATCAATATTGATTATAAAATAGATAAATAACCAGTCAAAATTGAGTTTAGTTTTAAGTATGATTTAGTCTGGTCCAAGTAAAACTGCATATGGTTTCATTGATATTGATTATAAAATAGATAAATAACCAGTCAAAATGGAGTTTAGTTTTTAAGTATGATTTAGACTGATTCCAGTTATACTGCATAATGGTTTCATCGATACTGATTATAAAATAGATAAATAACCAGTCAAAATTGAGTTTAGTTTTAAGTATGATTTAGACTGGTCCAAGTAAAACTGCATATGGTTTCATTGATATTGATTATAAAATAAATAAATAACCAGTCAAAATTGAGTTTAGTTTTAAGTATGATTTAGACTGGTCCATGTAAAACTGCATATGGTTTCATTGATATTGATTATAAAATAGATAAATAACCAGTCAAAAGTGAGTTTGGTTTTAAAGTAATACTATGATTTAGACTGATTCAAGTTAAATTGCATATGGCTTCACTGATATTGATTATAAAGTAGAAAAATAGCCAGTCAGAATGGAATTTAGTTTTAAGTATGATTTAGTATTTCAGTAAAACTTTAAAATGTTGGTGAAACAGAAGCCAGTTCAGATGTGTGACCTTTTATTAATAAATCAACATTCATAACAACAACACATCACACAGCTTAACTTATCTACAATAGCGATCAGTATTGCAATGGATGAAATGAACATAAAAAGCTGTTGGTTATAATACTTGTTAAATTTACATAAACGATCATCAAAAAAACAATCACAGATAATTTGAAGAAACAAGATAACAAAGAGCATGTACATTTAATATGTATATATATATAAACAAGAGGCACAGTTGGGCCTAAGTTGCTCACTTGATTTATCCTGTCAATTATTTTTAAATTCATGAATGGTCTATGCCTATGAATAACTTATAAATGAAAAAAAATGAGAACCAGCTGTTTTCCCATAGCATCCTCATACAGAAATCAAAGTCCCCTTTCTGAACCCCAATAGAACCTAGCCCCTTTATTTCAACAAATTTGTAACCCCTACCCTTTTGGGTCATTTATACCAAGTATGATCAAACTAGCTGGTCAGTTCTTGAGAAAAACTTTTTAATTTTTTTTCCAGGGAAGGGATCGAACAAAGCTGAAAGAAAATCATTAGTTGATACTAGATGTAAAATTTGAAAACTCTGTACCATGCACTTTTGGAGAAGATTTTTGAAACTGATAAGCCCCAGTGATGTGGCCATATTTGACCCTAAGGTCATGATTTGAATAAACCTGAGAGAGCTCCGTGTTAGAATACTTCATACCAAATTTAGTGAAAATCTCTCATGCAGTTTCAGAGTAGACGTTGTTTTAAGAAATTGTTCACAAGCAGAAGACAGACGAAAAGTGACCAGAACAGCTCACTTGAGCCTATGGCTCAGGTGATCTAAAAATGATAAAGTACCAGTACATTGCACATAGTTGAAGTAAATAATTGTTGACTGAGACAGAGTATCCATATAAAAACTATCACAGCATTTCCCTCATGAATCCGTGGCTTCTTTAATGTGTTAGTAATCGTCCTTTCATTGTGAAAAATATAGGTACTTATAAACAAAGTACAGAACAATGTGCTAAAGACTCGGACACTCTTAACAATCTTTATTTAGTTTCAATCTTTTTTTTTTTATTCTCTTACAAATTATTGAGATAGTAATATTTTGTCATTTTTGGAATGAACAATTCCATCCAATAAAGGAGAAGAAATCATAGAGAAAACTTCTCTAAGGTCCAGATTGATCAGACTACATTGACAATGGCAGTATTTTCCTGAACACATTAGCAGAATTCATTTTTTAATATTTTTCTTTTTTGATTTTTTCATTTTCATCAGATTCTATAAAACTGAACTTAGTTTTCTATATTCTGTAATTAACATTAACTTTGTAAATATACCATATTTAAAAATATAAAATAAATTTTGTAAATATGAAATTAATTTTGTAAATATGCCATATTTAAAATATAAAATAAATTTTGTAAATATGAAATTAATTTTGTAAATATGCCATATTTAAAACATAAAATAAATTTTGTAAATATGCAATATCTAACAAAAATATGAAATTAATTTTGTAAATATGCAATATTTATCCCTAGAGGTTTGTGATTAAATATTTAAGCTGCCACAAATCCATGAGAAAACAACATATGTAACAAAACAAATAAAACATGAAAAGCAAGCTTATAGTGAAACACATTTTTTTAATAATTTGAATTGCCATTTTTAAGCACATATGATGCATTTCACTCTCACCTCCAAAATACAAGATGGCCACGACTGCCCTGACACTCTCATCTGAGATAAGACAATCTCCTTTGGGAAGTGTTTTAGGTCGATTATTAGAAGAGGTCACCATTTTGAATGATAGATAAGACAAAATTATGGAAATATTAAAGTACATGGCAACTCATAAAAACACACATTTTCCATTCTATTGAAATAATAAAATTGGTCTGAAAAAGTTGTAATTTTAAAAATTCCCTGTTGAATGTACAAAACTCACCCCTGTAGTAGTCATTGCGAATATTTGACACAAACTAAACTGGACAATATTTCATAGTTTAAACTAAATCAAATTTTTGCAAGTTTATTTGACATAAAATGTAAATCACTTATTCAAATCATGCTTAAATCTTCCTGCATGGAACTGGTGTTAAAGCATGTGCTGAAAAAGTACAATGTTCAAGAACACAACACATTGTCCTGGTGTGGGATCGGCCCTGTACCCTTGGGTCCTGGGTCAAAAGCTTTGCAACTGAACTTCACACTCTCCTTCATATGAACAAACTTGAAACCACTACTCATCAAAATAATTTATGCCAAATATAAACAAATAAGACCGACTAGTTATTAAGAAGATTTTTGAAAAATCACAATTTTAACCCTTGTTGTGACAGTGTTTCTCCTTTTAGAAAGTTTAAGCACTTTTATTGGACCAACTCTCAACTGCTGTGACTAGACAATATATCAGAATTCAAACTGAATATTAAATTTGCAGGAAGATAAATAAAAATTGGTATAATATCATAAAACAAATTCAAAAATCAATTAACATAATGAATGTTTAATAACTAAACTTCTCTCCAATCAATCATTCGTCATTCTAATATTTACACTAATAATTAACTTCACAATGTATACATCAATTACAATCATAAGTTTCTTTGCGCTCAGGTAAAAGTTCGCGTTATTGATCGAAGTTTATATATCAAATAAATATACTGGCAATACCGGTATTAATTGTATCTTTGTGACCTCTAACCACGAAATGACTTGTGACATGTAATTGTATAATCAAAACAGAACAATAGATAATGTAATGAACATATAATCTAAGATTGTTATTACTAGTTGATCATTGAGAAACAGAGGAATGGCGTAGAGTTGATGGGGGTGGGGGGAGTAATTACTAAAACTTGCAGGTAACTGGTAATTCACGGATAACTAATAGGTAACTTACAGACTAGTTCAGTAATATACAAAAAAACAACAACGTATATAATATTAGATAAAACCTGCAATATGTGTAAAATAACTACAACCCCCTACCTACCCCACCCCCACCCCAAAGATATTTTTTACAAATATTGATTATCTTTCACACCTGAGAGAGAACAAATCCGGATTTTTTACTATCAAAAACAACTTTTTTTGAGAATTCAAAGGCACTAAGAGAAAGCTCTGACACCAAGCAATAGTTAAGACTGGACTTAATAAACAAGACAGGCATACTTGGTCCTGACAAGCTCACCTGATTCTAAATACAAATTTCAGAGAAAGTGAGTAGATATTTGGAGATGGAATAAAAATCTGATATTGCAGTAAGACCTTTTATGAGGAAATCTTTTTCTTTATTTATTTATTGAAATAGAAGCTTAGTAATTATACCCAGACATTAATATCTACATAGGCATAATGGATATATATGTACCTTCATAGGTGAAACAACAGGTCCAAGAGGGCCTAAATCGCTCTACTGGCAACAAATGGACAGATGAATATTTCAAAGGAAATGTCTTTTGTAAAAACTCTCCAGCAAATTATTTAGGAGGTCACTATGCAATATTACACATAAAGTCTCAAAGGTCTAGGCCTTGAACTTTCAGAAAAATTGTTTTTTTTAAAGTTTTGCTTAAAATGTTCTTTTGTGAATGAATCATGCTGATTCAAGAACTTGTTTAAGATCTTGTGGTTATATAACTGCTGTGCAAGTTTAGTTAAAATTCAATAAAAAATTAAGGTGCTATCACATCTATAAGAAAGAGGTTAACGGAAAGACAATGGATGGACAACAGCGGATGACGGACAATTTACCATGACATAAGCCCTGCTGGCCTTTGGCCAGGAGAGCTAAAAACTACATGTGATTGTATGTGAGAGCATGAGTTATATTGATTTCAAAATTGATGTGTGTCACTTTAAAATAAAATATTTCTGATCTCTAAACAGAAATTATCATACCATGTACAATTATCAATCTTCTTCTTCAGAATTAGGGTTTGAGTCAGTGAAGTAACAGGTTTCTTCTTCAACAATGTCAGATTGATTTCCTCCCATTGTTTTTGCACCCCTGCTTGTCTCACTCTCTTTCACTTCCACATGTAAATCTTCCATCCCAAATTCAGTACTACAATGAACTGAATACTGCTTTCCTTGCTTCTTTGGATCTAACTTCTGGTGCAGTTCATCAAACTTTCCTTGTATTTTGTCAAATTGTCCTTGCAGTTTTGTTTGTATCTGTCCTTGTATTTTGTCCAACTTTCCTGGACGCTTCCTGTGTAATGGTTTCCGTTCTTTTTTCATTACCGATCTTCCAGCCAAGTGCTGAGGTTGTGACTCAGCAAAAAGTGTCACCTCATCTTCCTTAGGTAAGATCTTCTCTGAATCAGCAGGCACTTCATCGTCTGAGGCACTATCGTCACATTGATTTGCTGGAGTCTCTGAATAACCAGACACCCGCTCACAAGGCATAATGTCCAAACCTCTACCTGAGCCTCCATCATCTAATCCCTGATTTATATTTTTATCATTATCTGGTAAAGGCATTTGGCTTTGACTTTTTACATTTGCTTTGCCTAAATCAACACCAACATGTTGGACTGTTAGAGTGTCTTGAGCATCTCCTACAAGTATTACATTACCTTCAGAGTCTTTCTGAATTGTTTTTTTGTCAAAGTTTTTATTGGTTTCTTCGAGTTTTTCTTCTGTGATATCTGTTGTGTTAAGATCAGTGGTACATAATTTATTGACTGTATCTGTGTTGCTGTCATTGTCATTGGTATCGTCTGCATCTCTCTCCATGGCAACACTGTCTGTAACACTTTCCATGGTAACACTGCCTGTAACACTCTCCGTGGTGACACTATCTGTCACACTTTCCATAGCAACACTGTCTGTTACACTGCCAGTATTATCATCCGTGGTGGCCAGATCAGTCCCTGTGCTGCTGGCAGTGGAAGACTTTGACATTCTGGGTCGGAGCTCATCCATTGTCCTCACACCTACCGCCTTCAGTATCATGTCCAGGTGTTTGTTGTAATCACTGTGACCATCAATCTGAAATATAAGAGTGGACAATGTCCAGTTAACTTACACAGGAGTGGACAATGTTCAGATAAAACACTCACACTAACAGGAGTGGTCAATGTGGACAATGGCCAGATAAAACTCAAACAGAAGTGGACAATGTCCAAATAAAACTCACACAGGAGTGGACATTGTCCAGGATGAAGTAACTACCACAGGAGTGGAAAATGGCAAGATAAAAAATTATACAGGAGTGGACAATATCAATATATAACTTACAAACAAGTGGACACTGTCCAGAGTTATATAACTGATATAGGAATGGACTATGTTACTCCCAATACCAAATACTCAATTTAATAAATTTATAAAATTTCAAACTCCTTTGTTTACTTGTCTTTGAATATTGGTATTGAATATAATCAACTGATGTAACTGTCACCAAATAATTTAAACTAACAAAAGAGATGTTGACAACTGAAAATGTTTTAGTTTTAGGTTGTCACACACACAATGACCCAGTTTCAAGTCTTGGTCATTGTTGGCAGAACGATCGAAATAATTTATACTTACAATGTCACTTAGATCAATATTGTGCATGCGTCTATTGTCCCATTTGATTGGTTGAAGGCCCGCAACTTTAAATGTCACAGACGCTGTTCTGTACAGGAATTTCAACAACCAGTCTCCTCTGTAATACATTCAACCAAAGATAAACTAGTCTCCTCTATAGTACATTAAAATTAAGATAAATCAGTATACTCTGTAATACATTCAAATAAAGATAAACCAGTCTCCTCTACAAAACATTCAAATAAAGATAAACCAGTCTCCTCTAAATAGATTAAAATTAAGATAAACCAGTTTCCTCTGTAATACATTCAAATAAAAATAAACCAGTCTCCTCTGTAATACATTCAAATAAAGATAAGCCACTCTCCTCTATAATACATTCAAATAAAGATAAACCAGTCTCCTCTACAAAACATTCAAATAAAGATAAAGAAGTCTTCTCTACAATATATTCATATCAAGATCAATATGAGAGCCAGTCTTCTCTACAATATATCCATATCAAGATCAATATGACAGCCAGTCTTCACTACAATATATTATATGAGAGCCAGTCTTCTCTACATATATCATATCAAGAAAAAATATGAGAGCCAGACTTCTCTGCAATATATTCATATCAAGATAAATATAACAGCCAGTCTCCTCTACAACATATTCATATCAAGAAAATTATGACAGCATCTCCTCTGTAATCTATTCATATCAAGATAAATATGAAGGTATGTTTCCACTAAAATATATTCATATCAAGATAAATATTAAGATAATTCTCCACTAAAATATATCCATTTAAAATGAAATATGCCTCAGTCTACACGCAAACACACTTATACCAAGTTTCATTAAAATAACTGCAAGCATAATGCACATGTAACCTTTTCCCCTGAAATATGACCTTGACTTGCTAGTTAGGGGTCAAATATATGATATACTACCTCAGAGTAATGGCATGCATACACACTTATGCCAGGTTTCATTCGCATAACCACAGCAATGGACACTTAAGTTATGAACAGCTTGCACCAAAACTTTTAAGCAGATGGGAAACAGACATCGCAGATGCTAATGTAGAGGTCAGTATAAAAACTTATTCATAGAATAATCGAGTTTATAAAACTACAAATGACACGAGTTTCATGGCAGTTATACCAAAAGCTCATTTAAGCTTAATTGCAAACAAAAGCTCAGAGCTTATATAAATCAGTCTTGAATCCATTTCTGGGTAGAACCAGTTTTGGGTGTTGTTTTGAGATGGTGTCTGTCTAAGGCATAATAAATTAATTGCTAGATTATCATCCCCACCCACCCACCCCCTTATTTTCATGCCATCCTGACCCTTTTTATTTTCATAAAAAAAAATCAAAATATTTAAAAAATTAAAATAAAAAATAAAATCCTCCCCCCCCCCCTCTTTTTAAGAAAAAATTATTTATAATGGCCTAAGCTTATGATTTATTGCACAACCTCTGGAGTGAGCAGCCAACATTCTATCCACTACACTACCGCCCCACTTGCAGTTTTATTTGTATACAGTGTTACTGTTGCCATGGCAGTCATCTTGGATCATACACAAGGCCACATGATATGATATGATAAGCACCATCTACAAACCTTACCTTGCATATCCATTTACAATTTTGCCGGCCACCACCTTGGTGAGGGGTTGCCAATATTTGGCATCACCTGACACCGGGGCTCCAAGCAGTACAACATCCTCTACCAGGCCTTCCCCACCTGTAATAAGACAATGTATCGTTCCAGGCTAAATGTCATTGGGGCATAATAAGGTTTCAGCAAAAGGCTCAGTTAGCTCAGCTGGTAGCATGTCTGACTGATTAATCCAGGGATTCAGAGATCAATCCCCGTCCAGCCACAGTCTCCGTGATGATTGATATACGACAATATGTCTCATTATTATTCGTTTCTCATCGCTGATTCAAGTGGGCAAGTCATCAGTTATTTGCAGAGATGGGTGTGCTTGAGTACTTAGAGTATCTTCTAAGATCATAGAAAAGAGTGGTTAGGCAAACAATCGTCTGTTTGCCCTCGACGGCATATAATTACACTATAAATTCCATCAGTTAATCAATTTAGCATAAGTTAGGTATCAGGAGGTTATTTTTAATGGTACCGGTACATAAAAAATGTTTTACTAAAAATCTGTCGAGTTAAAGGGATTATATTGGCATATTACCATCAATTCCCTGTCCTAAATACACAAACCCAGCATGAAGATACTTCTGAAGCCACGTTTTTGTTTTTGTTAACATTTGCCATTTTCAATGAACCGCTTTCGGGTTTCCGATTAATCATCGTGAAGACTCGTTCCCGATCTCGTTTTCAAGGCTTTGTTCAAGAAGTTTATGAAGTTCAATGTAAACATTGCACAAAACTTAATTGCGGGACGTATTAAAATTTTGGCCAATATTCAATTACTGTTAATTTGATAACTTTCAAATAAATAAAGGTTATACGTAAATAAATAAGGGGGAGGGGGGGGGATGACAATCTAGCAATTAATTTATTATGGCCTAATTATGGCCTAACTGTCATTGTTATGTCATTATTATATTTTTAGACAATTTATGAAGCAAAATCTTGAATTGTGGGATTGTTATGCTATATTTAGCTTGTAAATTCATGTGCTACCCAATGGCAATGCTAATTTTATATACAATCTATAAAATGTCACGTGTAGGGGATTTCCAAAACTCATATATAGAAACAACATTTGTTGCATACAGCACTGATAGAGAGATTGTGAAAACAACATATGTTGTGTACAGCAGGTTAAGGGTTAAGATCCGGAGACAACAATACCGATCGGGCCCCTGGACCTTCCTTCCCTGATGCCAAATTTATATTCTTTATCTACAAATTTTGAACAGTACATAACTGTAAGCACCGATATAAGACAACACAAAGATAACATAAGTCAAATCATCATAACGTCAAGACATTCTTACTGGAACAAGAATTCAGCAATGCATGTAGCTGGTGCCAGATAACAGTAGGAGGAAAGCTTATCTATTCTTTCCAGGGGCGGATTCTGTGATTTGGTTTTAGGGAGAGCAGAAGATTTGGATTTTTATTAATTGGAAAGCAGGAGAGGCACACAACTTCCAAAATCCTATTTCGTCCCACTTTCCTGTAAATTATGTATAGTTCAATTTTTTGAACACATAAAATGAAGAAATATCCACGACATCTTAATCCGCCCCTTAATGCAATGTAAAATGTAGTAAGAAATGATTTTTTAAGTCACCCCTTTTAGAAAAAAAGTGTACCTGATTTAATGGCTTTGGACATGGTTCTTTGAAGGCCTTTAATTGCCAAAGAATTTTTATTTTTTTTTTTTAAGAATTAATAAATGAGAAATTCCACTTCATCGACAGTTGCCGTATAGGTACATACATGTAAGTGTGGGTTGTTTGGTGTACTGATAAGATTATTTAATTCACACACTGGTTAACATTTTCAAACAGAAGGCAGGAAGCGTTGCCAAGATGACATTTTTATTTACAATTGCTGTGTTGGTGATTTGCCTCGTTGGTCAGTTTGTTTGTTCTTTTTCTTTTTAAATTTGCACTCTTTCTTATGTTGTTCTGTAATTGTTAGTCCAGTAAAAGGTTGTTGGTACCAATTACTTCAATCATTGACACTGTACTAGTTTTTTTACCTATTTGTTCTTAGTGATTAGTGTATCAAAATGTAACTCTGAAAAAAAAATGTTGAGGAGTAGAGTGGGCCTAGGAAGGGGAAGGGCAAAGGTTAACCCTTAACTTCATATAGACGTCTTTGGACACCTCTAATATAGACGCCTTTGGTCACCTCTAATATAAATGCCTTTGGTCACCTCTAATATAAATGCCTTTGGTCACCTCTAATATAGACGCCTTTGGACACCTCTAATATTGACACCTTTGGACACCTCTCATATAGAAGGCTTTTGAATTATTTGGTGAATTATGTTTATATTAACTGACAGAACAATCTGAACTCTTCCTGTACTGTTTTCAAAGGCCTTCTGTGATTTGTGTGGGAAAACGCATATCTATGGAGTAGAGTTAAATCCGAAAAAAAATATTGGGGACTAGAGTGGGCCTAGGAAGGGGAAGGGCAAAGGGTTAAATCTGAAAAAAAAAATGTTTGGGAATAGAATTGGCCTCGGAAAGGGAAGGGGCAGAGGGTTAAATCTGAAAAAAAAAAGTTGGGTAATAGAATGGGCCTCGAAGAGGGAAGGGGCAGAGGGTTAGACCTTAAATTGGATTTTTTTCTTAGAACTCTAAACTCTAAAATGATATTATTTTCCCTTATTTCAGACAATTGCCGGGACAATCTATTTATAAATAAGAACTTAAAAATAAAAAAAAAACACTTTTAATATGATTGTGTAATTAATAAAGGATTTCCCCAGTAAGAACACACGTCAAATTCAGATGAAACTGAAAGTGTGTTATAATTCATAATATTGCTGAGCCAGGTTAGGTCAGCTGGTACTGGTAGTGTTTCTGACTATCAATCAAGGGGTTGTGAGTTGGAATCCACGCCCGGCTGCACTGTGATGATTTATATACGACATTGCGTATCATAATCATTAATCTCTTACTGTTGATTTAAGTGGGAAAGTTATCAGTTACTTGCGTAAATGGGTGTGCTTGAGTACTGGTTAACCTTCCAGGGCGGTTAGGTTAGCTAATCATGTGTTAGCTATTGATGGTATAAAAATGATCTTACATATTCATCACTATTTATTTCATTATTTTATGCCTATAAATATAATTGGTTTGTATTCATCAGCTTAAATATTTTTTAAAAAGTCTCTAAAATTTCCTATCAGCAAAACTTGGTCCTTACAGAAAACAAAATAAAAATTGTACCATATCATGCTTTAAAAAAAATACAAACCAAAATCTATCCCTTCCTTTATTTTATTTTTTCCATTTTCTGCAAATTACATAGCAAACAGTCAAACCTGTGTAAGTGGTCACCTCTATAAAGCAGCCACATTTGCTATTTCCCATTTCTATGCTTACAGAGGAAATTAACCTGTATTAAGCACAAACCTGTCTTAAATGCAATTTTTGCTCCTTTCCCTGACTGGCTGCTTAACCCTTTACTCCATAGATACGTGTTTTCACACACCAATCACAGAAGGCCTTTGAAAACAGTGCAGGAAGAGTTCAGATTGCTCGTAACAATATATAAACATAATTTTCATCCAATAATTCAAAAGCCTTCTATATTAGAGGTGTCCAAAGGAGTCTATATTTGGGGTGTCCAAAGGCGTCTATATGAAGTAAAGGGTTAAGACAGGTTTGACTGTACCAATAATGTCATCTTTCCAAAACAAAAGAAAACAATACCTTCTCTATTTACAAATTCAAGTATTTATATGAATGATGTTGAATATGTTTATGTCATTAAGACCTAACGAAACCCATCGTATCCTCTACTTTATTATTTTTATATTCTATATTCTGCTATCATACCAGCGCAATGAATGAACACTACACTGCTTTTCATGTCCACAATATATCTTTATTGTTTGATTTGTTTCTGCTGGCTTTTAAAAAATACATGAAAAAATGAAATTTGAAGAATAACGGGTATAAAAAAAGATCATTTTGGTAGTGATAAAAACACCGCAAAGCTTGATCAGGGCCTTTGGCATAAAGCCCAGATAAAAAATCATGTTTCATCAAAGTGAAGTGTTTGCAATTAAAACAAGTTACTGTAATATATCTATAGTATGATTTTGTTTATATGTACCATATACCTCGAATAAACACAGCCTCGGTTAATGATTCATTTTACAAAAAGTTTGGGAGGTGGGGGGGGGGGGGGGGGGGGGGGTTAGGGAGCATATACTTTGGTTCTAAGTAATGTCCAACCCCCTCCCCACCCCACTGCAAGAAATCAAAATTTAGAATTTGTATGAAATGTGTAAAGGAAATGCCATAAAATGTATATGATGCCTGTATCTTTAAAAGTGTTTAAATCAGACTTGAAATTTACGTCGGTTTATTTGGATGAAAGTCCATCTTCCAGAAAGTTAATCATTTTATTTTCAATATAAACGGATGGAGGCATTTATTAGGGATGGGGGGTGTTGGGGATGGAAATGTTAAATATTACATCTCATGTCACAGCTCACTGGTATAAATGATATTATCATGTCAATGCATTCATTTCTGATGATAAACTGCCTGCCTTATAAACATAGGTTTATCACATCAATGCAAGTTTATCAGGCACATGACATCATTATGACTGTATAATAATACATTTTAATCTGGACGGAACTACTTTTAGCCCTACTTAAAATGAATAAAAAAACGAACTAGAAATATTGACATGATAAATAGAATACCATGTAAGTGTCTAATATTATCAACTTTATCAGGTTCAGCACTAAAAAAATCAAAGACTCGGCAGAGGTTTTTTTCTAAGCCTAACCTGATAAAATTGATAATATCAAACACTAACAAGGTATTCTCTATGTTTCTTATATTCCAGGGGTACAGGTATACAGCAGATAAACTGTCACTATGTTACTATGCATTCTCCCCGGGGGTTATATTCCAGGGGTTCTGCTATACAACAGATAAACGATCACTATGTCACTATGCATTCTCCCCGGGGCTTATATTCCAGGGGTACAGGTATACAGCAGATAAACTGTCACTATGTCTTGAACTTTGTAATTATTTTGAAGAAGTAAAATAAAATCTGTTGTTGACTTATTGTTTTTGTACATATATCAAAACATCGGGTAAATGACTGAATTGTTAATGATTTTGCAGGTTTTTCTACAGGCACAGACTGTCCCAACAAGTGGGTGGCATTTAATGGGAAATGTTATTACTTCCCATACAATAGTCCGATGTCATTCTATGAGGCGGAGGTAAAATGCATAATTCTCATTAATAATTTTACATCTTTCTTTGCCAACTTCAGAGATTCAGAGAGAGAGAGAGAGAGAGAGAGAGAGAGAGAGAGAGAGAGAGAGAGAGAGAGAGAGAGAGAGAGAGAGAGAGAGAGAGAGAGAGAGAGAGAGAGAGAGAGAGAGAGAGAGAGAGAGAGAGAGAGAGAGAGAGAGAGAGAGAGAGAGAGAGGAGAGAGAGAGAGAGAGAGAGAGAGAGAGAGAGAGAGAGAGAGAGAGAGAGGAGAGAGAGAGAGAGAGAGAGAGAGAGAGAGAGAGAGAGAGAGAGGAGAGAGAGAGAGAGAGAGAGAGAGCGCTTGTCCATATGAGGCAAATTTTTGTATCAATATTTTTGCTTTTGATGTTTCAGCATTTTTGCAGACAACACCATGAGAGCCACCTGGTACATGTAGAAAATGCACTGCAAAATGCATTTATTAAAGATATCTTAACAGGACAAAAAGGTACATTTTACAAAGTGCCTTAGGAAATGTAGATTTAAAAGATGCCTGGCTGGCACAAAAAGATAGAGAGTAGAAAATGCCCTAGGAAATGCATGTCTAACCAATGAGACTGGACAAAATATAACATGTAGAAAATGCCCTGCATTTATAAAAAATAAAACATCTTGGAACAAAACGTTATATGCAGAAAATGTGTGTCTTATTGCAGTATATGCTATGCCAGCTTTTGTTAAATACTCATCTGCAGCAAGAAAACACAGCCCCTTTGAACTATTTTGAAAATATTTCAAACCAAATTACATAGGACTTTTCTTTACGTGCAAGAATCTTGCTACCATGACAAAAACAAGAGGCCCAAGAGGACCTGAGGATGCTCTACTAACTCATAGTGGCCATAGATAAGCATGTTTTGAAATTTCACAATATTTACCCTCTTTGGGGAGTCGTCTTAACAATTTATGGATAAATACCCCCACCACACCCATACTGAACAAAAACTTAATTGCTATGAAAAGGAAATACTTAAAATTCCTATACCATTCATCTGTAAACAAAATATTTTTTTTTTATAGTTCCCTGTACAGAACCCTTATACAACCCAGCCCCTTAATTTGTCAGCACTTCAATCACCTACTCTTAGTGATTTGTTATGAGCAGAAATGATTCATATTTTAAAAAAAAGTTTTTCTGTACACATGGATGCAAAACGAAAAAATTCAGTTTTCCCTATACTGTTTCTATGTAAAAGTCACATTACAGGGCCCCAATATATCCAAGCCCCTTGATATGCAGATCTTCAATCCTTGCTGATGTAAGGATAATTTATTTCAAATATGAACTAGTTTGACTGAAAAGTTATTGAGAGGAAATTTCTGAAATGTCCCAATTTTAACCTTATTGGAAATTCAATCCCCTTTATTGAATGCTTTAGATCTCAAATTGAACAACATATTTACCCAAATGGACAAAAAAAATGAGAATCTTCCATTTCCCCATAGTATTCCTATGTAAAACTCAAAGACCCCTTACAGGGCCTCTATACATCCCAGTGTCCCTTGATTTGTACAAACTGTATCATATGGATAATTTATATCAAATAGGAACAAATTTGATTGACTGGATGTTGAAAATAAGATTTATGATAATGTTCAATTTTAATCATTTTGTGACCCCACCTGGCCCCTTTTAGAAAGTCAATCCTTCGTATTGAACAAAATCATATTTGTTATGACTAAAAATTGCTTCAAAACTCAAACTGAATAAAAAGTCATAAATGAATGATAAAAAAGAGAATTTTCCGTTTTCCAATAGTATTCCTATATAAAACTCAAAGTCCCCTTACAGGGCCCTATAAATACAAGACCCTTGATTTGTACAAACTTTAAACCCATACTCATTGGGATAATCATTATCAAATATGAACAAATTTGATTGACCGGTTGTTGAGAAGAAGATTTTTTAAAATTTGCTATGTAAACCCTTTTTTGACCCACCCTGGCCACTTATTGAAAGTCATTTCTCCTTATTGAGCCAAATATTATTTCCTATGACTAGATGATACTTCAGAACTCAAACTGAATAATAATTTTGCCTAAATAGATGAAAAAAAGAGAATTTTCTGTGTATTCCTATGTAAAATTCCCCTTACAGGTCCCCTATAAATTTTAGCCCCTAAATTCTTATCTGTAATCAAACCCCTACACATAGCAATAATTTATGCCAAATATGGACAAATCTGTCATACAGGTTCTTAAGAAATGTTTTTTGTAATTCCTAATTTTTACCCTTTTGGGGCCCCTCCTGACCCTTTAAGACAGTGGAACCCAGTCATTTTTACAAATCTGAACCTCCTTTACCAAACATTGCTTCTGTGAAGATATAGGCAAAATCATTTCCATTTTAAAAAAATAAATTAATATTTATTATGACATGTGTCCCCAAATTGAACCCTCGGAGCTGGGTCCATTTTAACTCTAGGGACACCATTCGAACAAATCTAACAAAACTGTAGTTGGTTATCAATACTACATAAACATTTTGAAAATCTGTTGGGCTGTTCATGAGAAGATTTTCTAGGTTTTGGACTATTATTAGTAGCGGTGGCCATCTTAAATTTCAGATTAAAAAAAAAAAATCTGCTGTATAGTCTCCTATGCAATAGAAACATCCATGTGAAGTTTCAGTTTAATTGGCCTAGTGGTTTCAGAGAAAGTGCTGCTAACAGACGACAGATGACACGTCAGACGCCTTTGGCCAGTAGAGCTAAAAAAGGATTGCAACTTTGTAGGGGTTTCCCTAAATGCCAATCTAAAATAAATCAGTATAAACCAATTTTAATTTATAAATGTCACATGATCATGTATTTATTTTTATACAACTTAAGCTGAAGGTCACTGGTTTGGTGCCACAGACGAGATTGCCGAGGGAATATGGCAATTGTACGACACGGACACACAACTAAATTTTACAGATTGGTATCCGGGACAACTAGTAAATGACAGGCAGGACTGTGGTGTCTTCTGGCCTCAATACGGCTATCGCTGGGGAGACATAGAATGTAGTTATACAGGTGCCCAACCGATATGCCAGATAACGTATGATTTTAATGCAATATCTATAATTATCATATAATTATTATGGTGCAGAGGAGTGATAAACCCGTAACATGTTTCTGATTTTAAGAACTTTATGTTGTATACGGTAACTTCCAATTCATTGTTTGGTGTATGCTTCAACTCTCGGTCGTAAAATGCAGATCTACTTTCTGACCTGATCAAACATTTAAATGACATTAATTTTGGTAAATGAAGACAATTCGACACATTGACATCATGTGATGAATAACGGAAACTAATATATGCATAGTGCTATTTATAGTATTTTGGAATCATGCTTTACTCATTACATAAAGAGATGACCTAAAATGATTTGTAAATATTTTTCCGAGTTATGTGTCAAAAAAGAATCTCACATCAGTGCTCATTTATAATAAATTTATTAAAAATCGTTGACAAAAATGATATAATGCTTGCCAGAGCCGCGTGTGATATTTTTTTTGCAAATTCTTTTATAAGTTCTATAATATATTATAAGCACTCGTGTTAGATTAACTATGTAATATTTTTGTTATTACTGTAAATACTTTCTAGTGCTAGGTTGTAAATAAATATTGTTCAGCGTGCTTTTTCAGTTAAACTTTTCATCTTTAGTGGTAAATAATGACCTAGTTTTGTAGAGAATTTCATTGTGCAAAGAAAGAAGAATTTTGATTAGTATTTCTGAGATGAATGAAGAAAGGGATAATTGAAAACGAGATTTCACAATATTTTGCATAAATATGTGAACGTTAATAACATCTCAATGGCTTTTCATTCTCTTTATATAAGTCCTTGCTTTGACTTAGACCAAACTTGTAAAAAATCATTATCATAACATTTGTTTGTCTATTTTACAGGGTTGAGCAAGGGGCTATTGTTGGATAACGACGTGGCAGGGATGCTAAATGAAATGTCCAGCTACATATCTCAAAAATAAATTATTTGTTATTCACTAAAATTGTTTTTCTTCCATAAACACTGTCAATGCTGAAATTTGATTTTATTCATGTTCTGGGATCAAATTTATCTTTACATGCCGCAGACATATAGTATGACACCCCGACCCCGTCATATCATACTGACACCGGACTGACCTGACCTAGAACTACCCTTAAATGCTTAGCGCTAAGCGAGGAAGCTTATAGTACCAGTTTTCAAGTCTGTGGTATGACCTGGCTGAAGATCAGACCAACGACCTTCCGCATGCAAGTCGCTCTATTATTAGATCATCGCTGCAGTTAACACATTTCAACGTATAACCATAGTGAAATATCAAAGGTGTTACTTTTTGAAACTTCATATATAATAAAAAAAACAACAAAAAAACATTAGTGTCCAACGCGTGCTCCAGTGGTAGAGCACTGAACCCGTGGGTTCAATCCTCCGTCACAACTATGTGTTGTGTTCTTGAGCAAGATACTTTTCCACATATGCTTAGCACTGGTTCTAATCAGGAATACTTTGAGCATGATTTACAAAGTTATATGAATTTGTTTCGCAATCAAAGTAAAAGAAATAAGTTTAAAATAAACATCACGCTAGTTTTGAAATGATAGGTGAAAAAAATCTTTGAAAATAATTCATTTATTTCCTTCCATTTTTTTTTATATATATTATACAGTTGACAACAGTAGGACAGTATGCTCAACTTTTCAAAGCTTGTCTCAAAACAATTGCTATGACTGAAACTAGGCAATTATACCATTTTTAATTATGGTGCATGGTATAGAAGTATTATAATAAACTCTTCCTAAAACGCAGTCATCCCACTTATGCCCATAAGGCCATTATAAATTAATTGATAGATTTTCATCCAAAATGGGAGTGGGGGAGGATGTTTTTATTATTTTTTATCTTTTATCTTTTTTTATATTTTTTTCTTTATGACAATAAAAAGGGTCAGGGTGACATGAAAACTAAAGGAGAGGGGGGATGATAATCAAGCAATTAATTTATTATGGCCTAATGAAAGTGAAGACATTTGTGAAGTTCGTTTCAGGTAAGACTAATAGTTACTGAGATATGAGCTATAAAACTTCAATTCAACTCTTAAGTGCTTAGTAGACCGTGGCGTGGTCTAGTGGTAGAGCGTTCCGCCTGGCATGCGGAAGGTCATGGGTTCAATCCCCAGCCGGGTCATACCAAAGATTTTAAAAATTGTACTAAAGGCTTCCTTGCTTGACGCTCAACATTTAGAGGAGAGTTCTAGTTCTGGTCGGCCCGGTGTCAGTATAATATGACTGTGTGGGGTATCATACCATGTGTCTGCAGCATGATACTCCAGTGTGGCAGCATTAGAATACTGTCTCAAGTAGACACCATCGCGATATGACTGAAAAATTGTTAAAAGCGACGCTAAACACCATACAACAACAACAACTTAAGTGCTTAAAATTTGGTTCCAATATCCTGTACCAGTAAATGTTTATTCAGCAAGATTTTTTTCGAACATGTAAACTGAAGACTTAATCATCCCCTCTACATCTGCACCTTAATGCAATGTAAAATGTAGTAAGAAATAATTTTTTTGCCACCCCTTTGAGACAAAAATCTAAAAGATCAAATGTGTTTGTACTTGGTTCTTTGAAGACCTTTAATTGACGCAGATTTTTTTTATATGAATAGATAAAACCATGGAATTCCACTTTAACGACATTCACAGAGTACATGTTAGTCTGGGTTGTTTGGTGCACTGATAAGATTATTTCCAAACTGGCAAATTGACACACATTTAAACTTTCAAACTACAAACAGGAAGCAGTTTTGAGATGAGGCTTTTATCTGCAGTTGCTGTGTTGGCGATTTGCCTCGTTGGTCAGTTTGTTTGTGTTTTCTTTTTTAATTCTGCACTCTTTTCCAATTTGTGCTGTATGTCTATGTTCAATTAAAGGTACAAAATGCTACCAAATACTCCTACAATATTGATTGATTGAATGAACAATTAGCATCATTTTTATGCCATCCAGGGCTAACAGACGATCAGTTAACCTAACCACTGTTTCCTGGGATCATGAAAGGTTAATCAGTACTCGAGCACACCCTATCTTCACAAGTAACTAACAACTTTCCCACTTGAATCAGCGGTGGGAGACGAATGATAATGAGACAAAATGTCGTATATAAATCATCATGGCAACTGTTGCCCTGTGGGGATTTGAACTCATGACCTGGATTGATAGCTAGTTTGACTGATATTATTGCAGCATTTTTATGCATTTTTTAAATGTGACATAATACATTTTCCAAAATATATTAATATTATTGTGTAATTTGTTTTGTTAGCTTATATTAATTACATGAAACAAGAAATGTCACTGGTAAACGTCACATGCACCCCCCCCCCCCCCCCCCCCCCCCCACACACACACACACCCCTTAATCAAACTGAAAGTGTGACATTGAACTTTGAGGTCAGGTTCTGGGTCTTTTACGCGACACGTCGTCATGTCATATTGATCAATTAAACCAATGTTTTTGAAATCCATCCATGAATGATAAAGTTACAGACTGGATTGAAATCTCAAACAGACTCAAAGTGTTGTTGAACAAACTCAAAGTGTGACCTTGACCTTTGGGGTACAGGTGTGGGTCTCACATGCTACACGTCGTCATATCATTTTGATCAACTGAGCCAAGTTAAAGACAGAGTTACGGACCAGACACAAAAGATCAAACAAATTGAAAGTGTGACCTTGACCTTTAAGGAAAGGTTCTGGGTCTTACACACAACATTTCATCATGTCATGTTGATCAATTGAGCCAAGTATTTAAAAATCCATCCATGTATGACAAAGTTAATGACCAGACATGAAATCTCACACAGATTCAAAGTGTTGTCAAACAAACTTAAAGTGTGACCTTGATCTTTGAGGTATGGCTGTGGGCCTTAAGCGCAACACGTTGCCATGTCATGCTGATGAATTGAGACAATTTTTTTTTTAATTTATCCATAGGTGTCAAACTTACAGACCGGACACGAAATCTAATACAGACTGAAAATCTTGTCAAACAAAGTTAAAGTGTGACCTTGACCTTTAAAGTGGGAGTCTGGGTGTTACACATGACACATCATCATGTTGTGTTGATCATTTGTAGCAAGTATTTATGAAATCCATCTTTTTTGTGGTGGCATAAAAATGAAAATCAAGAAATAAACAGTAGTCCCTGTCATATACAATCATTTCTTTTTAAGTGATTTTTAAATCTGCTGTTGATATATTTTGTACATATTTCAAAATATTGGGAAAATCCTTTACAGTAATTTCGTTTTTTTTCAGATTTTTCAACTGGCACAGACTGTCCCAACAAGTGGGTGGCATTTAATGGGAAATGTTATTACTTCCCATACAGTAGTCCGATGTCATTCTATGAGGCGGAGGTAAAACGCGCAATTCTCTTTTATCAGCGCAATCAATAATTACTCTTTCTTTGCCAACCAACTTCATCTTAGTAGAGCTAAAACCACAAAGCCTGATCTCAAACTCGTATCTTTCTATACGAAGCGGAAGGTCGTGGATTCAATCCCTGGCCAGAACATACCAAAGGCTTGAATAATGGTACTAGAAGCATCTCACTATGCACTCGGCATTAAAAAAATAGTTCTAGGTCTGGTCAGTCCAATGTCAGTATAATGTGACTGCCAGGGTGGATTATGACATCATGTGTCTGGAGCATGATATAACAGTGTGGCAGTACTGTCTCAAATAGACACGGTCACCATCCTGATATGATTGAAATATTGTTGAAAGCAATGCTAACCTAATACAAGAACCTACAGAGATGTTACTGAATTGTAAAAAAGCATATTTTACAAATCGTATAATTTTAAGGGTCGTAGCTCGGACAGTAACATTTTGATTAAGCAAATTCAAACATTGTTTTCAAGATTATAAAACTACTGTGTAAGTTTGTGAAAGACACAAAGAAAAATTTAGGTGTTGCAGCATACATAACAAAAACAATAATGTTTCAAAGGCACAAACATCCAATAATGGTACAGAGAAGATGAGCAAACTAGACCTATCACTGTAGTGATGAGTACCCCCGAACGCTGCCATGACAGAAAATGGTTAACCATTGTATGAAGTTTTATTAAATTATATCCAATAGTTTTAAAGTTATGCTCCAGACAAAAAAAATTCTTAATAAAAGAGAATGTTATGGATTGAGTTGTTTGTATTGTTAATTTTTTTATGGTTTTGTTAAAATTAAAAACAGTCTTTTTAATTATTGTGCAGTGTACAAGCTTTCATGGCAATCAATAAATGTTATACTTTTTCGAGTTATGTTGAGGGACAATAATTTTATGGATAAGAAACAAACAAGAGCACTAGGAATACAATATCGAACCTGCTTTGCTCGAACTCCATGTATTCATCAACTTGGTTCTTTCATTAACTTTATTAAACTGTTATCACTGATGGCTTTAAAAGTACTTTAAAAGTACTGCACCAGACAAGGGAAATATATCAAAGGGCAATAACTCTGTAATTAGCAAGAATAGAGTTATGTTTCCTGTACACTGCACTTCCTCTCATTATATTCTACAATTGTATAAAGCTTGATGAAATTCCACCCAGTACGTTTCAAATTATGCTCCGGACAAGAAAAAATATCAAAGGGCAATAACTCTGTAATTAGCAAGAATAGAATTATGTTTCTTGTACACTGCACTTCCTCTCATTATATTCTACCATTGTATGACGTTTGATGAAATTCCATCCAGTACCTTTCAAGTGATGCTCTGGACAAGGAAAATTGCAACGGACAGACCGACCGACAGACCGACCTCAGGGTGACTCCAGTATATCCCCTCAAAACTTCGTTTGTCGGTGGTATAAAAAGGGTAATTACAAAGTAAACTGTGCAATATTAGACAAGGATTAACACTCTGACAGTATAAAACATGGCCAATATAGTTTTCTGGGATCCTGTTATAATATAAATACAACACAAGTTTGGTTAAGATCCAACCAAAACTGCTTATTTTAGTTACATCTTTTTTTCAAAGGTTCTCTCTCGCCAAATAATCATTTTTGGACAATTCAAGGGCCATAATTAGATATTATTACTCCAACAAGGACCATAACTTAGACAATATTAAACCCATTTGACCAGTTAAGAAGTTTGAGATCCTATTGGATCTATGAGATCCAGTCAAAACTCAGTTAAGATTTTAAGTATTTAAGTAAAACTTATGG
Organism: Panopea generosa; assembly: GCA_029582155.1. NCBI lineage: Eukaryota > Metazoa > Mollusca > Bivalvia > Adapedonta > Hiatellidae > Panopea > Panopea generosa. The sequence goes on from CM055910.1 coordinate 3,676,702, forward strand.
AAATGTTGATGAAACAGAAGCTCAATTCCATTCACTAACCTATATGACTTGAAAAACATAAAAATATATACCCGAAATAACACTGGGTCATGTTTATCCAGGCATATTAAATGGAGTATATCAGGTTTTTCATTATTTTAAAATTTGCTTGAAACATTTTTTTCTAATATAACAAGTCCACATAATACTCACTGACCCATATTGCCATAAGGATAAATATTTATACATGCTAAAATTATATTGAAAAGGGATTTCCGAACTTTGACTATTCATCTAGGTTAGACTAAAATAGATTTCCCGCTTAAAATCAAAACTTATTTTGTGGCGTATTAAATGAATTACCAGATTTCATTTTGATTTCAATTTGATCCGTTGTACAGATGGTATACGCCTTGTAACATTTGTTTCATCTTAGAAAGAGCCTGATTGATGATGTGAAGATTATCAAGCAGTATTTAAGTGCTATCTTTTTTCAGAATGGAGATTTTGTTTCAAGTTTACCACTCTGAATGAAACATTGATTTTGTCAAGTTTTGGTGGATTTGATATACCAAACCATTCGCATAATTACCTATTTATGATAATGAGATGCTTTTTGTCCATTTTGAAAATAGTAGTATTTTCTAAGACATGTAAAGCATTCTTTCCCGATATACTCCCTTTAAACTTTTGTCTCCATGTTTTTGGGGGCGGTGCTTTAGCAGATGCTCTCATTTTACTTTGTATTTTTGCTTTTGATATTGCAGCATTTTTGCAGACAACACCATGAGAGTCACCTGGTACATGTAGAAAGTGATGAGGAAAATGCATTTATAAAAGATATCTTGACTGGATATAAAGGTATAGTATGTGGTAAATGCAGTAGAAAATAAATACATTGTTGAAACTAGAAAACATAATTGGGAAGGCCCTGCTAATGTCCGTCAAGAGGAATAATTACGTGAGTGATTGATTTGTTTGTTTGAATATTTAGCGTCATTTATATGCCATCGAGGGCTATAAGATGAGCAGCTAACCCAACCACGCTTTCCTGCAGTATCCTGGAAGGTTAACAAGTTCTTGAGCATACCCATCTATGCAAGTAACTGATAACTTTGCCACCTGAATCAGTGATAAGAGATGAATGAAACGCAATGTTGTATATCAATCATCACAGAGACTTAGGCGAGGCAAGGATTCAAACTCATAAATACTGGACCAATAGTCTGAAGTGCTACCGACTGAGTTAACATGGCTCGGCCACACCTCACTGAGTAATGGTTTTGAATCTTTAAGTTTTTAAAGTTTTGCGTGGTTATGTAAAGTGGTTACAATTGAAAGACTTGGAATCATGGCGTCCTCTTTATTTTACGTAGATCAAATAGAATAATTCAAATTAAAAGAAGAATTATGGCCGTTGAACTGATAGGATATAACCTAGAATGATTGTATTTACAAAATGTGTGAAACCGGATAAAAATTCAAATCACTCATGAATACAAAAAATTATGTCAGACACATCTACACTTGATGTTGAGCATGTATGCAAAGTTCCAAGTCAATAGCTCAATTGAAAAAGTTCACACAAGAATTGCAGTAAAGCAAGTTTACTAAGTTCAAGGGCAATAACTCTGCATGAAATTAAGTTGCAAAATTTATGTCTTGCACATTTACACTTTAGGCTGTTTATGTATGCAAAGACAATCGCCTGAAAACTGTGGAAATAGTTTGCTCTTCAAGATGCTGACCGACCGACTAACTGACCAACAGACTGACTTACATAGCGACTCCTACATTTCACTACACAGTTGCGCCTCTTTTACTGTCATGGTAGCAAGATTCTTACACTTAAATAACTGTCCTATGTTATTTGGTTTGACTTATTTTCAATGTGGTTCATAGGGGCTGTGATTTATTGCTGCATATGAGTAAAACTGGCAAAGAATATACTGCAATAAGAAAAGGATTTTAACAGATGCATGTATATATGAGTATTCGAGGACTGTTTTTCAAATAAATCTTAGTGTGTCATTGCACTGTCTTTTAAAAAAACAAAAAGCTGGTCAACCTACAAGTTATTGTGCATTTTTATGTGCAGATATCCTGCTATGAAAAAAACAAGATTCTATGTGGAATTTATATTTACTGTGTGAATCCTAGATCTTATTTTATATAGAACAAAGAACAAAATTCAACTGTGAAGTGAGATTTATACCCCGCTCTCTTGTGTAGGTTTAAATATATCAGTGTTGATATCATCTTTATTTATAAATGTCACATGATCAGGTATCTATCATTTTTACGACTAAAGCTGAACCGCACTGGATTGGTGGAACAGATGAGATTGCTGAGGGCATATGGAAATGGTACGACACAGACACTCGAATCAATTATACAGATTGGTATCCTGGGCAACCAGCATCTGATAGCGGGAATGAGGACTGCTTGATCTACTGGGTTGGATATGGCTTTCGCTGGGGAGACATAGCATGTAGTTATACAGGAGGCCAACCAATATGCCAGATTGAGTATGATTTTAATTAAAGTGACATGTAGATATTGATTATAATCATGTTCTTCTTACACCTATGAATGTATATACTCGTGGAACTATTATTTTTGCACACAGGACAAGGATACCTATATGGCTTTCGCTGGGGAGACATAGCATGTAGTTATACAGGAGGCCAACCAATATGCCAGATTAAGTATGATTTCAGTTCAAAGGATGTGCAGCGATAAAATTTTAATCACATTCAACTTATGCCTATGAATGTATATCCACATGAAACTATTAACTCCAACTATTAAAATCTGGAACTCTTAATTTAAACCAGCATAACCAGTATTTATGTCTTTTCAATTCAATAAAAATACAGATAATGTCTGGTGCAAAATACCGTTGTTTTTCATAAAAGAATGTACAGTCGAACCTGTCTTAAGCAGCCAGTCAAGGGAAAGAGCAAAATTGGCCTTTTAAGACAGGTTGTTGCTTAATATAGGTTAATTTACTCTGAAAGCATAGACATGGGAAATAGAAAATATGGTTGCTTAAGACAGGTGGTTGCTTAATAGAGGTGGCCACTTAGACAGGTTTGACTGTATTCAATAATTAGCAGATTAAATATGGCATGTTCAGTTTTTCTGTAATGATGGAGGAAAACCTACAAATGAATCTGAGTAGAACCAATGTCCTTCTGCAAGAAAATGACAAACTTTCTCATATGAGGTTTTTGAAGCGAGCGGGACTCAAACCAATGACCTCAGTAGTGAGATGTAAGTGATCTTGAGACGGCCCCTTAGATCACTCAGCAATGGAAGACCTACTTTCATTTTAAATCGTATAAAACATATCAATACTTGAATGCAGTGCATTATAAAAACAAAACATATCTGTACTTAAAGCCATATTTGTTAAGAAACCGCAGCATATATAATACCGTAGAGTTATTACAATCTGATAACAATACTCTGATCAAAAACTTAGCAACATATAAATTCAAAGCTTTTGACATCAGTTATCCATTCATTTATGAAAATTAACAACACTCTCCTGTTGTCAGAGTTACGTAACTGTATGTTGAACAACAAAAAAGAATTATTATTATTTGTTTAAGAAATAAGTTTGTAGTATATAATATGTCTAGCTTATAAAAGCATTTTTGGAAATGTTTCTTTACACAGGAATAGGTTTAAATATATAGGTAGATAAAGATTGATTGATTGAATATTTAGTTTCATTTTTGTGCCATCGAGGGCTAATAGGCAATCAGTTTACCTAACCACTGTTTCCTGGGATTAACCAGTACTCGAGCACACCCCATCTCCGCAAGTAACTGATAACTTTCCCATTTGTATCAGCAGTGAGAAACAAATGATATTGAGACACAATGTCGTATATCAATCATCACGGAGAATATTGCCGGGCAGGGATTCAAACTCATGACCCCTGGATTGATAGTCAGACGCATAACCGACTGAGCTAATTGGGCCTGGCCGGTAGATAAAGATATTTCACATGCGCATGCTATTGAACACATAAACTTATATAAAACTTTGTACAGTTAGTTGGGGATGGCCTCGACTCCAATTGACCTGTGACGAGGAAATAAAATCTTCTTCTTCTTCTTATAAAATGTTTGTAATTATGTGTTTATTTGCAGCATTGAGCAAGGAGCTATTGTTGGCTAGAAATGTGACATGGGTCCTCAATGAATTGTACAAAGTGCATTTAAAAAATAAAAACATTTTATTGAAAAGATGGTCTTGTCATTTTGCTCTTCTTTTAAAGATTGTTTGAATTTTTGGCATCAGTTTTATGCCACCGAGGGCTAACAGACGATCAGTTAACCTAACCACCCTTTCCTGGGATCCTAGAGGGTTAATCAGTACTCGAGCACACCAATCTTCGCAAGTAACTGATTACTTTTCCATTTGAATCAGTGATGAGAGATGAAAGAAATGCAATGTTGTATGTCAATCATCAAGGAAAGTGTAACAATCAATCCCTGGATTGGTAGTCAGATGCACTACTGTCTGAGCTGACCTGGCCCAGTCTTTCATTAAAGGGAATTTATTAGGGTTTAAAAACTTTTAAAACTGGCTAAAAACATTTTTTCCAATAAACCATGGCTATATAAACTCAATGACCACTACTGTCAAAAGGATATATGTTTAAAGATGCCAAAATAATATAATGAAAAGGGATTTCCTAACTTGGGCTACGTGCCTAGGTAATACTAAAATAAATTTCCCGCTTAAAATTGCAACATATTTTGTGACATATTATATGAGCTTCGTGATATCATTTTGATTTTAATTTGATCCTTTATACAGGTTTACAAATAGTAAGAATTATTTCATCTTAGAAAGAGTCTTATTGACAATGTGAAGGTAATCAAGCAATATTAAAATGCTGTCTATTTTTAGAATAGGAATTTCATTTCAAGTTTACCACTCCTATTTGAATATCAATTTTGTCATGTTTTTGAAGAGTTGATATATCAAACCATTCAGATTTTATTTATTAATGATCTGAGTGGTAATCAGCCTGCATGACTGTGTTCTTTTAACTCCAAAATTGTAGAGTGTCATCACAATAAAGGGAGACAAGCGAGGCAAACATTTTTATTAGGTGTTTTCTCTTCTTTACTGTTATAAGTACTTGGGACAGGAATAAAACAGCGGATAAGTGCATTTCGGCACAGTATTGGGCATTAATTAAAATATTGTTTGTTTGCTGCTTCCAGCTGACCCTCAGCTATCCTGCTGGTCAAAAAACCCTCTGATTGATGACAAAATTAACAACCTACCTACCAAATTTTATGGGTTGAAAGTAGTTAACAAATATTTTTTTAAGGATGGCCTTAATGACTTATTGTTGTTTTTTGGCTGCATTATTAATACAACATTCCATTGCTAATCAAGTTACGATGTTTAAGTCAACATTTCTATGTTTCTAAGTATTACTAAGAAACTTCATGAAAACCAGCTTTTTTAAAGAACTTTCAGATAATTGGAATAAAGATGGACAACTGTTGCATTTTGTTATTGAAGATACCCATTGTAGTCTCCCTTGGATAATTATTCAGTATGAGGCCAAATAAAAATAACGTTTAACTTCCATGAATTACCAACTCTTATTCAACCATTACCATTTTTATCAAATGTTTCATTAATTTAAGGTTTAGTCAAGTTACTACAAAAACCAAGTATCAGAAAATACTATGCGGGATGGGGTTATTGAATATTAATTGGTTTGTTAAGTATTAAAGTAAAATCTAACAGGGAAAGTGCTTGTATTTTGTTAGAATTTCATACTCAAACATTTGATTAGATTTCTATATTGTGCACCATAACTAAAAATGGTATTATTGTCCAATTTCAGTCATAGCAAATGTTTTGAGACAAACTTCGAAAAGTTGATCATACTGTCCTATGGCAGCTCTTGTTAACTGTATAACAGAAAAAATATGGAAGGAAATTTTTTTTTCACCAATAATTTCAAAACTAGCATGACATTAATTTCATATAAAAAAATGTTTCAAAAAGTAGCAGCAACAGATTAATATTTCACTATGGTTATAGATGTATATTGAAATGTGTAAACTGCAGGTCTAATAATAAAGCGACTTGCATGTGGAAGGTCATTATTAGATCATCTCTGCAGTTAACACATTTCAACGTATAACCATAGTAAAATATCAAAAGTGCTACTTTTTGAAACTTTATATTAGATAATAAAAAAAAATATAAATATTGGTGTGGAATGTGTGCTCCAGTGGTAGAGCACTGAACCCGTGGGTTCGATCCTCTGTCACAGCTATGATGATAATCAAGCAATTAATTTATTATGGCCTAATGAAAGTGAAGACATTTGTGAAGTTCCATTCAGGTAGGATTAGTAGTTACTGAGATATGAGCTATAAAACTTCAATTCAACTGTCAGTGTTTAAAATTTGGTCCCAATTTCCTGTACCAGTAATTAAGTTTTTTGAACATGTAAACTGAAGAATTATCCATCCCCTCTATATCTGCCCCTTTATGCAATGTATAATGAAGTAAGAAATACTTTTTAAGTCACCCCTTTGAGACAAAAATCTACAAGATCAAATGTGTTTGTACTTGGTTCTTTGAAGACCTTTAATTGACGAAGATTTTTTTTTATATGAATAGATAAAACCCTGAATTTCCACTTTAACGACATTTCACAGAGTACATGTAGGTCTGGGTTGTTTGGTGCACTGATAAGATTATATCCAATTTGACAGACATTTTAACTTTCAAACTACAAACAGGAAGCAGTTTTGAGATGAGGCTTTTATCTGCAGTTGCTGTGTTGGTGATTTGCCTCGTTGGTCAGTTTGTTTATAATATTCTTTTTTAATTTTGAATTCTTTTCCAATTTTTACTGTATGTCTATGTTCAATTAAAGTAAGGGGTCCTCCGTTGCTGAGTGGTCTAAGACATTGTCTCATAAGACAATGGCGTAGCTTCCTGTAGGCACTGTAGGCATATGCCTACACTTTTTTCTAAGAAATCAAAAAAAATTTAACTGCCAAAAATGTTATAAAAATCGGATCCCTAGGAGGGTGCGGTGTAAACTATAAATTCGCAATAAAAATCATTAAATAATTATATGATCCAGATATTTCACATCATTTTATCAATTTATTTGATTTTAAAACAGTGAATTCAAGATTAATATTAATGATAACCAGGCCCCTAAAAACACACCAAAATGCACCTACAACAGCCTAGCTGAAAAAAAATCGGGTGAGCATGCCCCTGGAATCCCTACAACTGTGCCTACTCATCATTTTCAGCTAAGCTACGCCCCTGCAAGATCACTAACCTCACACCGCTAAGGTCATAGGTTCAAGTTCCATTGGCTCCAAAAATATCATGTGAGAAAGTTTGCCAGTTACTTCTACTCAGATTCAGTTTGAGATATTTATTTCAATAAAAACTGGATATGGCATATATAACCTGAAATGTGTTGAAAATGGCATTAAACCCCATTCAATTAAAGTTATATCTACCAAATTACTATACAGTAGAATGAGTAGATAAACGGTCACTTTAGCTTGACCTTTGTAATTATTTTTTTATTTAAGTGATTTTTAAATCTGCTGTTGACATATTTTGTACATATCTCAAAATCCTTTACAGTAATTTTGTTTATTTCAGATTTTTCAACTGGCACAGACTGTCCCAACAAATGGGTGGCATATAATGGGAAATGTTATTACTTCCCATACAATACTGCGATGTCATTCTATGAGGCAGAGGTAAAATGCATAATTCTCGTTTATTGGCACAATCAATACTTTACTTTCTTTGCCAACCAACCTCATCTTTGACCAGAACAGCTAAAAACACAAAGGCTGGTCCCAAACTTGTATCCTTCAATTAGAAGTAACTGGTCACAAATTAATGTCAGAGAAACATATTTAAGTCTAGTTATTGGAAAAGTTTAACCCTTTACTTCATAAAGACGCCTTTGGACACCTCTAATATTGAAAGCATTAATTCACCATGTATCAGCAATGGGTGAATTATGTTTATATTAACTGACAGAGTGAAAAACAGTGCAGGAAGTGTTCAGATTGCTTGTTACGAGCAATCTGAACTCTTCCTGCACTGTTTTCAAAGGCATTCTGTGATTGGTGAGGGAAATGCGTATCTATGGAGTAAAGAGTTAAATAAAGTTTCTTCCACTTGCAGTTCCACCAATCTGAGTCCTACATGAAAAGTGAACAAATTGACGGACAAACAGATGTGCAGACCAAATATTGTATGATATCCAACTCTTGGGGATATGCAGGAGCATTAATAAGAGGTTCAAGATAGCACTTAATTGCTCATCTGTGGCATAAGAGACGTTGTTTAATGCCCTATAAATTATTTGTTTATTCATGAATTTCATCATAATGCAACAGCCTGTATCTCATCCAATAATGGCTCTATTAAAAGATATTGGCACAATTATTATGACCATGACTATTTTTAAATGATATATAAAATTATAATGATCACCAATAGAGATAACCGCAGTGATGATCTAGTGGTAGAGAGTATGCCTCGCATTTGGAAAAGTTGTGGGTTCGATCCTCAGCCAGAAAATACGAAAGACTTGAATGATGGTACTTGAAGCTTCCTCGCTTGGCGCTCAGAATTTAAATTAAAGCATAGTTCTTGGGCTTGTCGGCTCTATGTCGTATAATGTGACTGTGGTGTATCATACCATGTGTCTGCGGCATGATATTTCAGATTTTAGACTGATTCTAATACAACTGCATATTGTATAAGTTAAATTAATCACAGAATAAATAAGTAACCAGTCAAAACTCAGTTTAAAACTTATGACAATGTTGTTGAAACAGAAGCTCTATTTAACTTAAAAAACATAAAAATAAATATATACCAGAAATGACACTGGAGGTGCATTCAGTAATGCGAGTGCTCAGAGATATCCCGAGTGCTCTGGCTCTGAATGCAGGTGTCCTTGTGAGTGCTTGCAAGTGCGTACTATTCTACTCGATAGGTGTTTTGCCAAAATTCCCAAGATGGCGTCCAATGTTACAACTTGATGAAATCTTTGTTGTTGATTGATGCCATCTTGAGTTATGAGCAGGCGTTCGTAAGCATTCAACTAACCAATAACATTCCCGGAAGGCATTTGACCAAGCGCCCAATTTACTGAATGCGCATCTGGTCATACTTATTCAACTACATTAAAGGGAGTATATCAGGATTATTTTTTATTTGAAAATTTGCTTGAAACATTTTTTTCTACATATAGTCACTGACCCATATTGCCAAAAGGATTTATATTTAAACATGCTAAATAATATATTGAAAAAGGATTTCCAAACTTGGGCTACTCGCCCAGGTTAGACTCAAATTGATTTTCTGTTTAAAAACAAAACCTATTTTGTGTCAAAGTAAACGAATTACGTGACTTCATTCTGATCCATTATACAGGTGGTTTACACCTTGTAAAATTTGTTCCATCTTAGATCCCGAATGACGATTTGAAGCAGTTTTTAAGTGCTATCTTTTTTCAGAATGGAGATTTTGTTTCAAGTTTACTACTCTGAATGAAATATCGATTTTGTCACATTTTGGTGGATTTGAAATACCAAACCATTTGCATATTATCTATTTATGATAATGAGATGCTTTTTGTCCATTTTAAAAATAGTTGTATTTTCTAAGACATGTAAAGCATTCTTTCCCGATATACTCCCTTTAAACTTTTGTCTCTATGTTTTTGGGGGCGATGCTTTAGCAGCCGCTCTCATTTTACTTTGTATTTTTGCTTTTGATATTGCAGCATTTTTGCAGACAACACCAAGAGAGTCACCTGGTACATGTAGAAAGTGCTGAGGAAAATGCATTTATAAAAGATTTATTAACTGAATTTAAAGGTAAACTAGAAAAATACCGTGGAAAATGCATACATTGTTAATACTAGAAAACATGACTTGAAAGGCCCCGCTGTACATTATGTACATTAAGTGGAATAATCATGCTATTGATGAGAAAAGAGTTATGGAACCTTGGCATCACACCTCATTGATTTGTATGTTTGAACATTAGCGACATTTATGTGCCAAAGAGAGCTATAAGAACTAACCAAACCACTCTTTCCTGAGATCCTGGAAGGTTAACCAGTGTTCGAGCACATCTCTCTCTCTGCAAGTAAATGATGACTTTCCCATTTGAATCAGCAGTAAGAGACAAATTACAATGAGACACAATGTCATATATAAATCATCACTGAGACTGTGGCCACGTGAAGATTGGAACTCACAACTCTTGATAGTCAGATGTGCTACCAACTGAGCTAACCAGGCCCAGCCATACCTCATTGAGTAATCATCTTTAATTTCGGAAAGTTCTGCATGGCTTTGTAAAGTGGTTACAAATTGAAAGACATGAAATTGTAAACATGCTCATAATTATATGTACATTAGTGAGGATAATTCTGTCAAAATGAAAAGAATTAGGGAACCTTGACATCATACCTCATTGAATGCTGGTCAGCCTGAACGTAATATATTGAATGGACAGACTGATGGACAGATAGGATGAAACCTTCTGAAATGATTTTATTTACAAACGGGAACTAGATAAATTTCAAATCGTTCATGAATACAAAAATCCCCCGAAAACTGTAGAAGAAATTCACTTCACAAGAATTGCAGTATGGTAGATACAGCACTTTTACAAAGTTCAAGGGCAATAACTCTGCATGATATTTAATATCACGGGCATGTAAACTGATGTTGTTTATGTATGCAAAGTTTAACAGTCAATTGCCTGAAAAATTCGCTCCACAAATTGCTGACAAGTTGACTGACCGAACAACAGATCGACCAACTGAATAATCAAATGTCTAAAAACACAGTGACTCCTATATACCCCCTCTCAAACTTTGTGTAGTTACTTTTTTTGCAATGGGGCTTAACACCATTTTTAACACATTTTATATGGCAAAAAGAAGACCTCAGAATGAATCTGAGTAGAACCAACAATCTTCCACAAGTAACTGGCAAACTTTCTCATATTAAGTTTTTGGAGCGAGTGGGACTCGAGCCTACAACCTAAGCTGTGAGAGGTAAGTGATCTTGAGATGGCCCCTTGGACCACTCAGCAACAAAGGACCCTTTGTGTGAGTATTAAAATATCAGTGCTGATATCATCTTCATTTATAAATGTCACATGATCATGTATTTATTTTTCTTATGACTAAAGGTGAACAACACTGGATTGGTGGAACGGATGAGATTGCTGAGGGCATATGGAAATGGTATGACTCGGACACTCGAATCAATTATACAGATTGGTATCCTGGGCAACCAGCATCTGAAAGTGGGAACGAGGACTGCTTGATATACTGGGTTTCATTTGGCTTTCAATGGGGGGACATACCATGTAGTTATACAGGAGGCCAACCAATATGCCAGATTGAGTATGATTTTAATTAAAGTGACATGTAGATATTGATTATAATCATGTTCTTCTTACACCTATGAATGTATATACTCGTGGAACTATTATTTTTGCACACAGGACAAGGATACCTGCATTTTTACCTGGTTGAGATTTTCTTTATCATGTCAATGTATTCATTTCTGTTGATAAACTGCCTGCCTGATAAACATAGGTTTATCACATCATTGCAAGTTTATCAGGCACATGACGTCATTATGTATATGATGTCGTTACATATACTTATATATTTTGACCTGGAAGGAACTACTTTTTACCTTACTTAAAATGAACTAAACATATTGACATGATAAATAGAATACCATGTAAATGTCTAATATTATCAACTTTATCAGGTTCGGCACGAAAAAAACAAGGACTCGGTAGAGCTTCATCTTGTTTTTTTTTCTAAGCCTCACCTGATAAATTTGATAAAATCAGAAACTAACATGGTATTCTCTATATCTCACCCTGGGGCCAAGATATAATTCTCGCACTATGATGTTAGGACTCATTTATGATGTAACGTATAAAATATACCACGTAAATGAAATAATTCAACGTCTTAAAAGCAACTGCTTTAAAAAATACATGATAAAATAAGTTAAAATAATTATTTAAAATGTTTGGTGTGCAAGAAAAAGAATCATTCATGGCCTTTTCGATTTGGATAGAAAATTCCGTCCCTTGGGATAACTGTTTTTGCTACATGCCTAGGTTAGACTAAAAATAGAATTCCCGCTTAAAATTGCAACATATTTTGTGACATATCAAATGAGTCACATGATTGCATTTAGATTTCAATTTGATCCATTAAACAAGTCTACATGTAGTAAAAAGTTTTTCATCTTAGAAAAAGTTTGTATGACGATGCAAAGGTCATCAAGTAGTATTTAAGTTTTGTCTCGTTTTAAGATGGGGATTTTGTTTCAAGTTAATCACTCCAATTTAAATATCGATTTGTCACATTTTGGTGGATTTGACATACGGAAGTACATTGTATTTATTTATGATAATGAGTTGCTTTTTATCAATTTTAATAATTATTTTAATTTTTAAGACATTTTTTCCTGATATACTCACTTTAAATCTGACCAAACATATCAAATGTTTGTAAATTGTTGTATTTATTTGCAGGGTGGAGGCAGGAGCCATTATTGGATAGAAATGTGACATGGGTCCGAAATGAATTGTTCCGAAATGTTTTTAAAAACATTTTCTTAGAAAGCTGATCTTGTCATTTTGCTATTTCATTTAAATTTGTTTGTTTGTTTTAATTTTTGGCATCAGTTTTATGTCATCGAGAGCCAACAGATGATCAGTTAACCTAACCACTCTTTCCTGGGATCCAGAGTGAGTGGAAGGTTAATCAGTACTCAAGTACACCCATCTTCGCAAGTAACTGATAACTTTTCCACATGAATCATTGATGAGAGATGAATGAGACACAATGTCGTATGTTAGTCATCATGGAAAATTGACCGGGTGGGTATACAAACTCATGATCCCTGGATTGATAGTCAGATGCACTACCGACTGAGCTTACCTAGCCCAGTCTTTCATTAAAGGGGATTTATCAGGGTTTAAAAACTTTCAAAATTGGCTAAAATTATTTTTTTCCAATAAACAATGCCTATATAAACTCAGTGACTTACTGACAATTGCCAAAAATTATTTCATCTTAAAAAGAATCCGATTGACAATGCGAAGGTTATCAAGCAGTATTAAAATGCTGTCTATTTTTATAAGGGGGATTTCGTTTTAAGTTTACCACTCCAATTTAAATATCAATTTTGTCATGTTTTGGAGGAGTTGATTCATAAACAATTCAGATTTTATTTATTAATGATAATGAGATGCTTTTTATCCATTTTAATAATCATTGTATTTTTTAAGACATTTTATAGCGTTTTTCCCTGATATCCTCCCTTTAAAGTAATGACATTAGACATACAGAAACTACATGAAAATTTATAACTTTAAGTATTACCATCTGAATACATCATACTGGATGTGTGATGAAAACTTCTAATGATGATTCAGAAGATATATGGTTGAATTCCCTTATTTAAGTCAAATTCTTGAATTTTCTCAAGATCTGAGTGGTAATCAGCCTGCATGTGTTCTTTTTACACCAAAATTGCAGAATGTCATCACAATAAAGGGAGACAAGCGAGGCAAAAAAATTAGGTGTTTTCTTTTATTTGCTGTTATAAGTACTTGGGACAGGAATAAAACATCGGATAAGTGTATTTCGGCACTGTATTGGGCATTTATTAAAATATTAAAATATATTAATATATTTTCCGCTTCCTGCTGACCCTCAGCTATCCTGCTGGTCAAAAAACCGTCTTGATGACAAAACTAACAACCTACCTACCAAATTTTATGGGTTGACAGTAGCTAACAAATATTTTTTTAAGGATGGCCTTAACGACTTATTGTTGTTTTTTGGCTGCATTATTAATACAACATTCCATTGCTAATCAAGTTACGATGTTTAAGTCAACATTTCTATGTTTCTAAGTATTACTAAGAAGCTTCATGAAAACCAGCTTTTTTAAAGAACTTTCAGATAATTGGAATAAAGATGGACAACTGTTGCATTTTGTTTTTGAAGATACCCATTGTAGTCTCCCTTGGATAATTATTCAGTATGAGGCCAAATAAAAATAACGTTCACCAATTGCAACTCTTATTCAATCATTACCATTTTTATCAAATGTTTTATTAATCTAAGGTTTAGTCAAGTAACTACAAAAACCAGATATCAGAAAATACTATGCGGGGGTGGGGTTATTGAATATTAATTGGCGTGTTGAGTATTAAAGTAAAAATTTACAGGGAAAGTGCTTGTAGTTTGTTAGAATTTCATACTCTAACATTTGATTAAGATTTCTATATCGTGCACCATAATTAAAAATGGTAATATTGTCCAATTTCAGTCATAGCAATTGTTTTGAGACAAACTTCGAAAAGTTGAGCATACTGTCCTACAACAGCTCTTGTTAACTGTAAAACAGAAAAAAATATGGAAGGAAATTTTTTTTTTAAAGATTTTTTTCACCCATAATTTTAAAACTAGCATGACATTAATTTCATATAAAAAAATGTTGTTTTGAAATGTGTAAACTGCAGGTCTAATAATAGAGCGACTTGCATGCGGAAGGTCGTTGGTTTGATCTTCATTCAGGACATACTACAGACCTGAAAACTTGTACTAGAAGCTTCCTCAGCCTGGTTTCAGTATAACGTGACTGGGTGGGGTGTCATATCATATGCCTGCATCATAATACTCCAGCAGACACCATTACGATATCACTTAAAATTTGTTGAAAGCGATGCTGAACACTATACAACATCAAATGTGTCAAGATAGATTTGATCCCAGAACATTAAAACAAACATAATTCATAACATCTAAATGAAACAGACAGACTGTTTACAGGTAGAAAGTTTCCCGTTGTATGTATGAGACTGGTGACAGTGATGTATAATATATGCATCATTAAATATAAATAAAGAGCCACATAAAGAGAACTAAATTAAAACTTTATGGACTGGAACATGATGTCAATAGGCGAAACTAGACATCATACAAGCAATTTTGGCCAAAATTAATTAATAAGTTTAGGATGAATAGAGGTGACAAGAACACGTGACAAATTTACCATTATAAATAAACTGAAGGCTTTAACTCTGTCAATAGTAAATGTAATGATGATTATGTGCATCTGGACTTCATATTGGTACTTATTAGCAAGTTTGTTGAAAATAGGTTCAAACGTTTTAGAGGAGCAGAGCTGACAAAAAAGTAAAATAAATAAAGGGCTATACGTCCATCAAATGCTAATGGAGTGCGCAATATATTAGTATGCAACTGGACATGCTGATATGCTATCACTCCCTGGCAAGTTTGGTGAAAATCGCCTGAGAGGAATGTACAATAAGGGCAACTCTATATACACCCTGGCATGGCCTTAAAAAGACTCGTGTGAACGTTGCTTTGACCAAATGACCAAGAGAAGTATTAAGAAGTATTTTCAAAATTTGAATTTTTTTGGTTAAAGGCGATTAAGCAAAATTATTTTTAGAATCAATGCACTATTTTAATGCACAGATAGCTGAGTACCACACACATGTATGCATATTATTTTTTCTTTGCCAGATTTCATATTTCATGATTATATGATATGTAAGATTGGAATGTCACACAATAATGTAGTCTATTGTCAGGGTTCACCATTGGCGCTTATTTCTGCTGTTTGATTTCAGCAGTTGACCTATGCATAGCCTGTAGTATTAAAAGGCAGAATATTTCATATACACAATCTAATATTACTCTTGGACTTTACAACAAATTCAAAGTCATTTCATAGACATACTTAACATGTTTTAAAGTTTGAACATTAAACTACCTTTTCTTTTGGAGAGCTCCTCTAAACAAGAAAAGATAACTCTGGCACCTAGGCTGAATCCTACAAGAGTAACGGGCCTGTTTCCCTGCTCCCTTGCCAACAGGACCTCTGCTAGCTGTTTGCCCACTTCCGTGGCACGCTGGGTACAAACATGCCAGGGATTGTCGATAGCCCCGGCGGCTCCTATCAGTGCAGCTGGCCAGGCTATGGCTGATATCAGACCTGGGAAAACATCAGAGGTTATTATCAATTGTCATAACTCACATTTAAAGGAAACAGACATTCATCTTGGGTCCTTCGTGGCAAAGTGGTCTTAAGCAGCGTTTCAAGATCACTTTCTCTCACAGATAAGGTCCTAGGTTTAAGTCCCACTCCCTCTATGTGGAGCACATGGTCCAGTGGTAGAGCACCAAACTCATTATCAGAGGGTCATTGGTTCGATCCTCTGCCACGGCTATGTGTGGTGTCCTTGAGCAAGACACTTTTTCCACATATGCTTAGTGCTGGTTCAACCAAGGAAGACTTCGAGCATGATTTGCCTTAGTTGTAAGAACTTGTTTCATAATCAAAGTAAAATAAATAAGTTTAAACTAAACTCCCTCCAAAACACTTTATGAGAGAAAGTTTGAATAGTGGCTAGTTACTTGTGCAAGGGCAGTGCTTCTACTCAGTTTCATTCTTAGGTCTTCCTCCACCAATAAAACTGGATATTGGATACAGAGCTGTGTACTTCCATGCCTCTGTGGTGGCAACACTGATACCAGTCTGCAGTATGAAAGACTGGTTACCTTCCTGCCAGAACAGTGTACTTCAATGCCTCTCTGGTGGCAACACTGATACCAGTCTGCAGCATGAAAGACTGGTTACCTACCTGCCAGAACTGTGTACTTCAATGCCTCTGTGGTGGCAACACTGATACCAGTCTGCAGTATGAAAGACTGGTTACCTTCCTGCCAGAACTGTGTACTTCAATGCCTCTGTGGTGGCAACACTGATACCAGTCTGCAGTATGAAAGACTGGTTACCTACCTGTCAGAACAGTGTACTTCAATGCCTCTCTGGTGGCAACACTGATACCAGTCTGCAGTATGAAAGTCTGGTTACCTACCTGCCAGAACGGTGTACTTCAATGCCTCTGTGGTGGCAACACTGATACCAGTCTGCAGTATGTAAGACTGGTTACCTACCTGCCAAAACTGTGAACTTCCATGCCTCTGTGGTGGCAACACTGATACCTGCCTGCAGTATGAAAGACTGGTTACCTACCTGCCAGAACGGTGTACTTCAATGCCTCTCTGGTGGCAACACTGATACCTGCCTGCAGCATGAAAGACTGGTTACGTACCTGCCAGAGCTGTGTATTTCAATGCCTCTTTAGTGGCAACACTGATACCAGTCTACAGTATGTAAGACTGGTTACCTACCTCACAGAACTGTGTACTTCAATGCCTCTGTGGTGGCAACACTGATACTAGTCTGCAGCATGAAAGACTGGTTACCTACCTGCCAGAATGGTGTACTTCAATGCCTCTGTGGTGGCAACAATGATATCAGTCTGCAGCATGAAAGACTGGTTACCTACCTACCAGAACTGTGTACTTCAATACCTCTGTGGTGGCAACACTGATGCCAGTCTGCAGTATGTAAGACTGGTTACCTACCTCCCATAACTGTGTACTTCAATGTCTCTCTTGTGGCAATACTGATATCAGTCTGCAGCATGAAAGACTGGTTACCTACCTGCCAGAACTGTGTACTTCAATACCTCTGTGGTTGCAACACTGATACCAGTCTGAAGTATAAAAACTGGTTATCTACCTGCCAAAACTGTGTACTTCAATGCCTCTATGGTGGCAACACCGATATCAGTCTACAGCATGAAAGACTGGTTACCTACCTGCCAAAACTGTGTACTTCAATGCCTCTGTGGTAGCAACACTGATACCAGTCTGTAGTATGTATTCAAATGCTTCACTGAGCTGATAGAGGTATTTAGACTCCCATCTCAGACTGTACTGCTCTTTCGACTCTGCTAAGGCACTCCAGGGCAGTCTGAAATCTGAAATAAATCATTAGGAAAATATTTGAAAGAGGTAAAACATGAGTTTTAAGACTGTCAAGATAGCTCTTACTTCCTCTGAGGCCTAAAGCAGGAAAATCTGTGTCTAATGCTAATAAAAATGTTTGTTTGCCATGCTTCTACCTCAAATTGCAGCTATTCATGCTTTTTTTATTGACTTTCAAAATATTGATTTATTTTTAAGAATTCTGACCATTTTTATTTAAAAAAAATAAAAGTAAAAAATAAAAATCTGACAAAAAACCTACTAACCTACACAAAAAATACTGGACTTATTATAACAAAATAAAAGTAAAAACCTGTAACTTTTTACCACAAATTTGCATTTATACTTTCAAATTCAAGGCCGAGTTAAGTGTTTGCGCCTTTATATTTTTATTCAAGGACTTATATAGAAGGATAAGAAACTTGCATCTCCTGGCTTAGTGTTTATAAAGCAACACATGAAGATTAATTATTTGGCAAATTAATCATTCAGAATTTACAGTCAACTTCTTTCTTGTACATAAAATGCAAGTTGTAAGTCAGCTTAGATGATTTTTTGATAAATGTTTTGATCACACAAAATGATCTTGAATTCAAGATATCGAGGTTTGTTATTTTAGTTGCAGTATACACATTTTGTGATCAGAAGTACTTCCAACAATTTTAACACAAATTGCTGGCACTGGTATTTTTATTTTGATGAGAATTTCATCCTGCAATGTAAGAATTTTTATTTGTGTTCCTGAGATGAATGAAAGTTAAAATAATTGAAAACGAGATATTGCGAAATTTTGCATGAATATGCGAGCATTCACAAAATCTCAATCAGTTGCCTGTCCTTCTCTATATAATTCCTTGTTTTATTATGAATCCTGGAAATTGTGTTTAAAATTGTGTTTTATAACCTCTTGGCCTAATTGGAAAATGAATGATTAAGAACATATACTAATATCTGAATACAGGAGTGGATTGACTGAAATATCGAAAAAAAATTTGCTTTACAATAATTGTGAGACAAGTTTATACTACATATGCAAATAACACTCGATATCATCCTAAGTACATCATTCTGTACTAAGTTTATACAGGTAAAATACTGTGAGCATGCATAAGGAGACACCTACCCTTCATCCCACTATTGATCCACCCAGTCACCGCTATCGTTATGTGAAGCTGCTTTACAGTACGAGTCGAGTCAAACTTACTCCCGATCAATGTCAGTGGCTCAAAGGAGAACTCCTCTATAGCACCAATCCTACGCTTCATTTTATACCCTGATAAAAAAGGAGATTGATTTCAGATAAACAACTTAAAAATGATGATTGTAAATGATAGTTCTATACAAGAAGTGTCTTGTCAAGGGACAGTTCTTTTGAGAAATGTCTTGTCAAGGGACAGTTCTATGCAAGAAGTGTCTTGTCAAGGGATTGTTCTATACAAGAATTGCCTTGTCAAGGGACAGTTCTATACAAGAAGTGTCTTGGCAAGGGACAGTTCTGTATAAGAAGTGTCTTGGCAAAGGACAATTCTATACAAGAAGTGTCTTGGCAAGGGCAGTTCTATACAAGAAGTGTCTTGTCAAGGGACAGTTCTATATAAAAAGTGCCTTGTTAAGTGACAGTTCTATACAAGAAGTGTCTTGGCAAGGGACAGTTCTATACAAGAAGTGTCTTGTCAAGGGAATTTCTATACAAGAAGTGCCTTGTCAAGGGACAGTTCTATACAATATGTGTCTTGGCAAGGAATAGTTCTATACAAGAAGTGTCTTGTCAAAGGACAGTTCTATACAAGAAGTGTCTTGTCAAGGGATTGTTCTATACAAGAATTGCCTTGTCAAGGGACAGTTCTATACAAGAAGAGTCATGGCAAGGGACAGTTCTGTACAAGAAGTGTCTTGGCAAGGACCAGTTCTATACAAGAAGTGTCTTGGCAAGGGACGGTTCTATACAAGAAGTGTTTTGGCAAGGGACAGTTCTATACAAGAAGTGTCTTGGAAGGGACAGTTCTATTCAAGAAGTGTCTTGGCAAGGGACGGTTCTATACATGAAATGTCTTGTCAAAGGACAGTTCTATACAAGAAGTGCTTTGTCAAGGGAGGGACAGTTCTATACAAGAAGTGTCTTGGCAAGGGACAGTTCTATACAAGAAGTGTCTTGTCAAGGGATAGTTCTACACAAGAAGTGTCTTGTCAAGGGAATTTCTATACAAGAAGTGCCTTGTCAAGGGACAGTTCTATACAATATGTGTCTTGGCAAGGGATAGTCCTATACAAAAAAATGTCT
Source organism: Panopea generosa (assembly GCA_029582155.1). NCBI lineage: Eukaryota > Metazoa > Mollusca > Bivalvia > Adapedonta > Hiatellidae > Panopea > Panopea generosa. The sequence goes on from CM055910.1 coordinate 3,696,945, forward strand.
TGTCAAAGAATAGTTCTATACAAGAAGTGTCTTGTCAAGGGACAGTTCTATACAAGATGTGTCTTGGCAAGGGACAGTTCTATACAAGATGTGTCTTGTCAAGAGATAGTTCTAAACAAAAAGTGTCTTGTCAAGGGACAGTTCTATACAATATGTGTCTTGTCAATGGATAGGTCTATACAAGAAGTGCTTTGTCAAGGGACAGTACTATACAAGATGTGTCTTGGCAAGGGGTAGTTCTATACAAAAAATGTCTTGTCAAGGGATAGTTCTATACATTAAGTGCCTTCTCAAGGGACAGTTCTATACAAGAAGTTTCTGGTAAAGAAATAGTTCTATACAAGAAGTATCTTGTCAAGGGCCAGTTCTATACAAGAAATTTCTTGTCAAGAAATAGTTTTATACAAGAAATGTCTTGTCAAGGGATAGTTCTATACAAGAAATGTCTTGTTAAGGGATAGTTCTATACAAGAAGTGCCTTGCCAAGGGACAGTTCTATAGAAGATGTGTTTTGGCAAGGGATATTTCTATACAAAAAAATGTCTTGTCAAGGGATAGTTCTATACAAGAAGTGTCTTGTCAAGTGATAGTTATATACAAGAAGTGTCTTGTCAAGGGAAAGTTCTATACAAGAAGGATCTTAACAAGCGTTAGTGGAAGGGACACAATGTAGCAGGAACCTTACAACTATTATCTGTTTAAATGTTTCTTCTGGCTTCTTCTGACAACTAATCAAAAATGCATCTTACAAATTCAAACAAGAGACCATTCAATTAAATCTATCTGTACGATAACTTTTCAAATAGTATTTCATTTCAAGAGATATAAATGTGTCAGGTTCAACTGAATAAGGAAATACTTTGGAAATTTGGCATGTTTTCAAATCCGTTGCAAACTATAAAGTTAAAGTTATCCAGAAAAAATATGTTTTCTGTCAAATGAAAAGAACAAGTTTATACCTTTTAAAATTCCAAAAAGGAAGATAAACTTACCACAACTTTAAATGGAGTATTTATATGAAGATTCATACATGTATATACCTGTAAGTCCAGCTCCTGCCACTCCAAACAAAGACCCTATAATCGCTACTCCGGCTGCAGACCCCAGGGCTGCAGCACCAGCTCCTCCTATTATGGCCCCAGCACCTGCAGCAACCAGAGGAGCTGCTAAACCCCCTGTCAGTCCTGGAATAAAATAAAATTTCATAGTACTGCCAATGAAGTCCACAAGAAGTCAATATGATATCTGAGGCAAATTTAAGGGTATCCCTTAATTTATGAGGGGGGATCAGAAAGTTCGTAGACTTTTGCCATAACTTATTTATGTCAATTATACAATGCACAATAGTGTTATTGTATTTGAAATAAATATATATGGGACATATTTTGAAAATGTTAGCATGATATGTCAACTATTAAGAAAATAAGGCACTATTCAAAGCATAACAGTTAGATATGTCGGGGCAAAACGATGACGTTGTATTCAACAAAAAACGACGTCAATATTTAAAACAGGTGCTTTTGTTTTAAATTTACTGAGTCACTTCTTCTCAAAATACTCTCCTCCATGATCTATACGATTTTGCCACCATTTAAAACATTCAGCGAACATGTTAACAAAATCAGAAGATGGTATACTGGACACAAAATTCTGTAAAACATGCTTTGGTTCCAATATGTCTTCAAATCGACTTCCCATTTGCTCTTTTTTAATGATTAATTCCCGGCCATCTCAAAAACATTATTTTTTTTTACATTTAAACACTAGAGAACTTGAAACATTAGATTCACCGTATATACTTTTGTTTCTCTCTATGAGCAGGTGTATTACCTAACATGGAGCAGAACTTTACAGAACTGCGGTATTTCGCGTGCTTATCCATTTTCAAGTGCCCCGACGTCATTTTGTTTCAAACAAAATGGCATACCGTAACATTATATTATTGACGTTATTTTGACATGCGCATAATTGGTGTCATTTTTTAAAGGATGTAAACAAGCATACAATACAGCACACATTGATATTTTTTATCTAAAAATAAAACGCATTTTGGCAACGCTACGCTCGTTGAATAGTAGCGGTAGGAAAAAAGCAAAAACTGCCCCGACTACGTAAATCGACGTTTCCATAGTTACTTTAGAATATAAACTAATGATGAATAATTTTTTTTTTTTTTTGCAAAATTACTGCAAATATATAGTGGCACATGCTCCCTGAGAATTATTAGAATACAATGATAAATAAAAAAGTTATGGCAAAAGTCTACAAACTTTCTGATCCCCCCTCGTATATGCAGAATGCAGATGTCATCTACTTCAACAAAAATGCCAAGATGGACCTATTTCACTCACTTGAGTGAGATTTAAATTGAAGATTTCACTATATAGCCATAAAGAGGAAACCAGATCCGCCCAGCTTGTTGCCATATATTTTGATTAATCATATATACAATCTTGCTAGAGGGTCACCCAAGGAACATTTCTGCCAAAAAAAATTGAAATACGATCACTCCTTTGTTTTAGATGAGAAGAATCTTGAAGTTTTTACTATAGCCTAGCCATATCTTGAAAACCAGTTTTTATTATAGCCATATAGGAAAAACCAGCACTGCCCACTGGCGACCAAGTTTTTTTTTATGAATTATGATGATTTGAACAATTTTGGCAGAGGGTCACCCAAGGACCATTTCATGAAAGTACTTTGAAATTGGTCGAGTAATTTCTAACAATGAGATTTTTAAATTTTTTCTTTTCCGTTGCCAGAGTTACGCATGGAGCCAGTTTGTTTTAACAATTTTGGTAGAGGACCATCCAAGGATATTTAATTTAATTGTTTAATATCGTTCGAAGGAATTGTTTATAAAAGTACGGATGGATGACAAACCAAGAGTGATCACAATAGCTCACCTTGAGCCTTAGGTTCAGGTGAGCTTAAAAACACACTAATATTATCTGTCATGCATTGCAAGTACAATTTAACTATTAAATTTTACATCTTGGATATGTAACATGTCCTTGCTGTAACTAGACCAATTATTCCACATTTGTTACTCTAACTGTTATCTGATATTGTTACTTGATTTATGTTACTTGATTTATGAATGCAATTTCTAACCTATCAAAACTCCAACCTGCCACTCTAGCTACACCAATCAAAATATTCATTGTATTCTTAACTATCAAAGCCTAAAACTTCCCAGTGTAGCTACACTTATCATAGCATACATTATATCTTTAACTACCAAAGCCCAACCTCCTTTCTCTAGCTACACTAGTCAAAGCATACATTGTATCCTTAACTACCAAAGCCCCACCTCTTACTCTAGCTACACTAATCAAAGAATACATTGTATCCTTAACTATCAAAGCCCCACCTCCAACTGTAGCTACACTTATCAAAGCATATATTGTATCCGTAACTATCAAATTATACATTGTATTCTTAACTACCAAAGTCCCATCTCCTACTCTAGCTACACTAATCAAAGCATACATTGTATTCTTAACTACCAAAGCCCCACCTCCTATTGTAGCTAAACCAATCAAAGTATACATTGTATTCTTTATAACCAAAGCCCCACCTCTTCTGTAGCTAAACCAATCAAAACATACATTGTATTCATAAATATCAAAGCCCCACCTCCCACTGTAGCTAAACCAATCAAAGCATACATTGTATTCTTAACTACCAAAGCCCCACCTCCTTCTGTAGCTAAACCAATCAAAACATACATTGTATTCATAGCTACCAAAGCCCCACCTCCCACTGTAACTAAACCAATCAAAGCATACATTGTATTCTTAACTACCAAAGCCCCACCTTCTACTGTAGCTACACTAATCAAAGCATACATTGTATTCTTAACTATCAAAGCCCCACCTCCAACTGTAGCTACACTAATCAAAGCATACATTGTATCCCTAACTATCAAAGTATACATTGTATTCTTAACTACCATGGCCCCACCTCCTACTCTAGCTACACTAATTATAGTATACATTGTATTCTTAACTACCAAAGCCCCACCTCCTACTGTAGCTAAACCAATCAAAGCATACATTGTATTCTTAACTACCAAAGCCCCACCTCCTACTGTAGCTACACTAATCAAAGCATTCATTGTATTCTTAACTACCAAAGCCCTACCTCCTACTCTAGCTAAACCAATCAAAGTATACATTGTATTCTTAACTATCAAAGCTCCACCTCCTTCTGTAGCTAAACCAATCAAAGTATACATTGTATTCTTAACTATCAAAGCCCTACCTCCTACTCTAGCTAAACCAATCAAAGTATACATTGTATTCTTAACTATCAAAGCTCCATCTCCTTCTGTAGCTAAACCAATCAAAGTTTACATTGTATTCTTAACTACCAAAGCCCAGACTCCCACTGTAGCTACACTTATCAAAGCATACATTGTATTCTTAACTGTCAAAGTCCCATCCCCTAAAGTATGTGCTTTATTTTATCTATCAAGACCCATCTCCTGTTGTAGCCAGACCAATCAAAGCATAAATTCTTACCTATCAAAGCCCCATCTCCTGTTGTAGCCAGACCAATCAAAGCATAAATTATTACCTATCAAAGCCCCACCTCCTATTGTAGCCAGACCAATCAAAGCATAAATTCTTACCTATCAAAGCCCCACCTCCTACTGTAGCCAGACCAATCAGAGCATATCTCTTCGCTTTTCTGTTCCGACTTTTCTTTGCTTTTTCTTTTTCTTCTTCTCTAAAGTAATTAAGTGCAAAAACTGAGTTTTCAACAGGTTGAAAGTCTTGAAGAAATATACTTAAACAAATTTTACTTCACAATTTAGAACTGCAATTTGAGAGTCAAAATGTACAACAGAAAACTGAAGTTTCTTAAAAGTATGGTTGTTGAAATGGTGAAATGTTATTGATGTATCGCAGAAACCAAACATTTTATTTTCATTGTGTTTGGGAACTGTAAAAATATAATTTATACTTTCACTTTTATAAATATTGAGAGTTGTCAGAACAATTCACTGAGAAATATCATTCTATTAGCCATCAAAAACCATAAAAAAAATAAAAAAATTAAATACCTCATTATTTTAACAGTGTTATCAAGAACATGTACATACCTATTACAGCCTGCTATTGCTGCTTAAGGCCACAATAAATTAATTGCTAGATTATCACCTCTGCCCGCCTCCTAATTTTCATGCCGCCCTGACCCTTTTTATTTTCATAAAAAAAATTTAAAAGTAATAAAAATAAAAACCTCCATCCCTCCCCCTTTTTAAGAAATAATTGGTGATAATAAATTGAGTAATTTCAGAAATATCATTTAAATGAATCATGACTGATAATTTCTGTATCGGACAACCTTGAACTACTATGGACATACTTTCTCTAATATGAGCATATACATATAACAACATTCACGAGCCATGCAAAAATCAAAATCAATTACAATCTGTCAAATGTGTCATAATATGTTGGTATGACATGACATGATGTGACATGATATACTGTGCCATTGTGTGAACTGACCTGACATGTCATATAATAATATAACATGCCATTGTGTCCCATAATTTGATATATGACATGACATATGTTATGTGACCTGACCTAGCGTGATATGACATGATATGATGTTATGCTACCTGACCTTACCTAACTTGACCTGGTGTGACATGACATGTCATGATGTTATGTGACCTGACCTGATGTGACATGACATTATGTGACATGACCTGACCTGGTGTGACATGGCATGATGTTATGTGACATGACCTGACCTGGTGTGACATGACATGACATTATGTGACATGACCTGACCTAGTGACATGACATGATGTTATGTAACCTGATCTGACCTGGTGTGACATGACATGACATTAAGTGACATGACATGACCTGGTGTGACATGACATGATGATATATATTATCTACACATTTCTATCTAAATATATCACTGTGTTTTGAATTTAAGATCTTAAATAACGACAGGGATGAACAGTATCATAAAGCAACAAGAGTACCGGTAGAACCTGGATGCTGCCCGAACAAGTGCTTGATTTACTGGTTAACCTCCCTTTCATGCTATTGAAGATATACTCAGAACAAACAGATATAACCAAAATAAAAATGGTTAAAAAATGTGGAGATTATTCTGTCATTATTCATGATAGCATGAGAGCACATTGTCCTCTTTCCATGTTCATAAATCTCATTGGATTCTTTATCATATTACTGAAGATATACACATGACAGGAAATGAAGTAAGAAAGGGGAGATTATTCTGTTATTATTCATGATAGCATGAGGGCACATTGTCCTCTTTCCATGTTCATAAATCTCATTGGATTCTCTATCATATTACTGAAGATATACACATGACAGGAAATGAAGTATGAAAGGGGAGATAATTCTGTCATTATTCATGATAGCATGAGGGCACATTGTCCTCTTTCCATGTTCATAAATCTCATTGGATTCTCTATCATATTACTGAAGATATACACATGACAGGAAATGAAGTAAGAAAGGGGAGATTATTCTGTCATTATTCATGATAGCATGAGGGCACATTGTCCTCTGTCCATGTTCATAAATCTCATTGGATTCTCTATCATATTTCTGAAGATATACACATGACAGGAAATGAAGTAAGAAAGGGGAGATAATTCTGTCATTATTCATGATAGCATGAGGGCACATTGTCTTCTTTCCATGTTCATAAATCTCATTGGATTCTCTATCATATTTCTGAAGATATACACATGACAGGAAATGAAGTAAGAAAGGGGAGATAATTTTGTCATTATTCAAAATAGAGTTACAAATTTTTCTCTCTGCATTTTCTTACATTTCACGCTAAAGTCTAATTGGGTTTTCTTACATACTTTTAAAGTCATGCTTCAGACAAACAAAAATAACCAAAAATGAATTACAAAAGGGGAGATAATACTATCACTATTCAGAGTTATGGTTCTTTCATTTTGCACTTTCACTCATTGCCTTCTATCTACATTCCAATCACATTGGATTTGATACCATATTTTTGAAGATTTGCTCAAGACACATGTAAGCAAAAATAAAGTACAAGTTAGGGCAATATTCTGTCATTTTTGTGAAAGAGTTAAGGCAATTATGCTCTGATGAACGGACAAATCAGCGGCTATTTGTTTGCCCTAAGGGAGCATGTTAAAAGCTTCCATTGGAAACAAAAGGTATAATACAACAAATTTATTTGGTAGATGACTCAATCTTCAAAAAGAATCATATTAAACATGAAAAATATATCTAAAAACTTAAAAATATAGATGACTGATAGCTAAACACATAATTAAAACTAAAAGTTTACAAATATCAAAAGTGTGTGTAAATAATACATTCAATTTACCGTTCCTTTTCCGCACGACTGATAAGTTAAATGTAAAACATTAAATTTTAAAAATGGAAGAATCTTTAAATTTTGTTTGGCAGGATTCTATAATATAGGTGGACAACAATTTTGTACTCTATTACTAAATTCGTTATAAATGCTAAAAAATACAAAATTTAACATTTTTTTCATTAAAAGAAAAAAATGTTATGAATATTAAAAAAATAACATTAAGTTTAAATTGAATATAAAGCATCTACAGCTAAAATATGAATGATTTTGAATTTCAAATCTGACAAAACGTGACAATGAAATACTTCAACGAAAGTGTGGAAATTAAAATAGATTTCTTATTCTAAAAATAAATATCAGGCACTAACTGTTGACCTTCACCTTGTTATTCTGACTCTTTCTAATATGAATCTAATAAGTATCACTAGAGACATCACACAACTTTTGTATCAATATATTCCCGGACATCACATAAGCATGGTAGTAGAATTCATACTTTGGCGTCAGATAAGTTGTATTTAATTGTTATTCAGACATCACAAACACGGAGTATTAAATAACAAATACTTAGAAGATCTCACATAAGTGTGTGAACACACAAAGGCATCCCATTAGAATTGTATTAAGTACATACTATGAGTTATTTTATCAAGACACCACATAAGTATTGTTTAAAAGAATTCTGAAAATCACATCAAACTTGCACTCTGAAACATCACATAAGTATCATACTTTATATATACTTAGACAACACATAAGTCTTGTAATTAACACAAACTTCAACATCACGTAAATGTTGTAATAAATACAAACTTCAACATCACATAAGTGTTGTATTTAATACAAACTTCAACATCACATAAGTTTTGTAATTTATACAAACTTCAACATCATATAAGTGTTGTATTTAATACATACTTTGACATCACATAGGTGATGTATTAAATACATACTCTGACATCACATAGGTGTTGTATTCCAGGGTTTCGGCAAGTTCTGCTTCTATCTCTTCAACTTCATCCCATGTGACTCTCAGCTGCCAGGCAACATGCTTTATCAACATTCTCATCCGGGAATCATAGCAGCCTGTCATATAAAATTATTGACAAGAATAATGAATTTCCTCAATATAAGAAAGATGAGGCTTTGAGATTAATCACATATTGTGAGATTTTGTTGAGCACTTGGTCCAGTGGTAGAGCATAGGACTAGGATCACCGGTTTGTGAGTTCCATCAGCAACCGTGGCTATGTGCATTGTCCTTGAGCAACTTTGAGTGTGATTTGTCTAAGTTGTAAAAACTTGTTTCACATTCAATGGCATTAAAAGCAAATAAATTACAATGTCTATTTTAACTCATTTTCCTCAAATTTTCTACTTAAGGAAGTTTAAAAACAAAAAAGATGTGACATTTTCGCAATGTGTCAGTTGTTATTTTTATTACTGGATATGGTTAGTTCCAAAATTATTCCAAGGCCTTATTGTTGTATAACTACTGTGTAAATTTGGAAAATGCAAGAGCCATAACTCAGAGATACACTACTCACTTTGTTTAGTTAAAGAACATGTCCAATACATTACAGTAATACAACTACAGAATAGTAACGATAAAGATCTTACACAAGATGCAGGAACGTCAGTGCACAAAAGATCAAATAGGTAAAGTTTTGATGATTCATGGACCATAACTCATGAAATTTACCCACAATTAAAACTGGTCCTTAAATACTGTTGTTATGTAAGAACTGTGTAAGGTCGGTGAGGATCCTATAAAAAAAATGTATATGCTAGATGCATTCAAGGTCAAATAGTGCAATTTTTTAAAATGTTATCGGCACAACTTCGATATTCATTATCTGGCTAAGCCAGTTAAAGAGCTTGTCCAAGATATTATGGTTATATAACTACATGTACCTTGTAAGTTTGGTGAAGATCCAATGAAAAATGAAGGTGTTAAAGATTAAAGTGCACACAAGTTAAAAGTGAACGGACATGGCGTAATCATAACTGTTCAGTCCCTGAAGACTAAATAAGGAGTTTATGGTTAGCTCAGTTAATGGTGCATCTGTACGATCAAGTCAGTGGCTCTGAGTTTGAAACTGTCGTTGTCATTATCTATCACCACTCATTTAAGTGGAAAAGTTATCAATTATTTGTGGAGATGGGTGTGCTTGAATATTGGTTATCCTTGATATACGACATTGTGTTTAATTGTCATTCAACTCTCATCGTTGATTTAAATTTGGACAGTTATCAATTACTTGAGAATATAGATGTGCTGAAACACTGGTAATACTTCCAGGATCCAAGGAAAGAGTGAAAAGGTTAAATGATCATCTGTTGCTCCTCGATGGCATAAACATGACGCTAAATATTTAAACAAACAAATCTATCAAACCAGAAAAATGCCCAATGAAATTTACCAATTCTGTTCCATTTTTTTAACAGCAACAACATCAGAATGTGGTGAAAAAAAAATCACACACATTTGAAATTGCACTACCAAAGTTACATTGTAACCAAAATTTTGATAAAATCAGTTCTGTGGACATTTAAAGAAATTGTGGATGAAAGAAGATGGAGAGCACGCTACTAATTAAATGTCGAGTGGTTTGAGAGAACAAGCAGCACACAGGTCGCAGCCTCACAGGAGAGTGGAACTAAAAATAATCATACCATCACTGATTGCCATGGTGACAAAATCCACCACTAGAGGTTGTCTTGTCTCCTTCAGTAGGTCCTCATTCAGTATTGCGTCCACAAACGCATGTCCATCATCCATTATCTCCCCTTCCATTATCGCAAACATGGACTCATTGGTCTGAAAAACAATAGTAGTAATAATAATAGCAATGATAATAATAATATAATGATAATAATTATGACTGAATTAATGGCATTTTACAGCATGGTGACCCATAAAAAGGTCGCTTTGTGCGTGTAACATAATAATAATTAATAATAATAACAATGACAATAGTAATGATAATAATAATAAAAATAATAATAATAATAATAATGACATTATTTATAATAATAACAATATTAATAATATTAATAATAATAATAAAAATTATAATAATAATAATAATAATAATAATGACAAAAATAAAAATAATAATAATAGTAATGACTATTATGAGTACAAACCTGTTTTGACATAATAAATTAATTGTTAGATTATCATCCCCGCCCGCCCCCTAATTTTCATGCTGCCCCAACCCTTTTTATTTTCATAATTTTTTAAAAAAAAATTTTGTTATTTAAAACAACAATATCTTTTTTAAAAATCCTCCCTCACTCCCCCTTTTTAAGAAAAATTAGGATGATAATCTAGCAATTAACTTATAATGGCCTTATGATGATGAAAAACATTATTGTTTCTCAAGCTGTATGCAAATTTATCCCCTGCCCCACCACACACAATCCCTTTTAATTGTTTCTATTTATATCAATAGTAACACCCATAACTAATTCTCTAACTGTATGCATTTTTAAAAGCAAGTAACTGTGCCATGAGATTACCTGACTGGGTTGTCCGAGGTCCAGAAGAATTGCCTGCAGCGCTTTCTTTTTGAATTCTCTGAAAATATGAAAACTCTCAAAACAAAAACAGTTTATATTGGTAGGTACTGTGTAGTACATTATAACTACATTAGTATAAAATTGTCATTTATTACATATTTCAGTAATGCTTATGTTGGAATAGACACATCTGGGTGTTGTAAAATACAGACAATTTACAGTCAAAGGGAGTATGTCAGAAAAAAAACGCTATAAATATTTCTTGTTAAAATGGATAAAAAGCATTTCATTATCATTAATAAAAAAATCTGAATGGTTTGGTATGTCAATTCCACCAAAATCATCGATGGTAAACTTGAAATGAAATCCCCTTTCTAAAAATAAACAGCAATGAAATATTGCAAGACAATATTCACATTTTCATCTGGACTCTGTCTAAGGTGAAATTTTTTTTTTAACACATATTAACCATTAAAACAGATCTAATTGAAATCAAATTTAAATGGATAGGTTAGCTGGTTGATTATTTTGTTGTTAGAAGTACAGTCAAACCTGTGTAAGCGGTCCCCTCTATTGAGCAGCCATTATTCTGAAACAGCCACATTTGCTTTTCCCCATTTCAATGCTAAATCAGAGTAAATTAACCAGTATTAAAAAGCCACTTTTGCTCTTTACTTTGACTGACTGCTTAAGACAAGTATGTGAAAATCTTTATGAAGTATTATTTCAGAGAAAGTTCTGCTACTAGTGATGATGACAGACAACTGCTGTCATCAGACAACTGACAGCACACCATAGCTATACACTTGAATGGCCTTGGACCAGTAGCGTTGAAACAGTATTGTTGTCACTGTACCTGTGAGAGTCTTCATTGAATAGCTGCATCAGAGACACGGCACAGAGACCACCAACTGAATAAAGTCCAACATCGCTCAATTTACTATGAAAGGGGGCTGAAATAAAAATATATACAATAATGCACTGAAGTCACGGGCCTGAACTTATTTTAAAAATAATCAAATTGTGTTTGTCACTGATATGTTTTATATAGAAAAAATGCATCATTGGCCATTCATATTAAAAAAAAATCTGGGGGAGACCCCCACCACCACTCTAAAAATGTCTAGGCCTGCACTTTTAAATTGACCAAGCTACGCCCCTGATTAGATTTGGTTCATCCCCCTAAAATTTATCAACTGTCATATAAAGGGAATACGGTTACTCCCCCACCCCCATTCTCTAAAAAAAAAAAAATATATATAGATTCTATATACAGACCAATGTATAGGCCCTTCCTAAAATCATTCAATGGATTAAAGTCATGACCCCCACTTACCCTGACACCAACCTTACAGGGTAAAAAATCTATTAATGCCCTCTGCAATATTTAAGATTCTGCTGAAAATGAAAATGCAGTTGCTGACATAATGTGGCAATTCGTGAGAATTTATTTACAAAATTCTACAGGTCATTATGTACAATATATTGACAAACTCGTAGGTTTAGCAACTGACAGAACCTGACAATATGTAAGAAATTACTTACACTACTGAGAATCAACTGACACATACTGACACTCTGACAATATTCTACATATAACTGACAATATATAAAACTGCAGCAGTTGTCTAAGGGTAGAGCATCTGCCACATATGTTGAAGATCCTGGGTTTGACCCAACGACTTGAAAATGGTTCAATAAAACTGGATATCCCATATATAACCTGTCATGTCTTTAAAATAGCGTTGTACCCATGTATTCGTTGGTTTTAAGTAGATTGATGAATAAATGAAAACAACATAACTTTCACAACACCAGTTGAATCAGTTAAGGAAACTGAGACAATTGACAGGTAATGTTTAAAATGATACCTGTATGATGATTTTAGATTCCAAAGGACAGGCCTTCAGGTTCTTTTTAAACCCACCATGATGTTGCAAAGTTATAGCACTGTACATCTATTTGGTGTCACAACTTGTAATGATAAGTAATCATAGTCTAATGACAGATTTCATGCACTTTCAGGCAATAAAAAGCAGTGACTTAATTTCATATTTTCATATATCTTTGACTTAACACAGCACTTCTTGTATGTTTCATATCTGATATGGAACCTTCCCATACTGCCGTGTGATTCATCAACAGGTTTTCTTGAAAACCAGACATGGATTTCCAGGCTTTTACTGGATATGTAAATTCATCCTACACCCATTCTACATGCTGTTACAATCCACCATGCATTGTAACTTAATTTATTAACATATGTGACAAAAAAATAAACAACCTAAAAACCCATTAAAAATCTTATATGATTTCTTCATCAACTTCAGCAACAGGTCATAAGACTTGCTTTTATTAAACATACATAGTTCTCAGTTTTTCTTTGAACAGGGACAAAAATGGGTAAAATGACACGTTACCAGATTCTCGGATTTTAAATGTTTTTTTCTCTGATCCCTTCGAAGGCACAGTTTCATCTTTGGCAGACATCACAAGTTTTATTTCCTCACATCATCATGTTAATACTAATGAATAACAGTTTAAGTACGTTTCGGCCCATAGTCGGTTCGGCTTTAAAAATTATGATGCATTCTTTAATTGACATTAACAAGCATATATATATATATGAGGTAAATTGTGTTTTATAAAAGTTTTGAAACTATACTTGAAATGAAACGAATGTATTGCTTCTATTTGTTTCCCTAAGTAAACCGTTTAAGGGTTTATAAAAATTGGATTTATGAAGAGAAGGCGAAAAAGAATTAGTCCGATATTATTAATTTTTCGTTCGCTCACATCCGGTGTCAACTTCCGGTTTATATATGGTGACCGACCGATTACAACATGAAACGAAATGCTCTATATTTAGTTTAAATTTAAATGTCTCAGTAAATGAAGTTAGTTTATATTTCAATATTGGGTTGTGTATGCGTAAGTTAAACGGATTTTGCTGAATACATAAAAACAGCAAAACTTTCACAACACCGGTTGAATATCGGAAAAGTAAAACTGGTTTTCAATTTTTGGTCACAGGTGAGTGCTCTCAGTAAATAGGAGACATCGATTTGCCCAATTATAATCTTGCGATCGATGTGAACTATTTCTAACTGTAATCAATTTACTGATGGTCTCGTTGGATTTTGTCAGTGAATGAATTGGTGTTGTAAGCTATTAATAGTATTTTTTCTCAAAATAAATGGATTGATTAAAATTTAATTATTTATTTACTGTTACAAATTCGTGTGATTGATCTTCAAATGATATTTTTTTTTCTTGTTTCAGGTTGTGAGTAAATTCTATTGTTGGCAGTTTAAACTTAAGCAGAATGTCAGCACGAAAGATTAATCAGCGAATTGTCCGGAACCAGGGACAAGGAGGTGGGACACATGTACAACCAGGTGCCAATGTGCATTATGTTAGACATGATGTTGTAAGCAGAAAACGTGAAGAAAGGATGGTGAGAGAAGCATATAGGAGAGAGAAGAAAATAACCTCTTATTTGGCTGATGATCAGAACTTTCCAAGTTTTAAGACTCAGTTGGCTAAAATCGGATTAGAACTTAGGGATATACCAGGAGATGGGTAAGTCTTATATTGTTATTTAATGATCTTATTTTCGATTCAATCTTTTAAAGGTAAATATTTCTACAATCTTTATTCTAGGTGTTTGGTTATTGGTTTCTTCACATCCTTGTAAATGAGAACTTTCATTTTCAAGAATGATGGCCGATTCAGGATATCAATTTCATGTAAGGTGGTACATAGTTTGTCATCATGATGAGAGGTCTGACACATATATACAATAAATTCTAGCTGGGACGTTACATGTATTTGGCCATTTAACCCTTTACTCCATAGATACGCGTTTTCCCGCACCAATCACAGAAGGCCTATGAAAACAGTGCAGGAAGAGTTCAGATTGCTCGTAACAAGCAATCTGAACACTTCCTGCACTGTTTTCCACTCTGTCAGTTAATATAAACATAATTCACCCATTGCTGATAGGTGTTGAAGTAATGCTTTCAATATTAAAGGTGTCTAAAGGCGTCTATATGAAGTAAAGGGTTAAGGTAAGCCAATAATGTAATTCTGGCACAAATTTTTAGAAAATTTAAAGGGTAACCAAAATGCTAATTATTTTTTATATTATTTGAATAGAATTGGTTTGAGGTTTATAAAAATGGTTTTGTTTTCATGAAATTCGCGCTTGTTCATTGGTTAATCAGGGAAACAGTAATGTACATTACACCTCTCACGGAAATACACAAAAGAATTACTGGAGTTACCCGAACGAGGTTACCGATGACTTCATACCCATAATGCGATCTAATTCAAGATGGCTGCATTGGACGAAAACATTTCATGAGAGAGTTATTTTAATGGGGATTCTGACGTAAGTGACATTTTATCGGACTTCTCAGGCTCAAGCAGTGATTAATAAGAACACAAAACCCTAGATTATGGCATCTAACCATACCAGTTTGAACCGGTGGTACTCGATGGAGAAACAGATTATATACAATAACAATTAAGGACTACTACTTATAATAAATTATTTCTACCTTAATTATAATTAATATAACTACTACATATTTATACGGAAAACCAAAAGTTTTGTCAATAACAAATACATGGAAAATCCCATAGGGTACATTTAAAGCCGGATGTGTGCCTGGATATGGAAATGATATTTTGAAGTCACAGTCTGAAATTGAATTTGGGATTGTAACAAACAGAATCGGTGATTAAATAAAATATACCAACTTTCATTCTGGTGATATCTGCCATCTAAATCGTTCTTTTTTCAATGTAAAGGGAGGTAATTTACTGACTTCATAACTTTCAAGAGGGAATGCATGTTAATTGATGCCATGTTATGCATTTTTTTACAAGTTTTACATTTTGTGGTGTTTTATCTCATCATTTACACAGTTTCAGTTGTTTAACTAGACAAATAGTGCTTTTATTTGACAAAATACTGTTTTACACAAAGGGGCAATAACTTTCAACCAGACTATAGAATAAATCCGAATTCTGTTGATGTTTCTCTTAATACTTTGACATAGTTAAATTAAAAAAATATCAAATTTTTTTTTGTATTATAGTTAAACTTGCATGAAAATACCGACAAAACTTTTGGAACTCGGTATATTATCAGAACTATTATTATGAATAATTAATAACAATAATAGATAGTGGTAGTTTTAATTATGATAATGGTAGGTCTAGTAACAATTAAACAGTTAATATAACAGTAAAAATAAAAAAAACCTATTATTCTATTATGTGTTCCATTACCATGCAACAATTTTACTTATGAAAAAAAACAAAACTTGTTTGATTACTTTCCATTCTTGTGCATTTTTAAAAGTATCCCCATTCTATAATTTTTACATGTAGATCTATATGTATGTAAATAAATTGCTTCTGTCGTCAGATCAGAAAAGTAAAAGTTAGAATCGGACATAAATACAAAATTTATCTAAATCGGTAATGCATATAATATTTATAAATTAATTAGATAGGGATCTTTCACAGACGAACAGATAATTAAAAAAATAATTACTTTATTATAATGACCAGCAGACGTCATTCTGATCTGCGACGCCATATGGTTTTATTGCCCCCTTGATGGTATAAAAATTCTGGTCACAGGTGTCAGCTGTGAAAACAGATCAGTATTGTCGCATATTTGTGTGTGCATTTGATTAGTCCATATACAGCAGGGCATATATCACAGCTTTGTTAAATTGCGGAACTGTAAACGGACATAATTTACGACACCCCATCCCCAACTTCTAACTGCCCCAAGCCATAAACGCGAGTCATAGTAGCGCACACGATCCTATCCCAGTAGTCACAATCAAAACAAACTTTGATTTATTACCATGTCAATTATCAGTCAGAATGCATGATTTTTCAAAAATATAAAAATAGACCGCTGTATATTTTCGGAAAATAAAGTTGACCAATATCTTTCTGGAAAATTCCATGACCTCGCATGATCACTGGCATGGGTATTTCCTTGAAAAATAAATGTATAAATATATATTGTTTTAGCGATTGAAAATGTGGAGATTTGTGTTATTGCCGCGTATCAGAGTGTTACAATTTCAATCCATGCACTTTTCAACAAGTAACTGTTGGGAGATTTATGCAAACTAACACTGTCTTTACATTTTAATTTCCTACAATTTCTGATCGAACACTGTATTCCCATATTGGCGTGTGTAAGCCCTTAATTACGGATTTCTAATAATCAAAAACAAGCAGAGCGATGCAATCAGCGCTGTATTTTGTCGGTTATTCTGATTGGTTGACCCCCGGTGACGTCGTTACATCCCATATAGATGGGCGAATTTATTTCAGGTGCACCGATAAGATTTTTCCTGTGTAACTGCTATATGGCAACCGATGTTGGTGTGCACTGGCGGATTATATTTAGAAAAACAATTTGAATTGATTAAGCATAAATTATTTTTACATTAAAGTTACCCTTAAACTACATTTGACTTACCAAATTATTATTTTGTGGTTGGCTGAAGAAGTGGTAAGAACCTTATAATTGTTAACTTTTACTCTTTGATTTGACCCAGATACATACAGTCAAACCTGTCAAAGCCGCATGTCAAGGGAAGGAGCAAAAATGGCCTTTTAAGACAGGTTATTGCTTAATACAGGTTAATTTACTCTGAAATTATAGAAATTGGAAATTTATAGCAATTGTAGCTGCTTAACCCTTTATTCCATAGATACGCGTTTCCCAGCACCAATCACAGAAAGCCTTTGAAAACAGTGCAGGAAGAGTTCAGATTGCTTGTAACGAGCAATCTGAACACTTCCTGCACTGTTTTCCACTCTGTCAGTTAATATAAACATAATTCACCCAATAATTCAAAAGCCTTTTATATTAGGTGTCCAAAGGTAACTATATAAGAGGAATTAAAAGGCGTCTATATGAAGTAAAGGGTTAAGGCAACAGTCTGTTCAATGGAGAGGACTGCTTACATAGGTTTGACTGTATGGCATATCTATCAAGCCAAGCATCACCACCATGTATTTCTTTGAATTCCTTTACTTATCAAGAATGTGTCATTTTAGAGTTTAATTTTATTTTGCAAACATTTGCACATCAGTTGGAGAGGTTGCACTGCTCATCTTGATATTTTTGACAGGTGAATAGTGTAAACATAACATATCAATGTCACCTAAGTAATTATTGAATTATCTTACAAATTAAATGACAAGTAATCAGATAGCATCTTTCATGATTACCCCAAGGCTGTCGGTGAACTTTTATAATGTTATAGGGTTGGTTCAGTGGGTATGCTTGTGATCTGCTTATCAGTGTTTTTTCCCCTTTTTGTAAAATGCACATCAATTGTGATTTTTTACTTTTGTACTGTCAAAAAGGTTTACGGGTACATTAATTTTTGTCTATTTTTTGAAAAAGAAGTTTATCAATATATATATATATATATGTTTTTAATATCGATTTGCCTTATGATGTATTATTCAGTGATTTATATATTCCTCCACATTCTGTGTAAAATACTTGGATTCATGAAAAACCTTAATTGTGTTAATTTTTTATACGCAGATGTGTCTGTTCATTGTTGTATTCAAATTGACAGGAACCTGGACACATGGCATCAGAATTTTAAATAAACACTGAACAGGGGCTTAAAATAGTGGATTTTACTGGCAGGTCCAAGACCTTCTGCAAATATTTTGAAATGTCTGCAAGAAACTCATGTAATTGTAATTTTGCTTTGTGTATTTCCATTAACCTAAAGATCTTGGAAATGACATAAATGAAGATCGTACAACCTTCAGTCTTTAGCATTGGAATAATTTTCACCCAAATTTACATTATTTTTCAACTGCACTATGCACATAATGGTTTACCGACTCTGGTGACAGCATTTGCTGCATTAAATAAATTAAGTTTTCTTTTTGGTCAATAGTTTCATCAATAGAGATGAAGAAATAGGTCTAGTGCTTGTACTTGTTGGAGGGCTGATAATTAATTATGTAAAATTAATTTTGGAAAGGTCCACCAGATCAGGTCCGACAGCACAAAGCAAAAGTCCAGGACTGCAGACTTGCACTATATGTTTAACCCCTGCTCATTATTTTGTACTGTCAAAACAATATAAATCAAATTTATGTCAAATTTTATGAAAAATAAAGAGATGCCAATTCATTAATTTGTCTGTCTAACCCAGGAATTATATAGAGAAGAAAAAGCAACTGATTGAGGTGTTAGAATGATCGCACACCATGCAAAATCTCGTTTTCAAATATCCTAACTTCTATTCATCTCAGAAATATAAAACTCAATTTTTCTACAAAACGAAATAATTCCCAGAAAATTGTGTTTAAATGTATACAGCAACTAAAAGATCATAGAAATTTCTTTTTACTACACACTGCTATACTTTAAATTCAAGATCATTTTGCTTGTTTAAACATTATAAAACATCTAAGGTTATATGCATCTTACATTTTATGTAAAAGCAATCTGTTGCATGTGAAATTTGAATGATTAATTTGCCAAATTATAAATTCTTCACATGCTATTTTATCAATATATAAACGAGAGATGCAAGTTTCCTATCCTTCTATATAAACCGTTGGTCTTAACAAGAAATATTGTACTGAATCTACTTTAAAACCGCACATAATTATTATATGAATAAATTGTGTTCATTGTTATCCGCGGAAAGGAATGCAAGCGCTGCTTAACACATTCAACCCATTTTCAAGCGTTGTGTAAGGCACTCATTGAAATATAATTCACTAGTACCGGTGTAACTTGTATTAATCAATTAAAGTCATCATATTTAGTATGTTTCATTTTAGGCATTAAATGAGAAAAAATTATGCAAAGAAATGTAATGATTTAGGGGAAAGTAAGATTTTACAAAATTTTGTTAAAGAAGTCAAGCGCTCTGGGAATACCATTTCTGACAGTCATGTGCAGGGGGTAACCCCTGTCCTTAAATGGCCTGTAGAGAAGCCTGTTTTTTTCAGCAGATCAACACATAAAAAAGTCATTTTGTGATCCAATAGACTGGTATGCCGATTGATATTTGCTACTAAAGGCATGCCAGTCTGTTGGATCTTATTGTTTTCATAATTATTGAAAGTAAATAGAGTTCATGATCACTTTAATTATTATGAAATTCCAACTGACTCCCAACACTACTGATAGTGTTAGACATTCCAACTTTTTTAAGAAGTTGTACATAGAACAAGAGCATTTACATATTCGCCTGTCTCTATTGTCAAGTATTCTCGTTTGCTAAGTAAATTGCTATTTATTTTTAAAAAATGTGGCACTTCTCACTTTCATTGTACTATATAATTGACAATACCAATTTATGTAGTAGGTCCTTGAACAATATGTCAATATGACTTTGCTTTTTAATGCCATGTAAAATATTAACAAATTACATCCCATCTCTTTCAAACATTGTAGGGTTATACCAAAGACTTAAAGAATGGTACTAGAAGCTTCCTCACTTGGCGCTTAGCGTTTAGAAGATAGTTCTAGGTCTGGTCGGCCCAGTGTCAATATAATGTAACTGAGTGGGCTATCATACCATTGTATCTGTGGCATGACACTTCGGTGTGGCAGCCCTCAGAATACTGTCTCAAAAAGTCACCATTGCTATATGACTGAAACATTGCTGAAAGCGACGCTAAACAACATACAAACAACCAACCATCTTTCAAACATTTAAAGAGATGTCTTACTGGTAAAACTAACTTCTCACTTCAAGAATCAACATGGCATAGGACAACAGCACGATTAATTTATATCCCTGACTGTTTATTTTATCATTCACAAACAATAATTATATATATACCATCTTTATAATACATGTATGGGACTGGAGAATCTTTGGTTATGTACTTCACCGAGGTCATGCCTTATGAGACTTTTACTATTATTCAAGTGTCTAACATGACCTGGCCAGAGGCTGAACTTACAACCTTCAGCATGAGAAGCAGGTGCGCTACCACTAGACCATCACTGCTGCATGGTTCTGCCCTAGAAAAGTTAGAAAGAAGTTTGTCTAAGTTATAAGAACTTGTTTCGCAATCAATATATCTGAGACATACGCTTTACCACTAGACAACCACTGCTGTAATGATCTTCGAGAGTGATTTGTCTAAGTTAAAAAACCTGTTTTGCAATCAATGTAAATTAATTAAATTTAAACTAACAAATAAACAAAAAAAAACCAGACAGGCTTGGTGAATATACTGTAACTAACAGGGAAACAGCTTTTATATTATTTCATTTTTTGTAACAGGTAAATCATCTTTTCAGATGTTTTAAACTACTGGCCCATTTAAATGACTAATTTACATACTTAATATACGGCTGATCATATGAATATTAAAGTATGCTATTATTATATGATATAAAAGGAACGCTGTAAAAAGTAATTATATATTCACCTATGCAGTGTAATTATATTTAAAGCCGATCCTATTATGACAGGAATTAAAGACGCTGTGAAGTGGCTTGTAAATATGTGTGGGAGGTGTTTCAATATTTGGATTGAAATAGAATTAAACGTCAGCAGTGACACCCTAGTACAGGCATGGATGACCATGGGATATGGGTGTAACTGTAAAATAATGCCACCTTTAATACCTTAAAAATGGTTTGTGTACCACTTTCAACCCATTTAAGAATGGGTAGGTCGCAAACGATTAGAGAATATTTTTATAGTACCTAAAAGTTACGAATAACCACGAACATTTTGACTGAACAACAATAAAATTTTAATAAAACATTTTAATTTAGACCTAAGGGCCATTGCCTTCAATAAAAAATACAACCTTTGGTTGTTTGGTGTTAGTGGGTTGATAGTTACTTTTATTAATGGGAAAGTCTTAATGAAATATTTAAAAAATATAAAAATAATGGTGAAAAAATAGAACCTTTTTGCGTGGTCCTCTATGGTCAAGTGGTGTAAGGCATTGTCTTGAGATCACATACTTTTCACCACTTATGTGAGAAAGTTTCCCAGCTTAATAAAGACAGGTGGTTGTACTCTGACTAATTCTGAGGTATTCCTCCATCAAAGATAAAGGCGCCATTTAATATATAGTATACAGTTAAATCTGTTTAAGCAGTCACCTCTATTTTTAGCAGCTACTTCTAGTCTTAAGCTATTTCCCCATTTCTATGCTTTCAGAGCAAATTGACCTGTATCCAGCAACAACCTGTCTTAAAAAACTACCTTTGCTCCTTCCCTTGACTGGCAGCTTAAGACAGGTTTGACTGTATATATAACTTGATGTACATGTGTTGTTAAAATGGCATTAACACATTTATGAAACAACTACAACCTAATGTGCATGATGAATGTCACTTAAATTAAAATAAATGACAGAGCCTTTTACTAATTATAGCTCACATAAAATACTAGACGAAATGTCCTTCTGCAATGTTATGAATTGAAGTGATTTCATTTATTTTATATGAAACACAAACACGACACACTGGTTTATACAATGAGCCATTCTCGCATGACTTTTCATCTCTCTTTTTTAAAACTGAAACTGACCTTGTCCATGGATAAGTAACCATAAAAGTTTTACTTGTTCATATTTAAGAACATCGACAACTCCAGTCCACTTGCCTCTCACCACTAAGGTCACATATTTGAGAACATTGACAACTCCAGTCCACTTGCCTCTCACCACTAAGGTCACATATTTAAGAACATCGACAACTCCAGTCCACTTGCCTCTCACCACTAAGGTCACATATTTGAGAACATCAACTACTCCAGTCCACTTACCTCTCACCACTAAGGTCACATATTTGAGAACATCGACAACTCCAGTCCACTTGCCTCTCACCACTAAGGTCACATATTTGAGAACATTGACAACTCCAGTCCACTTACCTCTCACCACTAAGGTCACATATTTGAGAACATCGACAACTCCAGTCCACTTGCCTCTCACCACTAAGGTCACATATTTGAGAACATTGACAACTCCAGTCCACTTACCTCTCACCACTAAGGTCACATATTTAAGAACATCGACAACTCCACTCCACTTGCCTCTCACCACTAAGGTCACATATTTGAGAACATCGACAACTCCAGTCCACTTACCTCACCACTAAGGTCACATATTTAAGAACATCGACAACTCCAGTCCACTTACCTCACCACTAAGGTCACATATTTAAGAACATCGACAACTCCAGTCCACTTGCCTCTCACAACTGTGAGTCCTGCTCGCTCCAAAAACTTTATGTGAGAAAATTTGTCAGTTACTTGCAGAATTGTAGAAGGACGGTGGTTCTGTTCAGATTCATTCTGAGGTCTTCCTCCAGCAATAAAACTGGATATGCCCAAGCTTCTCTACAGGCCATTTAAGGACAGGGGTTACCCCCTGCACATGACTGTCAGAAATGGTATTCCCCTAGCGCTTGAATTTTTTAACAAAATTTTGCAAAAGCTTACTTTCCTCTAAATCATTACATTTCATTGCATATCTTTTTCTCATTTTAATGCCTAAATGAAACATACTTAATATGATGACTTTAACTGATTAATACAAGTTTTACTAATGAAATATATTTCAATGAGTACCTTACACAGCCCTTGAAAATAAGTTGAATGTATTTACGCGTTCTTAACCCAGCGCTTGCATTTCTTCATGCGGAGAACCCTGATGCCATATATATAAAAATTTGCAGAAGAGATATATAATGTGGTTACCAGATATTTTAATATATACTAGATCTGTGCCTGTTCTATATACACTTAAAAATTGTCAATATTGAAAGAAGAAATAGTTTGAGAAGTTTGTGAATGGCGGTTAGATTTATTCAGCTGTGTCTGAATTTTAATGAGTGTAATCGCTTGTTGACCTATATATGTAAGAAAGCTGTTTGTAAAAGAAGGTCCCATTGTTCTATTTCTCAGCTAATTAATGTGAAACTTGGTAGACTTATTGGGCAAGGTACAATAAATGTTTCATAGTTTGGACATCATGCTCGGATAATTTTGGATGGAGTTTCTGTCTTTAAATGTTAATTCTTTTCATCTTTGTGCTCTGGAGTTATTCAAATATAACCTCTCACCTCCAGTTTAAATGTTTAGACTCCCCGGATTAAACTTCGGAACAGTAAAAATAATTATCCACATGACTGTTTGGCAAATCTGCATGATAGGTCTTTTTATAAACATGAATATTATATATGTCTTGCGAGAGTTTTCCATGACTACGCTGTCTAATGTGCCATCTCAAGTTCTTCTCACGCTTGCGAATTTGAGCCCAGCCAGATCTAAACAGTAGATGTCATAATATATAACCTGTTACATGTTGAGTGAGTGAGTGAGTGAGTGAGTGAGTGAGTGAGTGAGTGAGTGAGTGAGTGAGTGAGTGAGTGAGTGAGTGAGTGAGTGAGTGAGTGAGTGAGTGAGTGAGTGAGTGAGTGAGTGAGTGAGTGAGTGAGTTAATTCATGCAGTTTTATAACCCAAAGCAAGAGTTGTATAATGAATCAGGACTGGGAATGAAATTAAGAAAAAATGACAATTATGAAGATAATATCAGATATCGTGAAGGCGTATTAATAAAATCCAAAATTTAATTTAATTCAATAGCTCCATATTGCAACATCCTCATTTACACAAAAATATGAAGCGCATGGTCTAGTGGTAGAGCACCAAACCCATGACCGGAGGGTCATGTGTTTGATCCTCCGCCATGGCTATGTGTGGTGTCCTTGAGCAAGACACTTTTTCCGCATATACTTTGTACTGGTTCTACCAGGGAAGACTTTGAGTGTGGTTTGTCTAAGTTGTAAGAACTTGTTTCACAATTGAAGTAAAATAAATAAGTTTAAACTACAAAAATATGGCTTATGTGACACATGTGGTAATTTTATGCCACATCTGCCTAGACTGAGGAACCTTTTACCCCTGTGCATTGGAAGATATGTGTGGCAGTGGGTATTTTTTAAACCCCAACCAGAGCGTGTTAGACATTTACTTTTTATGCCCAGTAAGCATTTTTTCCGCAGGACAATTGAACTGACGGGAAAGTGACTTGTTTTGTTGCTCTGGCCATGTGGCATTGTTTAAATACAATGTACTGTTGACTTCGAAAAAAATGACATCGTGGAAACAATATTGATCGTAATGATTGGATTATCAACTTGTTTGATTGACAACCCACTTCAGGTCATTAGATGGTAAATCCTTTTACTGAATGAGAGAGAGAGAGAGAGAGAGAGAGAGAGAGAGAGAGAGAGAGAGAGAGAGAGAGAGAGAGAGAGAGAGAGAGAGAGAGAGAGAGAGAGAGAGAGAGAGAGAGAGAGAGAGAGAGAGAGAGAGAGAGAGAGAGAGAGAGAGAGAGAGAGAGAGAGAGAGAGAGAGAGAGAGAGAGAGAGAGAGAGAGAGAGAGAGAGAGAGAGAGAGAGAGAGAGAGAGAGAGAGAGAGAGAGAGAGAGAGAGAGAGAGAGAGAGAGAGAGAGAGAGAGAGAGAGAGAGAGAGAGAGAGAGAGAGAGAGAGAGAGAGAGAGAGAGAGAGAGAGAGAGAGAGAGAGCTGCATTTTCATTCTAACTTCCAAACTGATAGAAGATTGTCAAGCATGAAAATATCTTGTTTTGCATCATTCTGCTGTTTTGTAAAGAACACTTTTAGAATCAAATTGTTTGCCTCACTCGCGGCCATTGATTTAATAGTAATTTGAGTTTCATACTTTAAAGTTTACTTGTCCATTATTTACTTGTCTCTCTAAAAATTAGCATGGCACAGGACAACAGGACTACCTTAAATTTTAGATATTAAAATCGATATCATAAATTATGTGTTAATTGATACACAGTAACAAATTGAGCGGTCCAGTGGTAGAGCATTGACCTCATGATTGGAGTATCATGGGTTGGATCCTCTACTACGGCTATGTGTGGTGTCCTTGAGCTAGACACTTATTCCACATATGCTTAGTTTAAGTAGTACTGGTGCTACCCAGAAAGACTGAGCATTGTGATAACTTGTTTCACAATCAAAGAAAATTAAATGAACTAAATTACTGGTAAATAGTAACAAATGCCCCACCACACACATAAAAAGGGTCATACAAATGGCATTAAATGACCAATAGGATTATATAAATAAGTTTACTTTACATTGAATGATTTGAAGATATGATCAGTTGATTTTTCACACATCAGTTATCAAGCTTAAAAGATCTGTATTTGATTTTTACCTTTCATTAGTACCTACATATCTTCAAAATCTTCTTTTGAACATTCTGCACTTATTTGACCCAAATGAAAAACACAATACATTTAAATAATTGTAAAGATTTTAAAGTTCACCTATTTTAAGCTTATTTTTATTGAAATTGGATTTTGACTTAAAGTGGTTTATATTCAATACAGTGATCGAGTTGTTACACCCTCTCCGAGCCAATACCTAATGTAATCGCACCCCTGTCACAGAAAACATTCACCTGAATGGAAATTTGTACCGTTGCATTTTCAAAATTTTTTTTTTTACATTTTTGTCATGAAAATATCAATGCTCCAGATAAGTAATATTTGGGGGTATTTAAGCATTGACATTTCTTCTTAAAGCATTGAAATTAAATTAATCAAGAGGTAAAATAAGCATTAGTTTAGTGAACATAAATCAAAGCTACTGTGCATCCCTTCAACTTCATAATTTTTAAGGCGTATGACACTTTTTAATATACAGGCTACTGTATGTAGTTGCATCCAGTTTTATTGATGACGGAAAACATCAATTATTATGAATTTGAGTAGACCCACCATCCTTCCACAACTAACTTGCAAACTTTCTCACATAAAGTGTTTGCTCCAAGATGGGTTCAAACCCATGACCTCAGCATGGAGGATCTAACAAGGTATATGTATGGTTAAAAATTCCAAAAAATTCAGAGACCATGGTTTATTATTGACCCTCCCTTTGAAAAATAGTCCCCATCACTATGATATGATTTATGCCATTTTTTTGGTGGTGGGAGGGGGTCAAAAAGGTTTTGTGACTGGTGGAATTAAAATGTGCAGGCCGGTAGCGGCGAAAAAATAATATTTTTATTTAGACAAGTCATGACTGTATATAATATTTTCATTTCTATGGCTACAATATATGTACATAATTATGTGGCACCAAATATCTCTTGAAAGTCCTACAAGAATGAATGCCTACAAAACATTAAAAAAATTTGTTAAATAAGTTTTCATCCAGACCGGTAAATCAAATTACAAGACGTAGAGTTAACAAGGTTTTTTAGGATCAACCTTGGCTGGGTGGTCCAAGGTGCCTTGGTCTAATGACCACATACCTCTCACTGCTGGGGTTGTGGGATTGAGCCTAGCTAGGTCCAAAAACTTTATGTGAAATTTGCCAGTTACTTGTGATTGCAGGATGATGGTTCTACTCAGATTCATTCTTCCACCAATAAAACTGGATAACTTTAATGATAATTTATGAAGGGAAGCTAAAATTGACATTGACAAACAACATTAATGGGTCAGGAATATCACAGTAAAATTTTGTTTTTTCATCAAACTGATTTAGGTAAAATAATTACATAATTATGGGGAAAAAAAATGATCGTTTCCGGTTAGCCCCTTAAAAAAAAAGGATGGGAAGGTAGGCTTTTTTTTCTTCTTCAGAAGTACTATTAATGTTCAAATCAAGTCAGTCATAGGTTGTAGTTATATGTTATATTTTAACCATATTATATAATTGACATAAAAGATTCATTGTACTGTTCTGAATAGCAATAATAAAAATGTTTCAGTCATATCAGGACGCTGTCTACTTGGGGCAGTATTCTGTCACTCTTTGTGGCCATGTTGGATATTGTGTAGCAAACAAATTAATGTATTCAAAACTCAGCATTTCATTAGGTATAATGAAGTGACATTAAAATGGATATAATTTTTTTTTTTTAAATTTGATAAAAAAAAAATATGGTTGGCAGTAAAAATTAGGGACGGTTGGCTAACCGGAAACAAAGTGTTGTTTTTTTTTCGTTATATACCTAAAAATGTATTAAAATGTTTAATGCAATTAAACCTTTGTCAATGTACCAAGGAACATTGGCGTAGTATTGGAGTTGGAGTGACTTAAATAATAACATTTGTCATTTCAGGAATTGTTTGTTCAGGGCACTCGGGGATCAGTTAGAAGGACACGTTCGTAACCATTTCCGGCATCGGGCAGATGTTGTGAAGTACATGACAGAGCATCGAGATGACTTTGAACCTTTCCTTCTTGACGACACAACGTTTGATAAACATGGTAAGCTTCATGGCAGATTTGTCAGAATGTCATTTACCACTGCAAACCTAGCTTGGGAGGAGGTATAGAGGAGACACAATTTATGACATCGTTTAATTTCCCTGACATGCTTAAGCTAAGAGCAACTACCATTAGTTGTCCCGGATCTTACAACTCACAAGTAAACCACCCACGATTTGCTAAATTAACCTTCGTTCCAGTCAGGCTCAAGTCTGTTACCAACCGGAATGAAACATTTCAAAATTTGTTTTAGCACCATGCTGGTTAACTTTCCAATTATAAACAGAAAATTTGATCAAGACACTGGAACTAGATTGTGGTGTGTTATTAAAAGCATTTTGCAAGTAAATGAAACAATGAAATCGAAAGGGGTTTTCTCAGCATCTTATTTTTTATAAAACTGGGATAAAATCCACAATTAAAAGCGGTTAATTTTAACTTGGAATAAAGCTTTGAATATGACAAATTGCCTATTAGATAAAAAGCCAATGGAAGAGTAATAATTGATTACAGTCAAACCTGTGCAAGCGGTCACCTCTATTAAGCAGCCACTTGTCTTAAGCGGCCATATTTGCTATTTTGCATTTCTATACTTTCACAACAAATTCAACAAATTAAGCAGCAACATGTCTTAAAAGGCCATTTTTACTTCTTTCCTTTACATGGAGGTTTTATCAGGTTAGTGTCTGATAATTGAACTTTTTATCAAGTAACTTCATTAGTTTCTAATATTACTTTTTATTATGTTAGTGTCTGATAATTGTATTATATTAGCTAACTTAGTGTCTCCAGATACATGTGTTTGTATTTTAGCAGTAAGTGTCCGATAACTGACATTTTATCAGATAAGTGCCTTTACTACCGTTTCTTTCTTTCAATATTTGTAGCAATATTTGCTGAGTTGCTCAAACATAAATTAAAGTAGATACGCGTTTTCCCGCACCAATCACAGAAGGCCTTTGAAAACAGTGCAGGAAGAGTTCAGATTGCTCGTGATGAGCAATCTGAACACTTCCTGCACTGTTTTCCACTCTGTCAGTTAATATAAACATAATTCACCCATTGCTGATACATGGTGAATTAATGCTTTCAATATTAGAGGTGTCCAAAGGCGTCTTTATGAAGTAAAGGGTTAAATAAGACAGCTGTTCTATTCAATTGATAATGGGGACTTGGTATAAACCAATTTGTGTAGGTATTTTGGTGACCTCTCTGAAAACATTCTCAACTTTTTTGTTGTATGTCTTTTGTATGTTTTCAGGTTTTAACAGATATGGTCAATTATCAAGAGATCTGACCATGTATTGTTGTTCTGAGGCTGTTCTTTAAAAAACTGTTTGCCATGCTCCTACCTACTCACTAAAAATGGCAGCTTCCCAAACTTTTTTTTTGACTTTCAAAGTGTTTTCATTGATTTTTTTAAGATTTCTGTCCATTTTTGCTTAAAATGACAATCTGGCAAAAAACAGTTTATTACATACCCACATGAAAAATACTGGGTCGGAGCACAGCAACTAAACACTTTTTTTTTAAGGATGGCCTTTTTGTACTTAACTGTTACACTGTACTAATTCTGTATTTATGTTAACCCAAGTGTCTGTTACCAAACATCCAAAATGTAGAGCAAATATTTTTATCAAAAATTCAAACAGAGTTTCTTGTGTAGAGTGTGCAATGTTTGTTTCCATTGTCAAGATAATATCAAGGACAAAAGAGACTCTTGTTTGTATTCCCATGTCTACCTGTCTTAAGTGACAGGACGAGTTTGATTCTCTCTTTGCATGTTAAGCAGTAAGCAACCAGTTGCTAATAATAAACCCGCAACTACGTAATTGATAGTATTTTTTTTATTATTCATGCATTGAGAAATAAACCATATGAAATAGTTTTAATGAATTCATATTACCTGCATGATTTAAAAATAGCGATGTGGTTTACCCACTCTCTGCTGCGAAAAACTGCGCCATCAGTGGCAGATTACTTGGATTTCATTATAAGGCTGATCGTCCGCCTTTAGCACACTAAGAGTTAAAAAAAAATTTGAATTTAAAAGATCTCTAGTGTATTGCAAGTCTGCAAGAAGGTTCACGCACAAATGCTGAAAAGATACAGTTTTTAACATTCCTGAATAAAGTAATTTACTTAACAAGTTACCGGTAAATTAAACTCATTTCTTCATTTAGGCTCATGTGATATCTTGTTGTTATTTTTGTTTGTCGGGGGTAAAGGCACTGTCTCAAGATCACTTACCTCTCACATCTAAGGTCATAGGTTTGCGTCCCTCTCACTCCAAAAACTTTATGTGAGAAATTTCAGTTACTTGCGGAAGGTTGGTGGTTCTACTCAGACTGAGGTCTTCCTCCACCAGTAAAATTGGATATGCCATATATAACCTGAAATGTGTTGAAAATGGCATTTAACCCCAATTAAAAAAAATGTCTGTCCGTTCTGTCCAAGGATATTATTCTGTAATATAAAAGTAAATATCCCTCGAGAAATAAGATACCTTTTATAATAGGCTTATCATATCGGCACCTTGGTATCATTATATATTTCATTGGTAGTGAGAAACACATTTACATAACTAACTGATTTTTTTAGATTAATCATATTTATTGACAATTTCAATCATATACAATACAAAGTAACATAGTACATGTGATAATAAAATATTCAGACTTCAAGTTCTTATTATACTAAGGTCAGGGTCATTTCTCGCAAAAACCCATATTGACCGATTATCCGATTATCATTTGGTTGAATCTGACCGATTGAAACCAGTAATCAATCAAGAAAAAATCAACCGATTCCTGTCACTAAAATTTATAATTTAAAAGAAACGGAGAAGTGTCAGACATAGACAGCTATTTATCTGGGTAGACAACCTTGTAATATACTCGTACATGATGGATTTTATTTTACTATCATTTTTTTAAATCTAACTAATCTATAAACCTTGCCATGTTTGGTCTATTCGAATTTTTTTAAAAATACAAAATATAAGCGGTCCACGTGGAATAAAGTTTTGCCTTCAGTTAAAGAAGGCAACATTCACTCCCAAAAAGAGTTAATTTCATATCTGCAGGGCTTGAGATTACCAGTACTTCAGCGAAGTATACTTTATACATTTGGCTACATAACATTTGATATCACATGCAGGTCTTTGATTTGATCCCTGGCTGGGTTATACCAAAGACTTGAAAATTTGTACTAGAAGATTCCTCACTTGACGTTAAGCATCTGGAGGATAGGTCTAGGGCTGTTCAGCTCAGTGTCAGTATAATGTGACTGGGTGGGGTAACATTACATGTGTCTGCGGCATGATACTCGAGTGTCAGTATAATGTGACTGGGTGGGGTAACATTACATGTGTCTGTGGCATGATACTCCAGTGTCAGTATAATGTGACTGGGTGGGGTAACATTACATGTGTCTGCGGCATGATACTCCAGTGTCTGTATAATGTGACTGGGTGGGGTAACATTACATGTGTCTGCGGCATGATACTCCAGTGTCTGTACAATGTGACTGGGTGGGGTAACATTACATCTGTCTGTGGCATGATACTCCGGTGTCTGTATAATGTGACTGGGTGGGGTAACATTACATGTGTCTGCGGCATGATACTCCAGTGTCCGTATAATGTGACTGGGTGGGGTAACATTACATGTGTCTGCAGCATGATACTCCAGAATAGAATACTTCTCAAGTAGACACTGACGGAATATCACTGAAAAAATAGTTGAAAATGATGTTATAAACAATATACATCCACAATATTAGTACACTATTAGTACACTATTAGTACAGTACACTATAAGTACAATATTAGTTCAATATTAGTACACTACACTCTCTACACCTGTGTACACTTCAGTCTCATTAGACCTTTACACACTTAACTTAAAACATAATATTTTGTATAAACTACTAAAGGTACACACTATTTTTATATACCTTATACATGTTATACTTTATACACTGTACAGAAACAAAAGAAAAATTGCATGTACACTATATGTCTACTAAATTTTATACTTTTTTATACACACTAAATTGACATTATATACATGTATTCACCACACTTTTTAATAGTTATAATTCAACTTTATTTTTTGCTTTCACTTAGTTTTATACTCTTTAAATACCCCCCTGAGTGCATACCAGCAGTTAAAATTACAAAGTTTGATATGACCTAACATTTCCCACGCCCAGTGAACATTTGTGTGTGGTATACGGCCACTGTATTTACAGATATTAATCAGTTTATAACGCAACTCTCCCGGTATTCTTCTCAAATTATTTTGATTTAATGCATGATCGATTTTTATTTAAAATGTGAAACGTTTCGGAATTTATCTTGCCGATTGAAATCCGATTTGTATGTGATATTTAAAATACACTTATCAATGAATTTTATTTAATGAATGTTCATTGGATATTATAAATTTATTGTCAGATTGTCATCCAAGTTATTCTTAAAAAGGGGTAGGAGAAAGGATTTTATTTATTTATTTTTATTTTTTAATGAAAGTAAAAAGGGTTGGGGCAGCATGAAAATTAAGGGGATGGGAGGGATGATAATCTAGCAATTAATTTATTATGGCCTTATAGCTACTGTAGAATCTTACATGGGTTTGATAAAAAATTCAATCCCGGGTAAGGATAATTGGTTTGGCAGCACCTCATAAAATCTCCCAAAGATAATTATCCTAGAGGAATGGAATTTTATATTCAAACAGAAAAAGCAGAGACATAATACAGAGACTCGAAGCCTGCTTTTCCACTATAGTGGTTATTTTTAAAATAACGTACATCCCAGAGAAATCCCGAGAGTCACGTGATTCGATTATAGCATCATCGTCGGCCATATTGAAAAAACAATACAAGGCAGATCGTCTTGATGTTTTTTGAAAAATAGAGAAATTTTAAGTATTTTTTTAATTATATTTTCATAATTTTCTTTATTTGGTGTATTAGATTGATTGTTAGT
The DNA here is from genome assembly GCA_029582155.1 of Panopea generosa. Classification (NCBI taxonomy): domain Eukaryota; kingdom Metazoa; phylum Mollusca; class Bivalvia; order Adapedonta; family Hiatellidae; genus Panopea; species Panopea generosa. Next base: position 3,730,166 of record CM055910.1, read on the forward strand.
GTTTTTGAATCTTGATTCCCAAGAAAAGTCATAAGTGCTGAAATCAACCCATTCCCCACCCACTACTCTTTAACAGTTGTTCATTAAAGTTACAAAAACATTTTTTCCGCTGTTATGTTTTTTTTATTATTTTTTCATTTTATCGTTATGTATTTAGTATGTTGAATGAGTACAGAAATTTTTATTACGATATGCTTATTAGAAGTGTCAACTTTTATGATTTGGAACAGACAATTTGGCAGGTTTTTTTTCTTTTTTCGAGTGGGTTTAAATGGGACTTTATTCAACTTACAAAACCTTTATTTCGGTATTATATTCAATTTTTTTTACTATCATCATGTATTAAGGGAATTGCAAGAGTGCCGAAATATTTATTCTGATATCTTTACTCAAAGTAGACTTAATGGTTTTGAAAAATGTCAGTTGTGATTGTTATAGACTGGACTACTGCTTTCCACAAAAAAAAGAAAAATCATTGTTTTTAACGGCGGAATTAACGTAAATAATTCACTGACAAATCGATCATTAATTGAAAAGCATTTTATAAATAAATGTTATAAATAAGCTTGTGTAGGGAGCTTCGGAAAAATGAGTTTAAATTAAATTACCTTTTGCAGTACTTATTCCATGCTTTTTTGTAACATGACCACGGAATCCAGATATTGTCTTTAGCTCTTTTGAACATGATGGACACACATACAAACACAGTTGTTTATCTTTTAAAGGTTCAATCTTTGTCACAGCTGAATGTGGTGGTCATTATTTTCATAATCCGTATATTCTCCCAATAATAAGTCTAAATTTATATCACTATTGTCCCCATGATAAGAAATCACTTGCCATTTTAAATTCACAACCTATTTGTAGCACAAATTTATTTTGTTTAACCCTTTACTCCATAGATTCGCGTTTTCCCACACCAATCACAGAAAGCCTTTGAAAACAGTGCAGGAAGAGTTCAGATTGCTCGTAATAAGCAATCTGAACACTTACTGCACTGTTTTCCACTCTGTCAGTTAATATAAACATAATTCACAAAATAATTCAAAAGCCTTCTATATTACGTGTCCAAAGGCGTCTATATTAGAGGTGTCAAAAGGCATCTATATGAAGTAAAGGGTTAAAAGCAGTTAATATGACTCCAAACTATAGGTATGATTTTTATTGGGCTAATAGGGTGACATCCCCTGTATTGAGGATGGCAATTCTGTGTATACGGTGATGTCACTTAACTCCACAGTTGTCATCTGACACTTGGTACTGACTTTCCGAATGCATGTTCAATACACAGATTGTCTATGAATTGACACTGGTGAATTTGAAAATCTTACCATAAACAGGGATGTTAATGAGTATTCAGGGACTAAATTGCATCATACATTGAACAGTAACAAAGATTTGAAATTGAACTCTCTCATCGCTACAGACAAACATTTTTTTCCGTTTCCTTAAATAGAAAATCATGTACTCAACCTAACCAGATACATTTTAGACTACAAGGTACTTAACATGGTATTCTTTATTGGTAAAAATGCAGATATCCTTACAGGGGAAATATGGTTTCTGTACATGTGGGAGTGCTCGGTGGCTGAGTGGTCCAAGGTGCCATATCAAGATCACTTATTGCTTACCTTTAACCGCTAAGGTTATAGGTTTGAGTCCAGCTAGCCCCAATGAAAATGGCGTTAAACCCCATTCTGCACATGAAGCAAGGTCTCTGGAAATATCAGCTAATATCAAATCTTTTACTTTTTGTTTTCCTTTCAATTTTACAAAAGTTTATTTTATTATTTATTTCAGTTTCCAATCTACAAAGACTTGGCACATACGCTGGCAATGATGCTATTGTGGCGTTCGCTCGTCTTCACCAAGTCAGCATCATTATCCACCAGCTTGATTCTCCATTCTTCCTTGTGAGTAAAACATTTACCTTAAGGATCAAAGGAGGTTATATTTTAAATAGTAGTGTAGTAAATAGAGTGTTGGTCACTCATGCTAGAGTCGTGGGTTCGATCTCCAGTTTGACTCGGTTGCTTCTTAAAAGGGCCTTCTCAGTACGTGTTCTTCACAGAAAGCAGAATAAGAGTGATCCATATCAGCTCTGAGCTTTTTTGCAATGGCGCTAACATAAATAATTATACATTAAAGTACGCTAATGTGACATAATGGACATCACATAGGAGGAGCGAACTGTAATTTTTGTCTTCTGTGTGTCACTTATCCAAATGGTACCTAATCTGTCCATCCATGCCTTAATTTATCATGGTAAAAGTAGGCATATTTGGGTTTTAATGTTGTGTAAATTAAATGATTGATTGAGTATTTAGCTTTATTTTTATGCCATCATGGGCTAACAGACGATCAGTTAACCTAACCACTCTTTCTTGGGATTAACCAGTACTCGAGCACACCCCATCTTCGCAAGTAACTGATAACTTTCCCACTTGAATCAGTTGTGAGAGACAAATGATAATGAGATACAATGTCATATATCAATCTGTTGCCGGGCGGGGGATTTGAACTCATGACCCCTGGATTGATAGTAAGGCACGTGACCGACTGCGCTAATCGGGCCCGGCCACAAAAAAAAAAAATTATTATGAAAAATGTACCTCTGTTTTCATTGATGGTGTGTTTACTCAATTTCATTATATGGTATTTCTCGACCAATAAGACCATTGTCCATTGTACACATATTAGAGACTAAGATATAATAAAAAATACTGCTGGGAAAATCCTCATATACTTAAAATTTATTGAAGTATTAATACAATCATCAAATACAATAAAAAAATAAAAACCCTTCCCATTTACTGTGTACATAATTATATGAAAGCTTTGAAAAAATAAATGAAACCTTATATACTAAATATAGATAGTCTGACCCTTACAGTTGGTAATGCAATTGAAATAGTTGTATTACATACTCACATTACTTTTGAAGGATTCGTGTTAACTATGCAAGCTTGTCATTGACAACTTTATGCAATTGTATTGTAACATGATACTGATAGGTGTTTTGGTATTTTGCATTGAATAAAGTGTCTATCTGTCTGTGGGTTGGTCTGTCGGTCGGTCGGTCGGTCGGGTCGGTCGGTCGGTCGGTCGGTCAGTCGTCTGTTTGTCTGTCCTTCAGTCTGCATGAAGGATATATATTTCTTATACAAATATATGAGGCTGTTTCTGGACACTTAAAATGCTTTTATTTGTATAAAATCTGTTATGTGGCTAATATTTAGCCACAGAAGTAAACAGCTGGGTGCATAGAAGCCACTTGAATACCCAGTCATTAGAATGTCGGTCTGTCTATTCAGTGATGTGTTGCATTCTTGATGATTTTCTCCATTTTGATAAAAGAGTATTGTCGATGAGGTTGCTGATGAGGAACATTGTAAAGTGAAGGAGTGTAGTAAAGAGCAACATGTGACTGTATATACTGTATATATGTACTGTCTACCTCTAGTGATTCACCCAGGTGTTGACAGCCCAGGTATTGGACTTGTCATAAAATTACTTGCACAAATGTTGATACAGGTTATGTTTGTTAACAATGAACTGCACAAACTGTTTAAAGTTCAGTAGGTCATTGTTACTGTGTCCAGTCATTGTAAACAGTACATTGCTGATCATGCATTGGTCAGTCATTGGTCTGTTAGTCAGATTTAAAAGTATGGGGATCAGTGACCTTCAAAAATGAAGTTCTTCATTTGGTAAAGGCCAGTAAGGATTTTTCTGGTTAAAGCACCACATCCACGTTTGAACTTTTTAAAAAAAATTAATTGAGTTATGAGCACATTTCCCATACAAACATATGATCAATTAGCTGTATATGAGCATATAAACACAATCCCGAACAAAATGATGCCCAAATTATAATGCATGACTAACACTTTATAAAACAAGCGTGTAACTCACCCGAGTCAAAAAAAATTGTCAAAATGACTTTCGAGGCAGGTAAAGTACACTACGCACTAAAACGTGAAGTTTTTTAATACGACTCGCATAATTCAATTTGAAGCCAAGTTGGAATCCTCGGCAATTTAAAAATAATTTATAAAGCGTTTGTCACGCTTTATAATTTGGACATCTTTTTTTATAATTCTAAAGCGTTCTGGATAGTGTTTGTTAGCACATATACAGCTCACTGACCATATATTTATGTATGGGAAATGTGCTCACAACTCAATTGAAAAACTTTTTAAAAAATTTTAAACGTGGATGTGTTGCTTTAAGCGATATCTCCATCTTTTGTTATTTGTTGTTTTCCATTTTCAGTATTGTCTTGTCAAAGTTACACCAACGTTGTGTAAACTACATAATTATTACAAAGAGGAGAATAATTATACAGAAGATTTTAACAGGCTGTTGTGTGCCTATATTGTTTGTATTTCAGTCTGCATTAAAGTCCATAGAGCACAGCATCCCTTTACAATTATTGATTTTAGTGAGGCGCTAAGTGGGGTGGATAGATTTGTTTGTTTGAGTAATTAGCATAATTGTAATGCCATTTAGGGCTAACAGGCGATCAGTCAACTTTACCTCTATTTCCTAGGATTCTCCTTGGATTAACCAATACTCAAGCACACCTATCTCCACAAGTAACTGATAACTCCCACTTGAATCAGTGGTGAGAGAGAAAGGACAGTAAGATACAATGTCCTATATCAATCATCATGGAGACTGGTTTGGTAGGGGATTAGATCTCACGAATCCTGGATTGATAGTCAGACTTAGCTAACCGACTTAGCTACCCGGGCCCACATGTTGGCCACTCGTGATAGGGGTTGCGGATTTGCTTCCTGGCTTGACACAACAACCTATTAAAAAATAATGATTATACTGACTCTACCCAAGACATGGATAAGATCCAAGCTAACTTTGTAACAGAGCTAAATTAACATAAACTAAATTAATAATGAAACGATCCAAAAACTTGGATGGAAACGTTTATCATCATTCAGAGTTAATCATATTACATTTAAATGGGTAAAATCTACCCAGACAATTTTTTATGAAACAGAAATACTTAAAAGATAACGTATACAAAAGTGAACACCTATTAAATGTAATATATATTCGCGAAATAATGATGAATTGCATTTTGAAACATTCCAGAAAGAAAATTGTTCAACTTTCAAAAGGAAAACTACATCATCATTATTTCTGCTTGAAGAAGCATGACTATATTATGAAGAGGCAGAGCTGAGTGTTATGTTTATAGTGAATTTTTCCTCCTAGATTCATCACCATAAAATGTAAAGATGATGTGCTTTGATCCCCTTGCTGAATGTAAATTAGGTGATATTTATTTTTTGTTGGTTTATGGAATCTGAAAATTTAACCAAGCAAAAGTGAAAAAGGTAGGGGGCACAGAATCAGCTAGCCGGTTCTTTCTTTCTTACATAAAAGTATTGATTGATTGATTGATTGATTGATTGATTGAATATTAAGCGTCATTTTTATGCCATCGAGGGCTAACAAACGATCAGTTAACCTAACCACTGTTTCCTGGGATTAACCAGTACTCAAGCACACCCCATCTCCTCAAGTAACTCGTAACTTTCCCACTTGAATCAGTGGTGAGAGACAAATGATAATGAGACACAATGTCGTATATCAATCATCACGGAGGCTGTTGCCAGGCGGGGGATTCAAACTCACGACCCCTGGTACATAAAAGTAAAAATATAGGATTGGGAAGGGGAAAAGTATTAATAAAATACCAGAGCAAAGAATTAGTTAGCAAAGTAGATCTTTCAATAAGGCCATTATAAATTTATTGCTGGATTGTCATCTCCGCCCACCCCCTAATTTCCATGCGGCCTAAACCCTTTTGATTCCAAAAAAATAAAAAATAATTAGAATAAAAATAAAATACTCCTCCCCTCCCTCTTTTTAAGAAAAAAAAAACTGGATGATAATCTAGTAAATAATTTATAATGGCCTAAGCTTGTGAATTTTATTGCAAACAGATATCAAATATAAATCTTTTAAATCAACCAAATGTTTTTACCATTTAAGTTTTAAGATTACCAACTCCAATAAGAATATAGGGACAACAATCAGTTTAAAAAGTATGTGGGGGTGGGGTAAGAACCAGATAGCCGATTCTCTCCCCCAGGGAAGAAATCAGCTAGCCAATTCATTACATTGTTTGTTAAACAATCATTCAAATGAAATAATTATAAAAAATTAGTGTAACCGAAATAAGACAGGAGATAGGGAGTATTAAGGGCAAAATGACATTATATCTGTACTGAATTGCTGTATCAGAAGATTTAGGTCTATCATACAAGTAGTTTCTATTTTGCTGAAGAGATGTGGTATATGCATATCAAATGTTCTCCCTTTTTTTAGTGAATATTAAATTTTGAAATGCAGATAGTAATGGGTTTCATTTACCACTCGACTACACTCTGATGGAGATATGCATCACATATAATAAAACACAACATGATATACGAGGGGCATTTCAAAAGTAATGCAACTGATTGTCGTGCAGCCTCGCCTTGCACGGGATTTTCATGAAAATTGTACCGATGTAGCGAGACATCCATTCTCTACACATACATACCAAGTTTACAGGTGTACACCCAGTATTATCGCAAGAACAGTGATAAAAGCAACATATAGTTATTGACACTATAGTAAAATGGTTGGCAAGAGAAATGTAAAGGCAGCTGAAATTCGAGGTTATGTAAAGTCTCGATGCCAGCTTGGCGTATCATCGAAGGAGATTTTTGACGAATTGTGTGTTGTTAATGGACAGAATGAAGTGTCGTATGCCACCGTCACGAGGTGGATTAAGAAGTTTGCAAGTGGTTGTGACTCCATTAATGATGCACTGACTTGAAACCGTCAGAAAACTGCTTAAAATGTTTCCAAAATATCAAAGAAAGCAGTTTTCTGACATTATTACTGGAGATGAGACATGGGTACACTTTTTCGAGCCTACCAGAAAAATTAACAACAAAATATGGGCTACCAAAAACTGTCGCCACCCCACAATTACCAAAAGATTGATCAGTGCTAAGAAAGCAATGTTTGTTATTTTCTTTGATATACGTGGTCCTATTATGCAACTGGTTGTACCAAATAGAAAATCTGTGACTGGTATATTTTATAAAGAAAAAGTGTTGAAGAAACTTAAAAAAACAATGTTTCAAATGTCGCCCACACACTGGCTTAAAGCACCTATCCCTGTTGCATGACAACGCCCCTGCGCATAAGTCTGCTATTGTGACCTCATTTTTGAACAAGGAAAGGGTTCAAGTTCTTCCACATGCACCATATTCCCCAGACCTAGCCCCACATGACTATTTCTTGTTTCCTAAACTGAAAAAACATTTAGCTGGTAGACGGTATATGTCCCGACAGGCCCTGGGGTCCGCTGTTTATCAGTGTATGCTGGGTATACCTGAAAATGAGAATGAAGATGCCTTTAAGAACTGGATTAAACGTTTGAAACTTCGTGTACGTAACAAGGGGGATTACGTTGAGGGTATGACGCGTAAATATTTTAATATCTATCAAATGTGCGCTTTATATTACCTCAGTTGCATTACTTTTGAAATGCCCCTCGTATGTACAGTTTACATGCATGCATACCAGCATTCTACATAAATAGATTTGGTATGGTTTTTATTTATCAAAATGAATTTGAAAGTTGATAAATATATATATACTCATACTGGGGGTATCTTCACAGCCATGTGGTGTGATTGCCCTGTCTTGAGACCATTAATCTTATACTGCTCAAGTGAAAAGTTTGCCAGCTAGCTGCAGATGGTAGTTCCACTCAGGTTTATTCCAAGGTGTTTTTATATAAATAATGTAATGTGTTGAAATTGGTATTAACCCCATTAAAACAATGAAAAATTTAAAACAGACTGATATGCGGTTACAGAAAATGAACTCAAAGTTTGTGTGTTGGTATTCGGTTAAAATTTTCAAGGCCAGAGTGACTATAGTCAAAACTTTCTTGAGCAATTTAAAAGTCATTTAATTGTAAACAAATTGTAGATTTGATCCTGCGCTCGTTTGAATGACCTCTCAATAACAACAGTTAGTGAGCGTAAGTGATTCATAATTATAAGCTCTGAACTTTCTTCACAATCGAGCTAAAATAAATTTTTACAGCTAAAATCAACAATAGACACTTTTACATAATAAAATAAAGGGAAGAAGAATTTACACATGTACAGCCCAATAAAACAAAACTTGATGCCATGCTATATAATCAGTATTATGTGTTAATTAAATGGCATTAAACCCATTAAAAGTAATAAATTAATAATACTTATGTCGATCTAATGTAATATATGATGATTTTAAGTGGTGGGGTCAATTAGTATAAATTCTAATCTATATTGTTACTAATAGTGTAACCAAACCATCTGACAATTTTCACATGTCACAATATCAATAAAAAATGACTATTTATATATATATACAGTCTGTTTGATATTTATGTTCTGATTTCAGATTCAAGGTCCGTCAAGTGCCACGCCATCTACGCGACAACTCCATCTGGCCTACCACAACGGGGATCATTACTCCAGTGTGAGGAAGGTAGCAGACAACACAGAGTCACCAACAAATATCAGGGTCAAGGTAAACTTAATTGTTTTACAACTTATTGGAATCTAGGTAAACTTAATTATTTTACAACTTATTGGGGTCAAAGTTAATTTAATTACTTTTACAACTTATCGGGGTCTAGGTAATCTTTAATTATTTTACAAATTGTTGGGGTCAAGGTTAACTTAATTATTTTTACAACTTATTGGGGTCAAGGTAAACTTAATTATCTTACAACTTATTGGGGTCAAGGTAAACTTAATTATTTTACAACTTATTGGGGTCAAGGTAAACTTGATTATCTTACAACTAATTGGGGTCAAGGTAAACTTAATCATTTTACAACTTGCTGGCGACTGTACAGATTACGTTTGATGAATTTGCAGGCCAATCCTAAGCAAATGCAGATAACTGGGTCCTCCATGGCCAAGTGGTCTAAGGTACTATCTCAGAATCATTGACGGATGAGGTTATGAGTGCGAGCAGAGCTCTGTTAAAACAAGTTATGTGAGAACATTTGCAAGTTACATGGTTCTACTCAGATTCACTCACAGGGAGTGGGGATGTACTGCATTTCAATATTTTGTACCACCTCCTCTCAGGATCACTTATTTCTCATTGTTAAGGTCATGGGTTTGAATCCAGCTCGCTTCATCAACTTTATGTGAAAAAGTTTGCCAGTTACTTCAGGAAGGATGGAAGTCTACTCAGATTTATTCTGAGCTCTTCCACAGCCTGTAATATGTATACTTCCATTCAAATGATTCACGTTCGTTTGTGCTATTTCACATACATGTCTGCTAGTTCGCATACATGTGTGCTATTTCACATACATGTGTGCTATTTGACCTACATGTCTGCTATTTCACATATATGTGTGCTATTTCACATATATGTGTGCTATTTGACCTACATGTCTGCTATTTCACATATATTTGTGCTATTTTACATACATGTGTGCTATTTCACATACATGTGTGCTATTTCACATACATGTCTGCTATTTCATGTGTGCTATTTCACATATGTGTGTTATTTCACATACATGTGTGCTATTTCACATACATGTCTGCTATTTCATGTGTGCTATTTCATATACATTAGTGTGCTTACAGATTGACAATGATGATACAGCGACAGCGCAGTCACAGTTTCCGGGATATGTTGGTAGAGAAGATGGGATTGTACGGGCCGTCAGAAACTCAGCCAGACTGGCGGAGGAAGTGATGATAGCTACAGGCTGCACAGTAAGATTATTAATCAATTATTAGGCCTAGGAAACATATATAACATCATTAATAGTAGTTCTATAAAGGAATTTCTGGTCTAGTTGAAGCATTAATGATGATTTTGAGATTTTACAAAATGTCCTTTATTTGAATTTGCAGAACATTTAAAATTTATCAACACAATATTTTTTCTCACAAATCATGTATTGGTTTAAATGAGATACATCAGCATTTATTGCATCGGAATTTTTTTTTATTTATTTACAAGCAATTGAGACAAAAAATAAATGAATTGTGTTTTATTGCACGTCAAAACATAAATAGGACATTTTATGCAAGCAAACGTTAATGAATGAGATGATGATGAAAATTTAAATATTTTGCCAATTTGTCTTAATTTTAACCTTATTAATTTTATCAAATGAAAGGTTCTTTGCAATGGACAAATTTATTTGACTAGAGCTGGCCTTTACTATTCGTTGGAAATCTTTATTACTATGTACAGTATTTTCCTGAAAAATAAAAATGTCCAAAACATTGGTATTCATTGGTAACCCTTCATAGCGTTATTTGGATATAAGTGTTAAGGTAAGTTTTGCCCTGTAGTTTAGATTAAAAAAGAGCCAGGTCCGATAATCTCAGTCGGTTACAAGTCTGACTATCAATCCAGGGGTCGTGAATTTGAATCCCCACCTGGGGACCCATCAGTCTCCATGATGATTGATATATGACATTGTGTCTCATAATTATTCGTCTCTCACCACTGCTTTAAGTGGGAAAGTTAGCAGTTACTTGTAGGAATGGGGTGTGCTCGAGTACTAGTTAACCTTTCATGATCCCAGGAAACAGTGGTTAGGTTAACTGATCGTTTGTTAGCCCTTGATGGCATAAAAATGATGCTAAAACTTAATTTAATCAATCAATCATTAGATTAAAAGAGCCAAATTGTCTCTTCCAGATTGTCTGTGTATTTAGTGTTTATAAAACAATGCTTATAACACAGTGCTCATACGCCCATTCAATACCTATTTGTGTTTTCAAGCCCAAGAGCCAATGGATTTGGGTGGCATATGCGTTTACATTTTCGCCTGTCTGTCTGAATAATGCTTTCCCTCTAGCTGTAGTAATTTGAATATTTAGCAATCTTGTTTAGAATGTTGGTTTGAAAAATGTCTAGGTCAAGTTTGGTAGCCAATCCAATAGACTTATGGTAGTAATGCTGTAGTTATGGCTCTTGGACTTTGATTATAGAGTTATCTTCTTTGATTTTATTTAAAGAACGAGACTATGGTTCTGGAATGTCTATGTGACTGGTAACGAGAGTTTTCTCCCATGTTGATATTTACAGGATGTGAATATGGTTCTGGAGTGTTTATGTGACTGATTACTAGAGTTTTCTCCTTTGTTGATATTTACAGAATGAGAATATGGTTGTGACTGATTACTAGAGTTATCTCACTTGTTTATATTTACAGAATGAGACTATGGTTCTTGCATGTCTGTGATTGCTAGAGTTATCTGCCTTGTTTATATTTACAGAATGAGTCTATGGTTATGGAGTGTCTATGTGACTGATTATAGAGTTATCTCCCTTGTTTATATTTACAGAATGAGACTATGGTTCTGGAGTGTCTATATAGCTGTGATTATAGAGTTATCTGCCTTGTTTATATTTACAGAATGAGACTATGGTTCTTGAGTGTCTATGCGACTGTGATTATAGACTTATCTCCCTTGTTTATATTTACAGAACGAGACTATGGTTCTTGAGTGTCTATGTGACTGTGATTATAGACTTATATCCTTTGTTTATATTTACAGAACGAGACTATGGTTTTGGAGTGTCTATGCGACTGTGATTATGATGTTGATGCAACCATCGCTTACCTTCTTCAGACCATGGAGACTACAAACTGTAAGTATTTAATAAATATTAATGTGCTTAGTCATCTTACTTCTTCTTTTCTTCTTATTCTTTCCCTTCTTTCTCATACTACTTCTTCTTCTTCTAAGGGTCCTCTGTGGCCAGGTGGTCCAAGGTGCTGTCATCTTATGGCCACAGGCCTGTCACCACTAAAGTTGTGGTTAAGAACCTTGCTTGGTCCAAAAGTTTTATAATGCCTGTTACTTGAAAGACGATAGTTCTGTCAGATTTATTCTGAGGTCTTCCTCCACCAATAAAACTGGATGTGCCATGTGTAGCATATTAGATGTTGAAAATGGCTTTAAATCCCATTACTCTTCTTCTTATTCTTCCATGTACTCCCTTCTTCTTGTTTTGATATTTTATAAATTGCCAACATTAAAAAATCCTACAGGATTATATAGTAGTTCAGTTGTTGGGAGGACACCACTAATTTCAACTCTTAATTCAAAACATTACATGTTTCAGCTACCCAGGAAGACAGCACATCTCTGGCGTCGCAGGTTACGTCTACAGACAGCGGGATCTGGTCAGAGAATGGAGGAACAATTACCAAGGTCGCCTTAACCAAACATGTTGATGTAAACCACAATGGATTAGGAGTTAAAGGTCACTACAGGGACAACAGTTATGGTGGAAGCTCAGGATATGGTTCAGTGAGCAGTCAAAATGGTGGTGCAAGACCGAAACTTGTCTCCATGGATACAGAAGTATCAAATAAGGTATAACAATAATATTTTCTTCATTAAAACTTAAATTGAAGAGGCTTCTTTAAATATCTCATAGTCTGATTTGAAATATGCCATGAAAAGAACATTTTAATTGAAATATGACACAAAAACAACATTTCTATTGAAATATGCTATGAAAAGAACATTTTAATTGAAATATGACACAAAAACAACATTTCTATTGAAATATGCCTTGAAAAGAACATTTTAATTGAAATATGACACAAAAACAACATTTCTATTGAAATATGACACAAAAAGAAGACGAAAGAACATTTTTATTGAAATATGCGATGAAAAGAACATTTCTGTTGAAATATGACACAAAAAGGACATTTAATTATACCACAAAAATAACTTTTCTATTGAAATATGCCACATAAAGAACATCTCTGTAACTGAACCAAATACAAAAAAATTGTTAATCAGAGAATATGTTTTTAAAAAAACAATTTGATTGGTCAGAAAACATATCAAGAGAATTATAAATAATTGTATTATTGCTAGTAGTGTGCCTTTAAGAAATCGTATCTATTATTATTAGGATTATGAATAGCTACTGGTATAACACACTCATCAGAAACAGAAAGTGCTTCCGTGGAATAGTTGAATAATGGCGGTGATAAATAATCCTGGTTTCTATTTAATTAAAAATGCAATTTCCTTATTTAAATGCACATTTTTATTTGAATAGTTAATTGATATGTTTGTTACATTTTGAATGGTGTTATTGCTATGTTTGTTTTTTGAAAGTATTGTCATGTTTGAAGTGTCAATTTAGAAAAAAAAATGTTTGGAAATTGAGGTATGAATACTTTATTCAAGAAGTCTACTTTCACTTTGTCAACATGCACACACTGAACAAATAAACAAATCTCTATGAGTAACAATCCTTTATAAATGTTTTATACACTAAAGAAATAAGAAATAAAATCACCGGTGGTTATGTAAGGGTAATGTTTATTTCAGCAGACTCCCGCAAAACCACTGACAGGAAAACAACAGAAAAAGTTGAAGAAACTTGAGAAGAAGAAGAGGGCTGAGGAGAAACACAAACAGAAGGCTCTGGGAGGTCAACCACAAGTTGCTGATAATGCTGATGATACTGTTGTCACTCTCATCACTAAGGATCTGCAAATGGCGAGAATATGAAAATGAACATTTTTCAGAGCTTAGTGCAAAGCTAGTCTATCAACCTTAGTCTACAAGTTTGAGTTAGATCAGTTTTGAACTAAACCCTAGAATCTTGTCCAAACACATGTGTAGTAGAAATGAATATATTAAATGAATAATGATATTATGTGAACCATGGGACAGGTTTTCTTTTCTAATATGGGAAAATACTCTTTACAGATAGATATAGATTTAGATTTATAATCAAGTGTTGTTACATACTATACTGAGCTCATTTAAGCTTTTACTGTGAAATACATGAAACAGAAATCTCTGTGTAGGTAGATAAAACTGTAATAGTGTCATTATATAGTAGGAAGCTTGTACTGTAAAACAAATATGCGAAAATTAATGAAAACTCACTTAGATATAGCTACATTCACTTCTGTAGTATGGAAATCACAGGCAAGCTTGCAATGTGAAATATCTACATTGTGTATATTTATATGTTATAGGAATCACAGACAAAATTGTACTGTGAAATATGTGAAAACTGATACTCTCTCTATATATCTACATTGTGTATATTTATATGTTATAGGAATCACAGACAAAATTGTACTGTGAAATATGTGAAAACTGATATTCTCTATAGATCTACAAGATCAACATTGTGTATATTTATATGTTATAGGAATCACAGACAATATTGTACTGTGAAATATGTGAAAACTGATACTCTCTATAGATCTACATTGTGAATATTTATATGTTATAGGAATCACAGACAGAATTGTACTGTGAAATATGTGAAAACTGATATTCTCTATAGATCTACATTATGTATATTTATATGTTATAGGAATCACAGACAAAATTACACTGTGAAATATGTGAAAACTGATACTCACTTTAGATCTACATTGTGTATATTTATATGTTATAGGAATCACAGACAAAATTGCACTGTGAAATATGTGAAAACTGACACTCACTATAGATCTACATTGTGTATATTTATATGTTATAGGAATCACAGACAAAATTGCAATGTGAAATATGTGAAAACTGATACTCTGTATAGATTTTATATTATCTGTATAAACTAATCACATTAAAGCTATAGTATTGCGAGAAAAATATGAAAAAAATCTTATGTTATATAGATTTCATAACACTGTGTGCACCATGTTCTGTGAAAATGTGAATCTGATTTTTTTTTATTTTGTATCAAAGGAACTACAAACTCATTATAACCAATAATATCAATCAGATTAGGAAGGAGTATAAATTTGGTCCTTTGCAGTACTTTAATATATTATCTATTAATAGTAACAGATAAATCTGTTTAATCTATTTATAGTATCAGACTATTAGCTAAGTATTGTACTAAGATGTTATTCATTTAAATTTTAACATGTTAAAGATGCTATATATAGGTATTTTCACACAGCACACAGGTTTGTGTTCTTGTGTTGCTTAGGTTACTGTTTAGTGTGAGGAAACCTGTTAAGGCACTATTATAGAAGTTTTACATAAATTATGTGATAAATGCATGATGAAATGCATGTTACAAACAATTGACAGCTTGCTGTACAGTTTATTATCACATATCCAATTTAACTCTTTGGGGCCACACTGCAATATTCAGATCTTTAAACATATCACAGAGTATAAACAAGTTGATCTGATAATCAAGAACTGTGGGAAATTTTCCACTCTGTAAATGGTCATGTGACCACTCAATAAATGGTCATGTGACTCATGTCATTTTAACTAATTCAAGGCCAGTACATGGGAAAGTCAGTCACAGTGATAAACTAAGTCATGAAATAAGCAATTTATCTAAATTGTTATGTTTTTTCTCACAGGTCTAGTATTTCAAGAACAGCTGAAAATTGTGATAAACCTCACTTTAAGATAGTTAACCATAAACCCTTGCTGGGAGCTGACAGTTCATAAATTTCTGTCATATTCCACAAAAAAATTGAATTTTCAAGATGTAAAATCACCATTGATTGTCGTTATTATACCCCCGACAAACGAAGTTTGAGGGGGTATATTGGAGTCACCCTGTGGTCGGTCTGTCGGTCGGTCTGTCCGTTGCAATTTTCCTTGTCCGGAGCATCACTTGAAAAGTACTGGATGGAATTTCATCAAACGTCATACAATGGTAGAATATAATGAGAGGAAGTGCAGTGTACAAGAAACATAACTCTATTCTTGCTAATTACAGAGTTATTGCCCTTTGATATTTTTTCTTGTCAGGAGCATAACTTGAAAAGTACCAGATGGAATTTCATCAAGCTTCATACAATGGTAGAATATAATGAGAGGAAGTGCAGTGTACAAGAAACATAACTCTATTCTTGCTAATTACAGAGTTATTGCCCTTTGATATATTTCCCTTGTCCGGAGCATTACTTTTAAAGTACTGGATGGAATTTCATCAAACTTCATACAATGGTAGAATATAATGAGAGGAAGTGCAGTGTACAGGAAACATAACTCTATTCTTGCTTATTACAGAGTTATTGGCCTTTGATATATTTCCCTTGTATAACTTTAAAACTATTGAATATAATTTAATTAAACTTCATACAATGGTAAACCATTTTCTGTCATGGCGGCGTTCGGGGGTATTCATCACCTTCAGTGATAGCTCTAGTTTATTCTATAATTAATACATAAAAATGCATGCATAGAGAGTCCCAAGATAAATGAAGTAAAACTGATATTTTATTGTTTGTCATCCAAATCAAAATTTACCATAATTATTATGTCATCCATAATATTACTTCCCCAATGAAGCAATTCCTGTTTTGCAATGGGTGTTTTGTGCATCAGTATTTCAAGATATTTATTAAAATATGACCTTTTTATATTTTTAAAAAGTAGTAAAAATAACACATATCTAATCAATATTATCAATAAGTTTTGCAGCAAGAGTCCCATTTTTAGTATGTAGACAGTATGCAGGGCTGTGTTCATTACTGTTAAACAGCATACACGTTTAATGCCTGTTCCCTAAAACTATCGCATCCTGCATGCTAATTTGAAGTTGAGCCAGTGTACAGGAAAATATGTTAGCTTATGTTAGCAAACGTTTGGCCTAACTGAACACAGCCCAGGTTAGGGGTAATCATGGAAGCATTTGTAGAAAATGGGTAATCATGGAAGTATTGGTAGGAAATGGGTAAGTTTGGAAGTATTGGTAGGTACCGGGTAAGCATGGGAGTATTTGTAGGAAATAGGTAATCATGGAAGTATTGGTAGGAAATGGGTAAGTTTGGAAGTATTGGTAGGTACCAGGTAAGCATGGAAATATTGCTAGCCACATGGTAAGCATGGAAGTATTGGTAGGCACGGGGTAAGCCGGTTGAAAGTTGAGAATGGACAGGGTAATCTAGACTACTGGAGCTTGGGGAGTGGATAATAACATTCAATGGGGGTGGGCAGATCCCCTAGCATATATATACAGAGACAAGGAAAGAAACAGATGTGGACCCCTTTGCCAATCAAAATTAGAGTTTCCAAGTCAATAGGCCATCGTTGAATGATTTATCTTATAGATCGTACTGATGTTTATGCATTAAGAAGATGTCGCACTGGGTTCCCAAAAACGGCTTATTTTTTTATTGTCAACAGGTCTGACAATGGATATGACGTCATTAACGTATGAAACAAATACAGGGCTGTGTCTGATTAGTTAAAATTGTTGTATTTTTTTTAAACGTCATCTGATCCAAATCATGGAGATACTTACCTTCCAAAATTTTCCAAAAGCATCCCAGATTGGCGCTCTTCAGTGCATGTCCAGTTTGAAAGAAATAAAGCCAAGGATATCCGAACAAGCTACTTCCGTTGCCACAGATGTTGGTTGACAAAAAATGTGCTGTTAACGTCAAACATTTACACTAAACATCCTTTTTGCTTTACTTACTGGATTGATCTTGAAGATAAATCATTCGGCGATAGAACGAGACCGGGTTTGTTAAAATTGATGGCCTATTGACTAAGAAACTCTAGTTTTGATCATGGACCACATTTGTTTTTTTCCTTGTCTCTATATATATGCTATTGGACCTGCCCATCCCCATTAAACAAATTTATCCACTCCCCAAGCTCCTGTGATCCAGACCAGGCATATTGCAAGCAAGTCTTTTCTTTTAAGAAACTTTTCTACTTCTTTTTTACAGATATATATTATTTATTTAAAAGTGCAATGTCATTCTAATCTCCTCACACTTACTATTTTATGAATGTTGATGTGAAATTTTTCTTCGAGATTGTTTGATTGCATGTTTTATTATGTAATGGTAAGAAAGCTTTATTTGTCAATGAGCAAATCTTAGATTTATGTTTTGTATTTTTTAAATTGATGAGAGATACCAAGTAAGGGTTGAAATTTTATATATTTGAGTTTGAAGCAGTATTAATTTGACTGGAATCATTTTGTTGAGTCTGAGCACTTGCTGCACTCTTTCTGCATCAGTAGACTTTTCCTTCTTTGTTTTTGGAACATTCTATTTTCATAATAAAAGGGGTGTTAACAAACCAACACTTTGGTAGTTTGTTACTGTGACGGATATGCATGACTAAGATAGTTGTTAATGTGCAAATGTGAGGGAAGCTATTGCAAACCGTTATCTTGATTGTTCTGGTACCCTGCCCAATTTCATTGCCTATGCACATTATGAGCAATGATTAACTTGGGTAGGGTACCAGACTACATCTTTATCATATTGAATGCCTCCTTTTCTTAAGGCAAACATATATGAGATGATCAAGATTTCTTAGTCTGTATGGTTAGAAACACATACTTGAAAATTTCTTTGAACTTTCCAACTTGCAAGAATATTTAAATGACATTTATTTTTCATGGTAAAATGACAAAACTTATGGCACATCATCACACAATGATTGACAAACTGTCTTAAGCAGACAGCCAAGGTAAGGAGCAAAAATGTCCTTTAAAGACAGGTTGTTGTCTAATACAGGTTAATTTGCCCTTAAACATAGACATGAGGAAAAGCAAATGTGGAAGCTTAAGACAAATGGCTGCTTAATAGAGGTGACAGCTTACATAGGTTTGACTGTATATAAAAGTGCTATCCATAGAATCTTGGAAAATTAATATTGCTCTTTGCTAACAGAAAGGATCTGAAAATAAATCATACTGTATGTACCATTTTTTTTCATTATGTGAAAAAAGAATCTTATGTTCATGCTCATTTGTTATTATGCTCATTTGTTATTAAATTTATTTAACTCATTGGCAAAAATGAT
Source organism: Panopea generosa (assembly GCA_029582155.1). Taxonomy (NCBI): domain Eukaryota; kingdom Metazoa; phylum Mollusca; class Bivalvia; order Adapedonta; family Hiatellidae; genus Panopea; species Panopea generosa. The sequence goes on from CM055910.1 coordinate 3,749,032, forward strand.
ATTATGCTCTGTAATCATGTATTCTATTTTTGTCAACTTGTTTAATAAATGCAAAATCAAATACTCCTGTAAGATCATCTGTTTGCACATGGAACTTACTAACTTTACTGTGAGAAATTATTAACTTTGATAGGAGAAATAATTACGCGTAACTTTGATTGGAGTCTACTAACTTTACTGGGAGAAATTATTAACTTTTCTTGGGGAAATCATTAACTTTGATGTAAGTTTTTCTAACTTTTATTTATTTTGATGAGAGAACTTGTTGACCTTGCTGGGACATATTACTAACTTAGCTTGAAGATGTTTAAGTTTTCCCAGAAAAGTTACTTTACTGGAGAAACAATATAAGCTCTGCAGGGAAAACTTACTATACTGGAGAAAATATCAGCTCTGCTGGGAAAACTAACTGACACTCAGAGAACTTAAAACAATCTGAGATATATTGTTTTAATGGACACATTTATTAACTTACAAACTTTGCTGGTTGTTTTTACAAAGTTTTCATGGTAATACATATATTGCATGTTGATTTCAATTAATTTGTTTATTTTCATATTCCTTTTGTTTTGCTCATTTATTTCAATATTTTGTAAATATTTTCTTGTTGTTTTGCTGTTTACTTTTATTCCTTACATTAATGGTAATAGTTATATGTTTAATTTTCACAAATTTGCATCATTTATTTGAATCAGTTTATATTTTTTACTACAAATTGTCCCCATTATAGCTTCTGTGAAGCTGTATTATATTGTAAATTATTTTTCATCACATGTGTTGCATTATATTTGTCTGTTTATTTTGTTGAGGTGAAATCTGGTTTTGTTTGTCAAGCTACAAGATGTCTTGAAATGTTGGTGTCTGTGAAATTATAACATTTTTATCTGATAATGATTGACTCATCTCCAAAGTCATTTTGTTGTTAATTAAAAAAACTAAGCTCTAACCAAGCCTCCACATACTTTGTCATGTGACTGACACATGGATACTCCTACTTTGCAATGTGACTGATACATGAACACACCTACTTTGTCATGTGACTGACACATGGATACTCCTACTTTGTCATGTGACTATTATATGGACACGCCTACTTTATCATGTGACTGATACATGGACACACCTACTTTGTCATGTGACTAACACATGGGTACTCCTACTTTGTCATGTGACTGATACATGGACACACATACTTTGTCATGTGACTGACACATGGATACTCCTACTTTGTCATGTGACTATTATATGGACATGCCTACTTTATCATGTGACTGATACATGGACACACCTACTTTGTCATGTGACTGACACATGGATACTCCTACTTTGTCATATGACTGATACATGGACACACCTTCTTTGTCATGTGACTGACACATGGATATTCCTACTTTGTCATGTGTCTGATACATGGACACACCTACTGTGTTGTGAGACTGACACATGGACACACACTGGCTGTGTCATAAGCCTGTTAAAGAAACAGACCTTATGTGTTCTGAGACTGATATATGGACACACCTACTTTATCATGTGACTGTTACATGAAGAGACCTTATGTGTTCTGAGACTGATACATGGACACACCTACTTTATCATGTGACTGTTACATGAACAGACCTTATGTGTTCTGAGACTGATACATGGACACACCTACTTTATCATGTGACTGTTACATTAAGAGACCGTATGTGTTCTGAGACTGATACATGGACACACCTACTTTATCATGTGACTGTTACATTAAGAGACCTTATGTGTTCTGAGACTGATACATGGACACACCTACTTTATCATGTGACTGTTACATGAACAGACCTTATGTATTCTGAGACTGTTACATGGACACACCTACTTTATCATGTGACTGTTACATGAACAGACCTTATGTATTCTGAGACTGATACATGGACACACCTACTTTATCATGTGACTGTTACATGAACAGACCTTATGTATTCTGAGACTGATACATGGACACACCTACTTTATCATGTGACTGTTTCATGAACAGACCTTATGTATTCTGAGACTGATACATGGACACACCTACTTTATCATTTGACTGTTACATGAACAGACCTTATGTATTCTGAGACTGATACATGGACACACCTACTTTATCATGTGATTGTTACATGAACAGACCTTATGTATTCTGAGACTGATATATGGTCAAAATCATTGTGTTGTATAACTGATATAAGAATACACTCATGACCTCCTGTATCATGTTACAGTTGCATGGACAAACCTCTTGTGGTATGATACATGTACAGGGACACCTCCTTCAAATTGTGGCATTACATTTTCAATGAATTAAAATGACTAAACATTTGAAGAAATACTGCTGGACTTTCTCAAGTATTATGTTGTTGTTATTGGTAGAAAGGTAACATTGATTTTAAGAACACCAGAGAAGAAATAGAGAAGGTGAAATCATGATTGATTTGATCTTTTAGTATTTAGATGCCTGATATTTGCTCAGTTGTGTTTTTGTATATACTTTTTGTACTTCTTTGCATCATTTCAATTTTTGTGAAATTGTGTTACATAAATATTATGACTTTTTTGTACTTTTTTGTGTACTTTTTAATTATTCAGAGCTAATTGTATTTGTTTATATTGTGTAAACGTATTAGATATCTAAGGAGGTCAGTACACATGTAATATGTTATAGTCTGCACGCATCAGTTACATAGTACACGTGTAATATGTTATAGTCTGCACCAGTTACATAGTACACATGTAATATGTTAGAGTCTGCACCAGTTACATAATACACATGTAATATGTTATAGTCTGCACCAGTTACATAGTACACGTGTAATATGTTATAGTCTGCACCAGTTACATAGTACACATGTAATATGTTATAGTTCGCACCAGTTACATACATTTTCAGAGTAGCCTGAACCTGTTAAAATTATCTATAGAGTAAAGTGATAATGGTCAGATGAAATTGCCTAAACAGCTCCACTTGAGATTTTCCTAAATCTTTAGCTCACCTGAGCAAAGCTGAAGGTGAGCTATTCTGATCACCTGTTGTCCAACGTCTGTTGTCCGTCCATGAACTTTTTTGTTGTATGCCCTCTAGCACTTGCATTTTTCATTGGAACTTCACTAAACTTATAAAGTAGTTATATAACCATAATATCTCAGACAAGTACTTGAACTGGCCATATCGGATTATTAATGTCAAAGTTACGGCCCTTGAAACATAAAAAATGCACTATTTGACAGTGTTTGCACTCTAGCAACCACATTTTTCATATGATCATCACCAAACTTGCACAGTAGTTATATAACCGTAATATTTTGGACAAGTTCTTGAACTGGCCAAATCAGATTATTAATGTCTCCTGTGCCACAGGTGAGCAATTTAGTGCCATTCTGGCCCCCTTGTTTAAATGTTATAACTTCTTTACATTGATCATTTTTCATGTTATCCCTTACTAACAAATTATATGTGTTCCAACTTTTAATTATGTTTGGTCACTCAACATGACTTTATAATGAGTTTGACTAATGATTTAGAGAAATTGAGTTTTTTTAGTTGAGGAAATTGTTAGCTTGATATGTTTAGTGGAACCAGCCCCTGAAGAAATTGATATATATATATGTATATATCATCTTGCTAATACATATATGGGATACCAAGTAGCAAAAAGTTGTCCGGGAGAAGCTAAATGTTAGTGTTAATACAAATTGGATAGAAAAAAGACTTGGCAAGAATGTTATTATTTGGGAGACAGTAAAGGTGGGATAGATGGAAGACTTAGCAAGAGGTTAAATATCAAGGAGACAGTGCAGATTGGATAGAAAAGAGACATAGCAAAAGGCTATTTGTATGGAAGACAGTAAAGATGGTGTAGATGGAAGACTTAGCAGGAGGCTAAATGTTTGGGAGGCAGTGCAGATTGGATAGAAATGAGACATAGCAAGAGGCTATTTGTATGGAAGACAGTAAAGATGGGGTAGATGGAAGACTTAGCAGGAGGCTAAATGTTTGGGAGACTGCAGATTGGATAGAAACGAGACATAGCAAGAGGCTATTTGTACAGACGACAGTAAAGATGGGATAGAAGGAAGACTTAGCAAGAGGTTAAATATCAAGGAGACAGTGCAGATTGGATAGAAAAGAGACATAGCAAGAGGCTATTTGTACAGAAGACAGTAAAGATGGTGTAGATGGAAGACTTAGCAGGAGGCTAAATGTTGGGGAGACAGTGCAGATTGGATAGAAATGAGACATAGCAAGAAGCTATTTGTACAGAAGACAGTAAAGATGGTGTAGATGGAAGACTTAGCAGGAGGCTAAATGTTGGGGAGACAGTGCAGATTGGATAGAAATGAGACATAGCAAGTACAAGTGAGATAAATAGGAGGCTTAGAAAGTAGATATTTTGGAAGTGATATTGTAAACATTAGAAGTGGTGTTGATAAGAGACTTAGCAATAAGCCGAAATAAGAAGTAATATATATATGGAACATGTGTACTTCGTGTATGAAAAACTTACAAGCCCTGTTGAGAAAGAAATAGGGAAGGTGAAAAAAAGAATTTATTGATTGGGAAAGAGAGTCAGTTGGGTTGGTGTCCATAGAGAACTTAAAAAAGCTAAGTTTTGACTGTGATATCATTTTTTCCTTCATCATGTGTTTATTTTTTTTTTTATCAGATATAGATGAAATGATGAAATTATGTGATACGTAATAATTGAATTATATATGAAATGTCTTACAAGTCAGTTTCTTGGACTGTAAGAAATAATATATGGCAAAAAAAAGTCATTGTAATATATTTTAGGTTAAAAAAAATAGAAATTGTCAAATTTATTCATTCACTGTTAAACATGTATGCACACTTTATATAAAATGTTAAAGCTTTGTATTAAAGTAAATTTATTGAGTAACTTGAGTGTTTTTTTCTGTTTTTGTAAATCAAAATAAAGCAGCATTGAAGTTTGCCATGATGATATTGCCTATAATGTCCAAATGTCACAAAGTATGGAAACAAGTCACCATGCTTTACTATGTCTATAAACCCAATATGCTATTTTGAAACTACATCATTCTATTTTTAGATGAAATCTTCGTATTAGGGGTGTTTGAAGTGTGATAGCAGATTTATCTGTTACATAAATTATAAAATAAACTAGATATCAATATTAATTAACACAAGATAAATTTAAATAATAAATTTAAACAGTACACTGTGTGACTCACAGGTCAAAATATCCATACTATTTCTACAGGTCACCAGGCTATACTATGTTCACAGGTCGAACAATCCATACCATTTCTACAAGTTATCATGCCTTACTTTATTCACAGGTCAAAATATCCATACTATTTCTACAGGTCACCATGTCTTACTCTGATCACAGGTCAAAATATCCATACTATTTCTACAGGTCACCATGCCTAACTTTGTTCACAGGTCAGAATATCCATACTTTTCTACAAGTATGTAACTAAATAACTAGTTTATGTGGTCTGAATTCTCAGGGTATGTACCTCAATGTATGTATCTCAACGTATGTACATTGTATATGCATGTATAATGTCAGATAGAACTTGTTTGTTAACGTCATCGCTAGTTAGATAGGGGTAAATAGTTTAAAGATATTTTACATATTCATTTTGGGGTTAAAGAATAAGTCATTTTGACGTTTATTTCATAGAAATCCGTTGAGAAATGAGCATTTTAGAAAAAGGAAACTGGTTTATTATTTGAAAACTATTCATATTTTACATGTAGCCTTTTTGTACATTTTGAATCGCACGACGTCGAATGACTGGTTAATTCCATGTTTTACTTGAGATTTACTTGTGGTATGTGGTTATTTTTGTATATATATACGTATGATCATCACCATCTCTGTCGGCAAAATTCCATTATGCAGCCCGTGTGGTTCTGGCTAAGAATTGAATCACTGTCGATCTCTGCAGAGGGGTAGGAATCCCCCGAATGGGTGTCATGTTCATTTTATCATTTTTTGCCATGTTCACTATTATGGTTAAATTATCAACCCCTGTGTGATTCCAGGGAGCCATGATTGATGGCAAGAATAGGATCACTGTGGCTTATGCGTGTCGTAAGAAGCGACAAATTGAGTAATACGATAGAATTTGCTGAAACTCTGCAGTTCTGCAGGTATCAAGGTTCTAGGTTCATTCATATTCATTTTTTGATGTATTTTTTTTAATCTGTATGTTAATTTGTTGTTTTTGAACATATAGAGTGAACCTGGAATCTTCCTTCTTGTTGGCGTCGAATAACCTATAATGTGTTGATACGACGTAAAACCCTATTCATTCATTCCATGATGCGGAATGTTGTGACGTTAATTTGATCGAGACAGATGACAAATCCAAGCAAACACGAGTTATCGAACTTACTCAATTGAGTAGATATTATAACTGCAACACCTTGTATAAAGTTTCAATCCAATACATGCAGTGATTGCATAGTTATAAAATCTCTATGTCAAACAAAAGCAATTATTTGCAAAAAAAACAAACTGGCAAGAGTTTTCCCACTTGATTAATCTAGTTGGTTTCTTGACTACAAAGCTATACGTTAAGTGTCAATCAAATGCATTGAGTTGTTGTTGTGGTTTGGATTTGATGCTACTGGCATGCAAAACATTAACCAGAATTTCAAAGTCAAACAAGGGCAATACTTTTCATTATAATCATGCAATAGTTATCTAACTTAGTTATTTTACTAGGTTTGATCACTGGAAAATCGTGTGTGAAGTTTCAATCCAATACATGAAATGGTTACTGGGATAGGGACATGATTGTATTTGCATGCACAATTTTAACCAGAGTTTTTAAGTCAAACAGTGGAAAGAACCTGCATTAAATTCATGCAAAAGTGTTCTAACTTATATTTAGTAGGTTTGATGACTGGCTAGTCTTGTGTGAAGTTTTAATCAAATATATTGAGTGGTTGGTGAGATGTGGACTAGATGGTACTTGCTCGCAGAATTTTTAACCAGCATTTCTTATCAAATAAGGGTAATAATTTGTATCATATTCATGCAAGAGTTTTTTAAATTGATTATTGTAGTGCGTTTGATGACTGGGAAGTCTTGTGTGAAGTTTTAATAAAATACACGGAATGGTTTGTAAGATATTGAATTGATGGTACTTGCACACAAAACTTTAACCAGAATTACTAAGTCAAACAAGGGCATTTTTTTGTATTATAGTCATCCAAGAGTTATCTAACTTAATTATTGTATTAGGTTTGATGACTGGGAAGTCTTGTGCAAAGTTTTAAGTCAATACATACAATGGTTACTGAGATAGACGCCCGGATGAGTAGAATAGCTCTCTTTATTTTTCGAACTGAAACATTTTAAAACAGGAAGGATATCCATGGTTAACTGTATAACCGTTTACAAGAACTAGTATTTGGAGATAGTTCATATACCGCATATGCAAAATAGTGATAAACTACTCTTGAAACAGAAGATCATGTCAAATATGGATTATTCTATATTTTAAATTCTATACACTATATTTTCAATTATTTCAGGTAATGTTCAATTAATATTTCTTGATATGCTTGACCACCTCATATTATTCTATTCAGGCAATTGTAATATTTAGGGTTATTATAAGAACATGGTGTGCCTTTAGTAAGGTATTGAGGCCCTCTCGGGGGTTTTGGAGATCTGGAGAACATGGCCATTTAGTTTCAGAGATCTGGGAAACATTGGCCATTACTATCAGAGTTCCAGGGATCAAAGGCCTAATTTTAAAGATCTAGAGCTATTGTCCTTAATGAAAAAAGTACCTTATTTGATTAATTTCATCAGATACATATAAACAGAGATAGCCAACTGGAGGCACTTGTCTAAATTTCTGGTGGCACAATTTGGCCTTTTCTAGTTTAATTTAACTTCATTTAACTTATTTATTTTACTTCGATTTTGAAACAAGTTCTTACGACTTAGACAAAAAATGCTCGAAGTCTTCCTGGGTATAACCAGTACTAAGCATATTTGGAAAAAGTTTCTTGCTCAAGGACACCACACATAGTCGTGGCGAAGGATTGAAATAACCACGACCCTCCGATCACGGGTTCGGTGCTTTACCACTAGACCACGTGGCGTTTTCTAAATCATGGATTCATCCTCCAGAATCAAACAACATAATTTTGTGATTATGGTATCAAAAGAAAGGGCTTGATTTGGGAAATATTTATTTTTGAAATTTATAGAAATAAAGAGTTTTAGGCTTAAAGTTTTTTTTGAGTGATCATTTTCTCTTTTTTAGCCCATTTTTGAAATAAGAAATAAGAAAAACGACTTCAATAAATATCAATATGAAACTTTCGCCACCGATGGAAACTTACTGCTTCATCTTTCTACCTAATATTTCTATTTTTATTGTGTTACCAATTTTACACTTGCTGGAAAATATGACAGCTTGAGCGAATTAAGATTATTACACTCTGACAATGGTCTCCTTACACCAGGTTCAATAAGTTTTTCAGTGGTCCCTCCCTTGCAATCTTTTGTAGATAATTCATGGCCATTTTCATATAGCTCCGTGGATTATGTTATTTACAACAATGTATGTGTCATGTTGACAGTTGTTTGATGTTAGCATTTATTTGTTCACCCAGTAATTCGTTTTCAATGGTAACTCTGTAAAAGCATGCTAATAAAGTATCATCAGTTGTGCCTGTATCAAAATGACTGCTTGAAAATGTAATTCGGTCACTATTCACTTCAAATGCAATAAAAAGTAGCCCGTAATGGAATTTTACTTTATTGATTTTTTCTCTCATATTTTTATACTTGTTTTCTTTAAATCAATAACCAACAACAAAACACTATATTTTACCGACATCTGAAAATAATTTAAAACAAAAACTGTTTGAACCAAAACACGCGATTACAATGCAACACCTTACTGACGTCATACAGTACCTACGCCATAGTTCATACGTGCAACCTTCAATGTTTTAACACACGTGTGATGGTGAATCGTTTACTGTAAGAGTCAGTGTCGCTATCAACAATGAGTGGAATTTTCTTTCTAATTTGTTGCTTGGGCGGGGAGCGGCTTTAAACTTGGTTTACATGTACAATGACCCAAAATGAAAACTTTACACTGTATAATTATGTTTTAATATTTCATTTGTTAACATACATGTTCGGAAACGTGTTATACATGGCTGTCAGGATATAACTGCGGATAATCATTTCGTATTTTTTTCTTCAAAATTTCGGAAGTAATGAAACGTCTGAGCATAAAAAAACGTTTTCCTAACTTTGCACGTGCACAACATCCGGGTTTTCATTTACAGGTTATACACTGAAAAGTAATCATTTGTTGCTCAGCACAGATAAAAAACTTACATTTGTTTTAAAAAAAATGTAAGCGATGCCACGTCTTTCTAAAACTGAGAGAACTCAGGCTATTGGTATGCTCCGGGCCAGGTTATTGCACGTCATTTTGACTGTTAAAGACAGGCTATTCATCTTCTTGTTAACCGGTACAATAGATATGTCAAAGATCGTGTCATATCCGGTCACGTACGTGCAACAACGTTACGTCCTCATTGCGCTGTTACGTTAACTCGCCAGCGGAATCGTTTCTTACCTGCAACAAGTATACCAATGGCGTTATGGTGTTCATGCACAGACAATCATTAACCGTTTGAGACTTAACCATGTTCAATTTCGTGCTGGTCGGCCATATACTGGTCAGATTCCGACAGCGCGTCACAAAGCTTCCAGAGTGTTATAGGCACTACGTCATTTACAAAACACGCGAAACTAGTGACAATGTCTTTGTATCCTCGAGTCTGAACCACATAGAACATGTACGGAATGAATTGGGTCGGAGGATCGGGTCAAATCATCAAATTGATACCTACGCGACCTCCGAAATGCACTTCTGTTGGGATGACAAGCACGCTCATTTAATGTTACGTACGTTTATAGAGATGACGTATTCAGGAATGCATTCGTAAAAACGGAGTCCACACTGGTTACTGACGTTTTAAAAAAAAACTTTTTATTGTTAAATTATCACTAACTTTATCTGATTTAACTACTGGATCTTTATTTACCATTATTAAAGTCGTCATTTTTTTTCTAAAAGTGCACTTCATTCGATCCAGGAGATCAAGCCTTGACTTATCGCTATCAATGTATATATTGTAGCAATGGAAAATTTATGCTCAATCCATCGCAATTATTTTTTAAAAAGTTACAACTTTTATTACAGAGTGACTCGATTTTTCAATAATCGCTTTATCAACAATTCTAAAGTGCACTAGTGATGAATTGGTATTTCGGCAACAAAAATAATTGTTTTCCTAGATTGTTTTGTATGTCGCTCAAAGAGATGTACATATACCTGAGGATTTTCGGATTCCTCGGTATAAAACCCCATCTTTTTAATCATTTTGTTTAAAAGTGAAATTTTAGGTACAAATTGGGGACTTGAGATTCGATTTACGGGATGTATAGCATTGTTAAATATCCAGAAAAGTTATTGATTGTATTAGAGGAATCTCGATATTAACTGTTATTGAAGGAAAATGACAAATTAATCGATCTTTCAATAAAAACTACTATTTTCACGATTTTTAGAAGGTATGTATTTTCCACCAATTACCTGTCAAAATGTCAATTGTCGCGATTTCCGCGAGCCGCTGGTGTTCCTACTTTAATTTTAGCTTTCGCAATCTAGCTTGTGTAACTTACTGTTATGTTTATATATATAAAAATAATAATATGTACGGGGTGTAAGTATACTGAAAGGAAAAGCTAATCCGCCAATATCTTTGTCATAATATTGAGTAGCGTTATTATAATTTGTTTACGATAATTATTGTCAAATTAAATACTACAAACTTGGTATGTGTTGTCCTAAAAGATGTTTCTTATTCAAATTTCAACGAAATTGCTTGGAGAAAATACATAAAATGTCAGGTGGCGGGTCAAAAAGCTAAACTGTCAAGTGACGTGTCAGTTGTTATGTTTCGTATAATTTGTTGAATTTAACACGAGACCAGATAATACATGTCGTAAATTGTACTGCTGTTCTGACAACACGGTCACAATTGTACCATAAAACACTCTGCCGCCATTGACTACATAAACAAACAGTGCTTGTACGGTAAATATGGATTTTAATGGGCACGCTTTTGATAAAAGCGGTAACTTCGATAAATATTAAAATGGAACATATGGTCCATTCCAACACATAAACAATTTCATTAAGCCCTTCGCCGAAAATTTAAGATGAACCAAACGCCGATGTCTCATAATCAAGTGGTGGGATTACAACATCAGCTCTTCATGGAAAGTATAAAATAGCAGCGGTTCTGTGCACAGCCAGTCATCGACTACACCACAAGTCACCAAGATGTTTGTATTATTGCTACTATTCGTATCTTCGGCAGCGGGTAAGTTAATTTTTGTTGTTTTGTTTTTAATTTTGTAACCTAGGGTGTGATAAACACAATGATAAACTAAAAAACTTATGTTTTGTATTCGAAACTGAGGATTTATAAATAAAAGGACAAAGAACATTTTTTTTTAACAATTTATCTTTTAACACTATTTCTAGCAGTTGTTTGTCCACATCAAGTTAAGATAAAATGCAAACATTCCAGTGTTTTATGCTGGCTATTATTTTTTTTAATACTGATTTGGAAAAAAAACTAATCACTTAATACGATTGAAAGACAACGTATTTCGCACATAATAAGTAAATAATTAAAGTTGATACTTCTAAACGTCTATACCTTAGTTTAAATATATCTATTTTAATGTGAAACAAGTTATTACATCTTAGGCAAATCACGCTCGAAATCTTCCTGGGTAGAATGTGTACTAAGCATATGCAAATAAAGTGCCTTGCTCAAGGACACCACACATAGCCGCGTGACGGAGGATTGAATCCACGACCCTCCGATTATGGTCCACTGGACTAAGCGCTCTTACATTCAAAGGTGCAATAATTGATTTAATGCATGCGCAGGGGATAAATCGATCTCAAAACTGTTGAGTGTCACTTTAAGTCGAACCAATACCGATGTCATACACATTTAAGTCTATCGTAGATCGAACACATGGCCGGATATATAAGTTTTGTGAAAGATCTTACCTATGTATCATATTTGTAACTTTGATATATGACACTATGATAAAGTAATGAAGTATAGTAGGTTAATCCACAACATGTTATTTGCATCATATCGGGGCATTTAAAGGCGAGTCACATTATCGAGTTATAATTAATACGGTCAGCTGTTTCTTCATAACGGTTTGAGGGACTTTGATATCAACATTAATTTTGTAAGTCATAAGATCTGCGCATTTTAAACAAAAGGTTATTAATTATTATTACGGATAATTGAACAGTTTGTGTAATAACAGAGTATGTGGCAGATAACCATTAAAAACGCAAGTTTTTTAATACAGAATAGTTTGTCTAGGATTTAAGCATATTACATAGCTTATCATTACAAATAATACCACATCAATACATAGATACAGTACATGCATAGAAAAACAAAACATGAAAATTCAAATACATGTTATATAAACGAGAGTGAATGACAATTAAATGATCAAATCATAGTATTTAATTTTGATGTCCTTTCTTGAGAAGCTTTTATTATATATTTTGCTAAGTTATTTAAGATTCTAACTTTATTACAGTTCAGTTTCTTATTTACAAGTTTTATCAAATAATCAGCCATGACAAATGCTTGTTTCAGTTCTCTAAATAACGTTAGTGAGCTGCCTTTAATGCGTTCACGCCATCCTGATATAAATACGTCTACGAGTCTTTGCTTAAACAAGTGAATTAATATGTTTACATTTATTGAACTCGGAAATAATCAAACTTCACGTAATCCTGCATTGTTTAATAACAGTGTAATTTTAAACGCCCTGTTATTTACATTGTTATCTGATAGTAGTATAAGGTAATTCAAAAACAGTTTTTATTAGTTTTTGTGTATACTTTTAACCAATACTTGATTATTCTTACTTTCCTCGCTAATTCCATTGTGAGTCTACTGGTTTGAATGTTAAATGTATTTTTATTCCGATCTATTATATTATCGGTTCATATGTGACGACCGTAGTTAATTTGTTAAATTGTATATGTTAAAAGTGATGCAATTGTTTGAATAAAACGAAAAACAATGTACGAAATAGTTTTGTCTTGGTTACCATTCATGCTATAACCAGAGTTGATACAATACCTATACTTTTTAAAGGTGTTAAGTATATTTTATATTATGGAATAACGTGTTTCCTATACTGACACAGCTTTGAAACGTTTTTAATCTGACCATTACGTTATAACTTATGGCTTACGTTTGCACCGCCACATGCATTTATTTGCATAGAGCCCACATCCCTTTCCTACGACACATGTGTCTGTGTGTGTAACACGTACACATGCATGCACGCAAACACACACACACACACACGCACGTGCGCACGCACACACAAATACTCTCGTACAGACGCGTACATTTTCACTGACACGCATACTTCTTCTACTGCTAACGCGAAAACATACATACTTTATATTGTGCATCCTGTTATAATGTTATTTTTCAATTAAGACTTTTTTTAATTGTCTGTTGCTGCAAATACTGAACATGTACACTATTATGTGTTTGTTTGTCTTACCAGCCAGTTCGATATCGAGGATTGTAAATGGCGACAATGCAGCGATGGCGGACCATCCACACCAAGTGTCGTTGGAATCTGGCGGCTCCCATATATGCGGAGCCTCCATACTTGCACCTCGTTGGGTCCTAACAGCGGCACATTGTGTGACCGGCAGGTATGATCATTTACTAATTGTTTTGCTGTTCCCCTACATTGACTCCAAGTTATAATTAGCTGATGATTGTTGGGAGTCCCATGTACATGTAGAAGTTAACTAAGGTATGTATACTATACGACTATCAGAAAATAACATTTTTTAATATCTGGTAAACTCCGTTTAACTTGTCATTGGACATGGGTGTGAGTCAGGGCGGGTGTTTGTGCTTAGTTTGCCCCGGCAGGAGATATCAGTCTGACTGACCTCATATTTGACCTTAATAAGACTAACTTAAACTGAAACATATATACTATGATCAAAACATTTAAACCATTTGAAGAGGTTTGGAAATAAATGCGGAAGATAAGCTGAAATGCTGCAAATTTTTCAATATTTATAAATTTCCAACATAAATTTAGTTTCGTGAAACAAATGAATTAGAGATTCTATAGTTCCTTGGTGAAATTTTAATTTACGAGAGCATATTATTTAACTTATCGAACCGAAAGCAATAAATACCAAAAAGACCGGAAAGGTAGTTTGTACCGCAGTAGACTATGCATAGATATATCTATACTATATTATTTATTTTGGATTTTGCAGTGTTATAAAGAATAACATTCACAAATATATTCACATGGACCCAAAATATTATCTGATTTAATGAACAGTTTGGACTACATGTATATGAAAACTTATACGCAAACTTGACACAAATCAATTGATGAATTTACAATTCTGATATCCTTAAATTGACTCTCACATATACCAACGATATATCTTAAACTTTCTCACTGTAGATATCTATACTTATTACTGCAGAACATAGATTTTATTTTAAAACAGACTAACATTTAATTATTATCTACGTTTAAATTTCAAGAAAATATCACTTACCTAGGAAGAGGTCATTTTCCAGTTCCAATAAAAAGGTATTACACAATTTACGATTTAATACAATGAGTCAAAGATGTTAAATGACTGGAATCGAGAAAAAACAAACTTATATAATGAAAAGTGTACTGTCAATTTAAATCAATGAAATGCTGTATTCTAATTAGGGGTGTTTTCTTGACAAACCATTTCATAGCGTGTTAACTGCGAAAAGGGGCGTTTACATGAAAATAATGTCATTAGGCTTAATTTAATCCTAGGAAACTTCAATTTTGTACGTCTATAACATGTTGTTACACCAATTGATATGTTTTGACTCCTTTTTATTTAACTAATTAATTACACCCGGCTAAGTTTTTCCAGACAAAACAATTATGGATAGTTGCTTTAAGTGAAAACACTATCGCTAAAATTGAACCCTTGTTTCAGTGATCAGACAGGTATTTTCGGAAAGCTGTAAAAATATTAGAAATAATGCAAATATCGAACTAGAGAAGTTCATCACTTATGTTTAAATTACGATTTTACAAAAATATATCAATTTTAAATCAATTTTAATGAAAATGTGTCGTCTTTTTCACTAATTCACAACAAATGTTATAAACAAATTTGCCGCAAAACATTTAATGGAAAACTCCGTATTTACTGCATTTTTATTCATTAATGAATGATATATGTTTGCATTTCTATCGCAGTGCTTCAAATTACGTCATTGCAACGAATTCTGGACAACGAGACCATGAGGAAACGACATACCAAGTGCAAAGTGTGACCCGTGTATGTATCTTCATGTATTGTAAGAAACAATGTTTCACTGCACTTCAAGGGAAATATGTTACACTGGTGTAAACGACCTCTAGAGACCAGTTTTTGTATATTCGTTCAAGCTGCACGGTTTTATATGTTTTCGGTATAATGGAATACGAGCTTGAAAATATAAATATCACAATATTATCGGCTATTTTAATGAGCAGAAAGTTTAACATAATTATGGTTACCATAATGAACATGTTTCACTGTACCGTAAGTGAACACTGTTACACCAATAGGAACGTTACCTGTAGTCGTAGAGATCAGTGTTTGTATATTCGTGTACTATAAGGGAAACATGGTTCACCGTACCTTAAGGGGACACTAACACCGCTGTAAATGTTATCTGTAATCAAAGAGATCAGTGTTTGTATATTCGTGTACCATAAGGGAAAAATGTTACACGCCTGTGAACATTGCGTGTAATCATAGCGTTCACTGCTTATATACATCGTCAAAAAACTATGTCACATCACCGTAGACGTCACCTGTTACTATAGTGACCAGTGAGTATTTATATTCCTGTAAGACAACAATTACGCATCTTTAAAGATGCATAACCGATAGCTTTCTGTCAAGTAAATGCTTGAAAGGTTATGAATCATAAAGAGGAAGGTCCCAATCGAAGATAATAGTCGATTCCGTCCTCCTATTTTATCTTATTGGTGAGAAATGCGTTAATACATTTTCCGTTTTATTCGTTAATGTTTTAGCTTAACCCGAAACTGGACAATGAATGACTTATCGGGGACAGTGATTCAGAATTTTGCCAACAAAGAATTTTACATTACAGAAACAAAATACAGTAGAAGTTATTGAACAGAATATCCATAATATATAATGTTTGATATAAATGTGCAGTTTTACTGCTAAGATAAAAAAAAAATCGACGATACTTAAGGCCTTATTTGTAATGAAGGAGAGTGGTGTATGTAGTTTCCTGAGGATATTTGGCTACTGTATAAAGTTACATGTACCTTAGCCATAGAGTATTGATAGGTAGTTCATACGCACAAACTACTAAAACTCATGAATACAACTGTGCTAAAACCGCCAGAAATGGCTTAAATGTGTCTGTGTTTAAAAGTAACATTATGCGATTGAAACAAACAAACATGTAAAATAAATATATGTTCAAGAAAATGATAACCTGTTTATAGATATCCTGGTGTTTTTTTTCAGCACCCAAATTATCAATCTGGCGCTGGAGCGTACCCAAATGACATTGCAATATTGTATTTAGCCGAGGCTATTGATCTCACAAATAACGTCCATCGCGCAATCGCACTTGCTCCTTCAAATGCCGACTATACGGGACAGACATGTACGATCAGCGGATGGGGAAGGATAGGTATGTAACTGATCAACTACTATTGTGAAGAATTATCAACTAAAAACTTTACTGAAATTAGCGATTAGACTTGTACTTAATAAAGCAATGTAACACAAATGTTAAAAAAGTAAGTTAAAATTGGCATGGAGTAGAAACTCTATTGCGCTATCATCCGATTTAAAGTGAAATAGTGATTTAAGTTCTCGCAATTAAATGATCAAAAAAGATAAATAGCTTATAGACATATTAATACTAATACTACTAATACTAATACTGATACTTATAGTAATGCTTATATTAATATGAATACTACTACTACTAATACTAATAATTATACTTATACTAATACTGATACTGATACTTATACTAATACCAATACCAATACCAATACTAATATTAATACTCATACCAATACCAAAACCTATACTAAAACGTGTACTTATACTAAGACTTATACAAATAGTAATATTAATACTAGTACTACTAATACTAATAGTATTAAATATACTAATACTAATACTAATACTAATACCAATACCCATACTAATACTTATACTAATAATAATACCTCTGTTTATATACTAATACAAATAACAATAACAATACCAATACCAATACTAAAACGAATAATAATACTTATACTTATAAGCTAATACTAATATTTATATACTAATACTAATATTTATATACTAATACCAATATCAATACCAATATTAATACGTGTACACATACTAATACTTATATGAATACGTATACTAATAGTTATATTTATATACTAATACTAATATTTATATACTAATACTAATATGTGTACAGATACTAATACTTATATGAAAACTAATACTAATACTTATATTTATATACTAATACTAATATGTATATACTACTACCAATACCAATACAAATACAAATACCAATACTAATACGTGTACAAACAGTAGTTTTAAATACTTATATTTATATACTAATACTATTACTAATACGAATATCAATACCAATACTAATACTAATTTGTGTGCAAATACTGATACTTATATGAATACTAATACTTATATACTAATACCAATACCAATACTAATACTAATACGTGTACAAATACTGATACCAATACTAAAACGTATATGAATACTAATACTAATATTTATATACTAATACTAATACTAATACTAATACAAATACTAATACGTGAACAAATGCTAATAATTATACTAATTCTAATATATAAACTAGTACCAATATTAATACTAAGACTTATACAAATACTGATATTAATACTAATGATACTAATACTAATAAATAAACAAATACAAGTACTAATACTACTAATATTAATAGAAATACTTATAATAATATTTATACTGATATTGATATTACTATTAATACTAATACTAATACTTATACAAATACTACTTATACTAATACTTATACTATTATCACTTATACTAATACTACTAATTCTTATACTTATACTACTTATTCTTATACTAATACTACTTATATTAATACTACTTATACTAATACTACTTATACTAATACTTATACTTATACTAATAATACTTATACTAATGCTTATACTAATACTACTTATACTAATACTAATACGTATACTAGTACTAATACTAATATGTATACCAATACGTATACTTATACGAGTGACTTGATTATAAGTCTCTGCTAATACTGATACTAATAACAATAATGAATCGTATTTAATTAACGACTGATTTCAACAATTGAAACTACAATGTTTGAAACATAAACGTAACATGTATTTTATTTTTTTTTATTTTTATCAGTTTAACGTTAGGATAGCAGGGAAACATTAATGTGTATGTATTAAGAATTGTTTACTGATATTTTTAGATCGCGACTAGTTTTATAAAATGTTAATTTCTTTTAAACATTAAGTTTCAGTTGGTATAAAACTATTTAATATGTCTTCATGTGGTTATACGTTCATACGAGGGGGATTAACAACTTTTGATATAATTGGAAAAAAAACCCCACCAAAACAACAACATTAAGCAAATTTTGCACATATCAGAATCCATTTTTGTGATATACGTGTTTATTAGGTGAATCTTTGCAAAGACTTCGTCTCAGACTTAGGCAAAGTGAAAGTCATCAAACTATGGTATAATTAACGGTTCACGAGTCAATGATATATCCATAACGCATGTTTATTGTTTATACAGGTGGAAATAGGCCAAGCCTACCGACCACCCTACAGGAGACGACTGGAACAATTCTTAGCGGAAGTGAATGTGCAGGTTATTGGGGAAGTAACATCAATGACAACGTCCATATTTGCATCCATAACCCATCTACCGGATCTTGCAACGTAAGGGGTGTTTTGTCTGCTTAAACGCCATTTTCAGCGGTGCGTCCGGGGTTAATGATCTCTAGCAACCATTCGGTATCACAAACTGAAGCGTGGTTCAGTGGTAGAGCATCCGACCTACGATCGGGGGGTTGGGGTGGGGGGTGGGGGGGGGGGGGGTGGGGTCGTAGGTTCGTTACGGCTATGTGAAGTGTCCTTGAGTAATGTCTAGTACTGGTTCAACCCAGGATGATTTCGAGCGTGATTTGTCTAAGTTGTAATAACTTGTTTCACATTCGGTATAAAATAAATAATTTTAATACAGAGTAAACTAGCCGTACTTTTGTATAATTTTGAATTACCGACACAGTAACATATTTTAGATTTCGGAGAAATAAAAATATTCTATAAAGAACATCCGCTGCAAAAACTATAAGTAAGGTCCCATCTAATAGACGTTGGTGTAATCCATCACAACCTTCTGCGCTTGTTTCATATTTTTATTGACACTAGATGATAACCAGTCATTTACATTATATGTTATTAATCATTCTCAAACCGCAGCGGTGGTCTAGTGGTAGAGCTTCCTCCTCGCATGCGAAAGAACGTGGGTTCGATCCCCTGTCGGGTCATACCAAGACTTTAAAAATGGTATTAGAAATTTCCTGCTTAGCGCTCAGCATTTAGCGGATAATTCTAGGTCTGGTCGTCAGGTGTCAGTATAATGTGACTGGGTGGGGTATCATACCATGTCTCTGCGGCATGATACACCAGTATGGGAGCGCTCAGAATACTGTCTCAAATAGACACCGTTGCGATATAACTGAAAAATTGCTGAAACCGACACTTAACACCATACAATAACAACAACAAATCATTTACTAACACAGATCATAAGTTAGCTTCGACTTATACATTACATCTTGATCAATTGAAGCATCCAATTGATAATATGTCATTTACATAATAATTGTTATTAGGGACGGTTTCGTTAATCATCTCAAGATGAGATGTTCCTCAAAATGCTCATTTTCTCTTCTAACTCATTACACAACACAGAATTAATGTTGGAACACATCTTAACTTATTAGTAAATGACCAAAATTATCAATATAAATAAAGTTATCCCATTTCGAAAAATTGAGTTGAGAAAAATCTCAATTTCAGATCTTTGGTGAAGCTGGACCTATTCATCATATTAAGTATTATTCTTAAACAAATATTATTCTTCAGATTAATTTAAACATCAACTTTCTGATATAATACATTTAATCAGGTATCCTATATCTATTCGCATAATAATATAGACAAATGTTAACATTGACTTTTTTTATTTTTTCTAGGGCGATAGTGGTGGTCCAATGGTTTGCAACAATGTTTTAGCTGGTGTGACGTCCTGGGGTGCCAGTGGGTGTACTGTGACTTACCCAAGTGTGTATACCAAGGTGTCCAATTACGTCTCATGGATACAATCCCAGATGGGATCAAAATGAACATCTGTAACGAAACGCAAAGTGCACCAATGTGTACATATTTGGTTTTCGATTTTACAACAGTATAATGAATTAATGGAAACAATTTCGAAATAAATTTCAAGTCTCTGTACCATTGTGTGTTATTGTTCTTTACTTTTTGAAAACTTGTATATTGCTATGTATAATTGAATATATCTACACTATTTAAGCATGAAACATCAGATCCTTGCGTATGGCATAAATATTTTTTTAAAACCAGTAACCGATCATTTTTAAGAAGTTGAAAACAGTGACCAATTAAAGAGTCTTTTCGAAATATTAAAAAAATGTTATCGACCATTCCTGAAATATCAATGAAAAAACTCACAATCACAAACTGTTCAAGGGAATTTATCAGGAATTTTGAAAATTTCATAATCGGCTAAAAAGATTGTTTTTCCCAATATGTCAAGCCTTTATACACTCACTGACCCATTATTACCAAAAGGATATATACATAAACATGCGAAAATAATATATTGAAAAGGGATTTCCTAACTTGGACTACGAGCTTAAGTTAGACTAAAATATATTTCCCGCTTAAAATTGCAACATATCTGGTTACGTATTAAATGAGTCACATGTTGTCATGTTGATTTTAATTTGATCTGTTATACAGGTTTGCGTAGTAAAAATGTTTTCATCTTATAAAGATTCAGTGTGACTATGCGAATGTCGTAAAAAATATTTAAGTGATGTCTATTTTGATTCAATATTAACACTCCAATGTAAATACGGATGTTGTCATGTTTTTTTTTTTTGACATACCAAACCAATCAGATTTTATTGATTAATGACAATAATATACTTTTTATCCACTTTTATAGTTATTTTTAAAGGTATTGATAGCGTTTTTTCCGACATATTCCCATTAATGTATTATTGGTCAACCCATGCTGGTAAATACTTCGGCTCATAATGCTGGCGAAAATCCTATTCCGTTTCTTCACCTGTATCCCGCGATCCGATTTCATTCATTATATCAAAGGTCATTAACAAATCTTATGTAATTGAAAGGAAAAGTTTTGCCTTTTTTTCACATTTCTAACTATGACCTAAAATATTATGTAAAAAACTGTCTTGTTATACTTTTCACGCCCATTTATCCACAATAATAACCAGATTATGCATGTTTTGTTGGTACATATAACATTTAAAATTTAAACAACGTGGAAGGATCTACATGTAGTTTAGAAGTGCTCATAATTTCGTCAGTGACGTCATATATTGCTAATGTTCTGACATTATCAATACAACTTTAAACAAACATACTCAAAATAATACAAACCGTTACCGAAAGCAGACTGATTCAGTGCAAAATTCAAATGGCGGTAGTACAGCGGATATAATATTGGCCCCTCACACAAGAGGCTGCGCTGCGATCCTCAGCTCGACCAGATGCCTCTCAAATACAACATTCAGAACTTGTACTACAAAGGAACCGGTCTCGAGAACGGTTCATTTAAACTTTGATATTCAACATTTGATAGATAGCTGTATTTCGGTAATGCTGCATGATACATGGACAATTAAAACAAAATGTACACTGAATAGAATTTTAACATACATGCGGCATGATGCCACGGCATGCACACCGGCACCAAGGATAACACAAAAAAAGAGTAATCTCTTATTGCTACTGTTGGCCTTTATGATGTTAGCATGACATATAGAGGCAATCAATCAATCAATCAAAACCTTAATTATCATAGACATTAATTGCACTATTAACTTATTAAGAATCAAGTAGACTATCACATTCAATATCGATATTAAGTTGATTAAATATATCACTTTATATTGTAACTTACACAGTAGAATTTTATGTATCACATGTTTAAATGATTATCACAGACTTAAATGGTGCATAATACGATACTATATATAATTATACTTATGTCAATGATATTAACGGCTATATTTAAACATTGTGATGCATATTAACTTAAACAAATGAATTAACATTTATTATTATCATAACAAATAGTTAAGTAGCAAACTTTAAAGACATTTCGATAAAAGTAATTGACAATTTTAAGTTCATTTAAACGTAATTAAAACTAGTTTGAAAGGGAATATTCGGTAAAAAATAAAATTAAATAGTTTTGATTAATCATAAACGACTCACATGTTGGAAAAAATGCACACAGCCTTAGCCACCCAATGATAAAGCAGTAGAAATAAACAGTAGCCTATGTATGTGTAACCATAATCAACATTTGGTTCGTTCTAAAAGAAATAGTTTATAAACAATGACATCCTATACGGAAAAATATCTTTCAATAATGCATTTATATATTATAAAAAACAATGTTCTTAAACATTTTGCTACGTTATCGAACCTATGAGACATAATGGCAGCCTGAAAACAAGGACGTTTTACAATCTGAGTTATCCGCTTATTAGAAGGTAAATACTATGTAAACTATCTGAACGTTTCCTGTTTTTGGCTGACACACAATAAAATGACTTTGACTTTGTACATTTAAACTTATATTTTGATGCAAACTATGTTTAGTACATGACCGATTTCGAAGTAAACTATCTTATTTTAAACCCAATGAAAGACATTTCAAGGACTTATAATTCCTTTAGTACTATTATGAAGACACTCAATAAAACCCATTCCGCTTATTTTTGTTCTTTCGGTTGAATTCTAAGCTTCCAAGGGTTCCCTCTATCAGATTCATCTGTTGAACGGATCCAGCTCTCCCGATTGATCCGTTCAATTGCAATTTTGTGAAAGCCACATTTGAGCAGCACGTTGATTGGTCATTACTTCAACTGAAAGTTCGAATGACGTCACAATTTAGTAAGCGTTTTCAATTGCTATGAATTGTGGGACAGGCATAGAGTTCCTCGCATTTTTTATTGGGGTTAATAGACCAGGGACCCGTTTCACTAACTTTTGTTAGTCTTCATAACATCATACCATCAAACTGTGACATCTTGGAACGTTTCATTTTCGCAGTAGTTTTGAAAAATTTAGAAAGAATATAATATAACCATCGTAAAATAAAACGACGCAATGAATGAATTTCTCGACCTTTTTGTCATAATTTCAAAGTTTACACAAAGATATATATTTTTGACTATCATAACTGCGGTTTTAGATACTGCCTGAGGACTTCGGGCTGTTAATGTTTCTGTTTCCTGGGAATCACGTATTTGGTTTTGTGTTTCTCGAGAATAAAATACCGTGACTGTCGACCGTGTTAGGAGGAGTGAGGGGGTTGAATGTTTTATTACCGCTCATGAACTCTATAAAACCGAGTATGCTATTCTTTTCGTGATTAAATTTATTGTTTTAACATATATTATCATGCCAAAGTGTTGTCTCTGCCAAGGCATTGAACTGCACTAAATGGTAATCTGAAGAGTAGACTGGTATTGTTTTAACATATATTATCGTGTTAAAGTGATGTGTATGCCAAGGTATCCAACTGCACTAAATGGTAATCTGTAATGTAGACTGGTATTGTTTTAACATATATTATCGTGTTAAAGTGATGTGTATACCAAGGTATCCAATTACACTAAATGTTTATCTATAGTTTAGACTACAATAGATAAACAACGTAATTTAACCCCAGTGTCTTACCGATACGTTGAAACTATTGTTGAGGTACTCGCTTTATATGTCTACCATTAATACATACTGAACGGAACAGCTAACCCACAACCTAACAGTTCATGTATTCGTAGACATTAAACATTCAGCCATATCAATCACCTCTTCCAAAGGAGCTTTGATATCGGGTAAACTGATTGTTTTCCTGTTGGTATCGATACAATATCGAATCGATTTAACATTGAGATCATTGAGAGAAAAAACACCAACTGAGACGGGTCTTCTAAAATGACGTCACGACGAAATGCACCATAAAAAACGATACCATTTTGAGCATTTCAAAACGAATTTAAAGGTCATAAGCAATGGAATTGTGTTTTGTTGTAATTGTTCGTTTTCTAATTCATCAACATCATTATTGGGCGAAATCAGTCATGAAACAAAGCAAATAAAATTCAATTTGTAAAAAAGATTTTGCAAACCGACCCTTTCAGCTACCGTTATACATCCCATGCTTACAAATGTTTATTATGTTTTTCAGTTATCATTTCATTAACATCATTATTGGGCGAAATCAGTCCTGAAAAAAAGCAAATAAAATTCAATTTGTAAAAAGATTTTGCAAACCGACCCTTGCAGATACCATTATACATCCGTTGCTTACAAATTATCATTTTTTTTAGTTATTATTTTTCGATGGCCGACACGGACACACAACACCACATTGTAACAGGCACGATTTCGTACGTGCAAAATAACCATTTTGTATCAAACAGCACGGAGTAATTGTATAGAATTTAGCAATCAGCCTTGGTAAAATCAATACATATTTGTCATATTCAAAATTTAATAACGTTACTGTATATTTTGACGAATATAGTTGTAACGTTTAGTATATAATCATATCGATACACTTGACTGCTATGTTTGCACACTTAGCCCATCTATTGTTTCACTGTCATTGGTTGTTCGAACAAAAAGGTAAGTTAAAATATAGTTTATATTACCATTTTGTTTATTAGAACAACACAATATATCTATAAACAATTTGAAAATCATCACAACAATATATCAATCTTGCAGAGATTTAATACAAACTGCGAATGTTTCCGAGATAAAGCAGCAGGCGATTATTTGCATTCTGAGTATGTTCTGAGAATTTTCAAAAAAATGACTTAAACATTCTATTTTAAAATAGAGCAGTTAGTGATGTTAATATTGAAAAGATTAAAAAACAACAACCGATCAATGCAAGAAAACAGACACGAAATTTCTAAACTCAATTTAGCTTAAGAGATTAGTATATTGTGTGGGAATAAGAAAACTTGACAGCTCACTCATACCTGTATAGGTTATTAAAAATATTTTACTATTTAAAATAAATATGAAACTTTGTACAGCATCAATAAATGCTATGTATATATCGTTCGAATGTTTTGGCCACCGAATATTAAACTATTTACAACATCATGCATACTAGGTGTAGTTTTTGTAATAATTTCACACTGACAAGGTCGTGGAAAGAACAATTAAAAATAAAGGTGTACATTTTCTATACCCCTCTCCCACATTCAAGAATAATAGTTTTTGGCTATATTTTTATGGATGTTACTAAGTCGTGTAATATAAGCGGCCTAAAATATGCATGTGCAGAATAGCAAAACTACAAACATTTTACAATGTGAATAAGAAGATTTTAAAAGTTTACCTTAAATTTGACTGTTTTGGCCTAACCCCCAAGGTCGGTATCTTAGTGAGTACTTTTTATATTATGCTTCCTATAGCAATTTTAATGTCCGATAGCTATATATCGACATAATCAGATCTAAGTAAATTTTTGTATATATTGTTGATATATATATATTGTTCATTAGGATTTAAGCCGATGGTGTTACATTCAATATCCTGATAGGAGATGCCTACTATTACATTGACTCTTATCTTATCATTTCACATAACTCATTTCATAATTTCAACATGAAATAGATACGAATGTGAAAACTCTAAATAGTATCTTATGCATAGTCCTGTTGCAGCAAATTCCTATGAAGTTTTACAAGTCAAAAGGCTAGGGTTTATAGGGCCTTTTTCAGTTTTATATTGCACAGTTGTGGGAAAGCATAAAGTGTCATTTCTCACGCATTTGTTATAATGATGGCATAATAAACAAGGCCGTAGGAATCGCTTTAAATGCCGAATACATAAAATTAAGTTGATTTTTGTCTCAACATCCTACTATATAGATCTAATAATAAAAAAAGTAATGATAATATTAATAATAATGATAATAATAATAATAATGATGATAATGATAATAATAAATGATGATGATGATGATGGCGATAATAATAATAGTAGTAATAATAATAACAATAATAATAATAATAATAATAATAATAATAATAACGATACTATTTCTACTACTACTAAAAAAGATAATAATTGTAATAATAATATTAACAATAATAATAATAATAATACAGAAAGTAAACACCTTATGAAATATACCATTATTAATACTATTAAAACGGGCTGTACTGTATGCATAGAGTGTTGGCCGCTAACGCCAGAGGTTGCGGGTTCGACTCCCGGCTCGACCCGATGTTCGTCTCTTTTCGTTAAACCCCTTCGGCAGAAAACAGCGAGTTACGCAGCTTATTCGGAACCGCGTCGGTCGGTAATATATGATTAATTTACTTCAGAGAGAAATATAATATAGGGAAATGTAGGGGATGCGATTACAAATTAAACAATTTGCGGTTACTTTTAAGAACATCCCTTTATTCCCCTCAGTGTATTAATGAACTGAATCTCACGAGTAAATTTATCGCAGGGAAGCGACAAATCGTTGATTTAAAATTAAAAATAAAAATTACTTTTTTTAATAACTGTAGTAAACAAATAACCCTTGGTAGCTTCTAAAAAGTGGATCGTGGCGTAATAGCGCGTGCGTGCGATAGTATGAAGTGTATGAGAGGGTGGATCCTGAGTCAGAGTTACCAGACCAAATTAGTATTCGGTACTCATTGTTTTTCAGTGCGTATAAATACTTTACTATGCTCGATACAGTTTTATTGCAGACATCAATATTTTTTTTAAAAAAGAGAAAACCCAATAAAGATGCATATTGTTAGTCAAGTTTTAACTTTTCTAATCTTGTTAATGAACCCTTTATCTAACGGTCTTAATCAGCACACTACTACTACAATTCGCTTATCTTAAAAATAAACTGGTACGTCACCTAAATATGTAACACTATATTATGCCTAAAGTGTGTAATAAAAAACCTTTAGAGAGTAAAGTTGTCACAATTGTACCATAAAACACTCTGCTGCCATTCACATCATGAACAAGTAGTGCTTGCACAGTAAATAGGGATTTTAATGGGCACGTTTTT
Source organism: Panopea generosa (assembly GCA_029582155.1). Classification (NCBI taxonomy): domain Eukaryota; kingdom Metazoa; phylum Mollusca; class Bivalvia; order Adapedonta; family Hiatellidae; genus Panopea; species Panopea generosa. The sequence continues at coordinate 3,776,701 of CM055910.1, forward strand.
GATAAAAGCGTTAGCTTGGATAATAATTAAATCGAACAAATGGTCCATTCCAACACATAAACACTTTCATGAAGTCCTTCACAAAAATTTGAAGATGAACCAAACGCCGATGTCTCATAATCAAGTGGTGGGATTACAACATCAGCTCTCCCGGGAAAGTATAAAACAGCAGCGGTTCTGTGCACAGCCAGCCATCGACTACACCACAAGTCACCAAGATGTTTGTATTATTGCTACTATTCGTATCATCGGCAGCGGGTAAGTTAATATTTCTTTTTTTTTGTTTTTAATTTTGTAACCCAGGATGTGATAAACACAATGATATCACTCAAAAACTTATGTTTTGTTTTCGAAACTGAGGATTTATATATAAAGTAACAAAGGACATTTTTTTGACAGTTTGTCCAAATAAAATTAAGATAAAATGAAAATACTCCGGTGTTTTATGCTGGCTATTCAAATTTTTAATACTGTTTTGTAAAAATAATAATAATATCAATATATATGATGGAAAGACGTATTTGGAACATATCAGTAGTTAATTACAGTTAATAATTCTAAACGTCTATACCTTTGTTTATCTATTTTACTTCGATTGTGAAACAAGTTCTTATAAATCATGCTCGAAATCTTCCTGGGTAGAATATGTACTAAGCATATGCGGATAAAGTGTCTTGCTGAAGGACACCACACATAGCCGTGACGGAGGATTGGACCCACCACCCTCCGATCATGGTCCACTGGACTAACCGCTCATACATTCATAGGTGCAATAATTGATTTGATGCATGCGCAGGGGATAATTCGATTTCAAAACTGTTGAGTGTCACTTTAAGTCGAACCAATACCGATGTCATACACATTTAAGTGTATCGTAGATCGAACAAACGGCCGGATATAGAAGTTTTATGAAAGATCGTACATATGTTTCATATTTGTAACTTTGATATGTGACACTATAATAAAGTAATGAAGTATAGTATGTTAATCCACATCATGTTATTTGCATCATATTCGTAAGCCAACCGGGGCATTTAAAGGCGAGTCACATTATCGAGTTATAATTAATACGGTCAGCTGTTTCTCCATAACAGTTTGAGGGACTTTGATATCAACATAAATTTTGTTAGTCACAAGATCTGCACATTTTAAACTAAAGGTTATTAATTATTATTAAGGATAATTGAACAGTTTGCGTAATAGTATGTGACAGTTAACAATTAAAAACGCAAGTTTTTGAATACAGAATAGTTTGTCTAGGATTTAAGCATATTACAGAGCTTATCATTACAAATAATAACACATCAATACATAGATACAGTACATGCATAGAAAAACAAAACATGAACATTCAAATACAGGTTATATACGAGAGTGAAAGACAATTAAATGATCAAGTCATAGAATTTAATTTTGATGTCCTTTCTTGAGAAGCTTTTATTATATATTTTGCTAGGTTATTTAAGATTCTAACTTTATAACAGTTCAGTGACTAGATAAATTTAAAAACACTTTGATTATTATAACAATATTTTGGTACAAATTGTCTCCTTAAGTTTGAATAATGATTACATAATATGAACAAGTGGAACTCATCCTCAATATTCTGCCTATTGTAAACAATACATTTCCTATATTGTCGTTGAATTGGAACATCTTTATGTCGATCTTTTTCAATTTGCAGTCCATGTGAAAAGAGTCGGATTTTAGTAGTCACTATCGTATGTTTCTTATTTACAAGTTTTATCAAATAATCAGCCATGATAAATGCTTCTTTCAGTTCTCTAAATAACGTTATTGAGCTTCCTTTTATGCGTTCACGCCATCCTGATATAAATACGTCTTTGAATCTTTGCTTTGACAAGTGAATTAATATGTTTACATTTATTGAACTTGGAAATAACAACACTTCACGTAATCCTAGATTATTTAATAACAGTTTTAGTTTAAACGTCCAATTATTTATATTGTTATCTGATTGTAGTATAAAGTGATTAAAAACAGTTCGTAGTATGCAATTATTAGTTTTTGTGTATACTTTTAACCAATACTTGATTATTCTTACTTTCCTCGCTAATTCCATTGGGAGTCTACTGGTTTGAATATTAAATGTATTTATTCCGATCTATTATTTTTATCGGTTCATATATAACGACCGTAGTTGATTTGATAAATTTTATATGTTAAACGTGATGAAATTATTTGAATAAAACGAAAAACAATGTACGAAATAGTTTTGTCTTGGTTATCATTCATGCTATAACCACAGTTGATACAGTACCTATACTTTTTAAAGGTGTTAAGTATATTTTATATTGTGGAATAACGTGTTTCCTATACGGACACAGCTTTGAAACGTATTTAATCTGACCATTACGTTATAACTTATGGCTTACGTTTGCACCGCCACATGCATTTATTTGCATAGAGCCCACATCCCTTTCCTACGACACATGTGCCTTTGTGTGTAAAACACGTACACATGCATGTACGCAAACGCACACACACACGCACGTACACACAAACACTCTCGTACAGACTCGTACATTTGCACTGACACGCATACTTCTTCTACTGCTAACGCGAAAACGTACATGATTTATATTGTGCATCCTGTTATAATGTTATTTTTCAATTAAGTATTTTTTTAATTGTCTGTTCCTGCTAATACTGAACATGTACACTATTATGTGTTTGTTTGCCTTACCAGCCAGTTCGATTTCGAGGATTGTAAATGGCGACAATGCAGAGATGGTGGACCATCCACACCAAGTGTCGTTGGAATCTGGCGGCTCCCATATATGCGGAGCCTCCATACTTGCACCTCATTGGGTCCTAACAGCGGCACATTGTGTGACCGGCAGGTATGATCATTTACTAATTGTTTTGCTGTTCCCCTACATTGACTCCAAGTTATAATTAGCTGGTGATTGTTGGGAGTCCCATGTACATGTAAAAGTAACGTAAGGTGTGCATACTATACGACATTCAGAAAATAACATTGTTTAATATCTGGTAAACTCCGTTTTACTTGTCAATGGGCATTGGTGTATGTTAGGGTGGGTGTTTGTGCTTAGTTTGCCCAGGTAGGAGATATCAGTCTGACTGACTTCGAATTTGACCTTAATAAGACTGAACATATATATGTATACTGCTATAACTTTTATCAAAACATTTAAACCATTTGAAGAGGTCTGGAAATAAATGCAGAAGATAAGCTGAAATGCTGCAAATTTTTGAATATTTATAAATTTCCAACATAAATTTTGTTTCGTGAAACCAAGGACAAAGAGATTCTATAGTTCCTTGGTGAAACTTTGATTTACGAGAGCATATTATATAACTTATCGAACCGACAACAATAAGACCAAAATGACCGGAAAGGTAGTTTGTACCGTAGGAGACTTTACATATATATATCTATACTGTATTAGTTATTTTGGACATTGCAGTGTTAAAAAGAATAACATTCACAAATATAATTATTCACGTGAACCCAAAATATTATTTAATTTAATTAACAGTTTGGACTACATGTATATGAAAATTTATACAGAAACTTGACACAAATCAATTGATAAATATACAATTTCTACAGTAAGAAAGTTTAAAATATATAGTTGGTATATGTGAGAGTCAATTTAAGGATATCAGAATCTATACTTATTATGGCAGAACATAGATTTTATTTTAAAACAGACTAACATTTAATTATTATCTACGTTTAAATTTCAAGAAAATATCACTTACCTAGGAAGAGGTCATTGTCCAGTTCCAATAAGAATTTTATTACACAATTTACGATTTAATACAATAAGTCAAAGATGTTAAATGACTGAAATCGAAAAAAAGAACCTTATATAATGAAAAGTGTACTGTCAGTTTCAGTCAATGAAATGCTGTATTCTAATTAGGTTTTTTTCTTGACCAACCATTTCATAGCGTGTTAACTGCAAAAAGGTGCGTTTACATAGAAAAAATGCCATTAGGCTTAATTTAATCCCAGGAAACCCCAATTTTGTACGTCTATAACATGTTGTTACATCAATTGATATTTTTTGACTACCTTTTATTTAACTGATTAGTTACATCCGGCTAAGTTCTTCCAGTCAAAACATTTATGGATAGTTGATTTAAGTCAAAAGTCTATCGCTAAAATTGAACCCTTGTTTCAATGACCAGACAGGTATTTTCGCCAAGCTACACACACACACACACACACACACACACACACACACACACACATGGGTAATAATTATATATATATATATATATATATATATATATATATATATATATATATAAATAATTATAAACCAATTTTAGTGAAAATGTGTCACCTTTATCAGTAATTCACAACAAATATTATAAACAAATTTTAATGAAATGTGCCGCATAACATTAATTGGAAAACCTCGTCTATGCTGCATTTTCATTCATTAATGAATAATGCATGTTTGTATTTCTATTGCAGTGCTTCGAATTACGCCATTGCAACGAATTCTGGACGACGAGGCCATCAGGAAACGATATACCAAGTGCAAAGTGTGACCCGTGTATGTATTTTCATGTTTTGTAAGAAACAATGTTTCACTGCACTTCAAGGGAACTATGTTACACTGCAGTAAGCGACATCCAAAGTCCAAGAGACCAGTGTTTGCATATTCGTTAAAGCTGCGCGGTTTTATTTTTTTTGTCTTTAAATATTTTATTTCCCATAATGCATATACATTCAAGTCATCGGCGGTTTTATATGTTTTCGCTATAATGGGATATGAACTGGAAAATATAAATATCACAATATTAACGGCTATTTTACTGAGCAGAAAGTTTAACAAAATTATGGTTACCATAATGAACATGTTTCACTGTTCCGTAAGTGAACACTGTTACACCAATAGGAACGTTACCTGTAGTCGTAGAGATCAGTGTTTGTATATTCGGGTACCATAAGGGAAAATGTTACAAGCAAGTGAACAGTGGTTGTAATCATAGCGTTCACTGCATATATACATGGTATAAAAACTATGTCACATCACCGTAGACGTCACCTGTTACCATAGTGACCAGTGAGTAATTATATTCCTTTAAGACAACAATTTTACGCATCTTTAAAGATGCATGACCGATAGCTTTCTATCATGTAAATGCTTGAAAGTTTATTGAATCATCAAGAGGAATGTCCCAATCGAAGATAATAGTTGATTCCGTCCTCCTATTTTATCTTATTGATGAGAAATGCGTTAATACACAGATCGGCATTTTCCGTTTTATTCGTTAATTTTTTAGCTTAACCCGAAACTGGACAATGAGTGACTTATCGGGGGCAGTGAATCAGAATTTTGTCAACAAAGAATTTTACATTACAGAAACAAAATACAGTAGAAGTTATTGAACAGAATATCCATAATATATAATGTTTGATATAGATGTGCAGTTTTACTGCTAAGATAAAAAAAAATCGACGATACTTTAGGCCTTATTTGTAATGATGGAGAGTGGTGTATGTAGTTTCCTGAGGATATGTGGCTACTGTATAAAGTTACATGTACCTTAGCCATAGAGTATTGATAGGTAATTCATACGCGCAAACTACTAAAACTCATGAATACAACTGTGCTAAAACCGCAACAAATGGCTTAAATGTGTCTGTGTTTAAGGCTTTTCGCTTATCTGCTGATATATGGGCTCAAATCAAACCAGTGTCATGCTTCATGTATCTATGCCGTCATTAATACATTGACCACAAGTAAAAAAGTAACATGAAACAATCAAGAATTCGTTTGATCATTTCTGTAAAATAAATATATGTTCAAGAAAAAGATTACCTGTTTATAAATATCTTGGTATTTTTTCAGCACCCAAATTATCAATCTGGCTCTGGAGCGTACCCAAATGACATTGCAATATTGTATTTAGCCGAGGCTATTGATCTCACAAATAACGTCCATCGCGCAATCGCACTTGCTCCTTCAAATGCCGACTTTACGGGACAGACATGTACGATCAGCGGATGGGGAAGGCTAAGTATGTTGCTCTTTAAAACTGATCAACTACTATTGTGAAGAATTATCAACTAAAAGTTTTACTGAAATTAGCGATTAGACTTGTACTTAATAAAGCAATGTAACACAAATGTTGAAAACGTAAGTTGAAATTGACATGGAGCAGAAACTCTATTGCGCTATCATCCGATTTAAAGTGAAATAATGACTTAAGTTCTCGCAATCAAATGATCAAAAATAATAAAAAAAGATAAATAATTTGTAGACATACTGATACTAATACAACTTAAACTGATACCTATCTTTATGCTTATATTAATACTAATACTAAAACTACTAATACTTATACTGATCCTACTAATATTTATACTAATACTCCTAATACTTATACTTATATTAATGGTTAAATTAATACTAACACTAATACTAATACTACTGATACTTATAATAATACTGATACTACTAATAATAATACTAATACTCCTAATACTTATACTAATATTAATACTAATACTAATACTACTAACACTAATACTACTACTACTTATACTACTACTACTACTTCTAATACTTATACTAATGTTTATGTTAATGCTTCTTCTTATATCAATATTTATACTAATACTACTTATACTGATACTGATATTAATACTAATACTTCTTATACTGATACTTATACTGGTACTGATACTTATATTAATACTAATACTAATACCACTTATACTTATAGTACTACTACTACTTATACTTATAGTTATACTAATGCTTATGTCAATGCTTCAATTAATATCAATACTACTACTTTTAATACGTATATAAATACTAATATTAATACTTATGTTTTTATTTATATACTAATATTTATATACTAATACTAATACTATACTAATACTTATACTAATACTAATGCTAATACTTAAACTAATACTTATACCAATACTAAAACGTGTACAAATACTAATACTTAGACTTATAAAAATACTTATATTACTTCTAATAATATTAATAGATATACATATACTAATACTACTTATAGTAATTCTAATAGTTATATTAATACTTGTACTGATAATAATACTGATACCAATACTAATACGTATATGAATACTGATATTATATTAATATACTTATACTAATTTTTATATACTAATACTAATACTTATAATTATATACTTATACTTATTTTTATATACTAATACTAATAATACTACCAATATCAATACCAATACCAATAGTAATACGTGTACAAATACTAATACTAATTATAGTGATTATTCTAGACCTGGAAAAAGGGCAGGGGGGAGGACTAAAAAGGGGCAGAGGGGCAAAAGCCCTCCAACACACAACGGCATTATGCATAATGCGTAAACAGGCCATTAACACTAAATTCAGTGGGGTAAAGGTGAGCAAAGTTCTATGCAGCATCATGATCATTTAGCTGTAATTTTATGAATTATCTCCCTTCTTTCTTTGCAGCATCAGCAACATCTTTGTGGAAGTAGTATAGCTTGATTTTCTGCAAGATATCTTACTGAATTTTTTGGTTTATTTATTTGGCAGTGGGCCAGTGTCAAAAATATACTAATCTCCTTTGAATTCCTTTGTTTACCAAGAAAATTTCAGTAAGAGAACTTGCATGAAAGCCAGAATAAAAGGCCATGTTGGCATAGGACTGATGATGATTTCTATGGATAATTCAACATGTCATCAAAATTATAATGTATACACTAATACTAATATTAATACTAAGACTTATACAAATACTAATATTAATACTTATGATACTAATACTAATAAAAAACAAATACAAATACTTATACTACTAATACTAATACTTATACTAATAATACTAATAAATTTGTACTAATATTAATACTAATAGTACTGATACTAATAATACTAATATTAATACTAATATCACTATGTATACTAATACGTATACAAATACGAGTGACTTGATTATAGGTCTCTGTTAATACTGATAATAATAATAATAATAATAACAATAATAAAAATAATAATAATAATAATAAAACGTATTTAATTAACGACTGAACTGATTTCAACAAATGAAACTACAATGTTTGAAACATATACATTTCATGTATTTTATTATTTTATTTTTATCAGTTCTGCGTTAGGATAACAGGGAAACATTAACGTGTATGTTTAAGAATTGTTAATTGATTTTTTTAGATCGCAATTTGTTTTATAAAATGTTAATTTCTTTTAAATATTAAGTTTCAATTGGTAATAATAATATTTAAAATGTCTTCATGTGGTTTTAAGTTCATACAAGGGGGGGGGGGGGGGGGGGGGGGGGTTAGAACTTTTGATATAGTTTGAAAAAACAACAACACACCATTAAGCAAAATTTTGCACATATCAGAATTCATTTTTGTGGTATACGTGTTTTTTAGGTGAATCCTTGCAAAGACTTTGTCTCCGGCTTAGGCAAAGTAAAAGTCATCAAACTATGGTATAATTTACGATACACGAGTCAATGATATATCCATAACGCATGTTTATTGTTTATACAGGTGGAAATGGGAACCTACCGACCACCCTACAGGAAACGACTGGAACAATTCTTAGCGGAAATGGATGTGCAGGTTATTGGGGAAGTAACATCAATGACAACGTCCATATTTGCATCCATAACCCATCTACCGGATCTTGCAACGTAAGGGGTGTTTTATCGGGTTTAACGCCATTTCCAGCGGTGTGTCCGGGTTATTGATCTCTAGCAACCACTCGGTATCATAAACTGAGTAAAGAAGCATGGTCAAGTCATTGGTAGAGCATCTGACCTACAATAAAGGGCTCATAGGTTCGATCCTCCGTTACGGCTATGTGTAGTGTCCTTGAGTAATGTCTAGTACTGGTTTAAACAGGATGATTTCGTGCGTAATTTGTCTAAGTTGTAAGGACTTCTTTCACATGCTGTATAAAATAAATAAGTTTAACACAGAGTAAAATAGCCATGACGACATGTTAACATATTTTAGACTTTGGAGAAATAAAAACATTCTATAAAGAACATCAGCTGCAAAAACTATAAGTAAGCTCCCATTTAATAGACGTTGGTGTAATCCACCACAACCTCCTGCGCTTGTTTCATATTTAATTGACCCTAGATGATAACCAGTCATTTACATTATATGTTATTAATCATTCTCAAACCGCAGCGGTGGTCTAGTGGTAGAGCTTCCTCCTAGCATGCGAAAGGTCTTAGGTTCGATCCCCTGTCGAGTCTTACCAAGACTTTAAAAATGGTATTAGAAATTTCCTGTTTGACGATCAGCAGTTAGCAGATCATAAATTTGAGGTCTGGTCGGGCAGTTGTCAATATAATGTGACTGGGACGGTATCATACCATGTCTCTGCGGCATGATACACCAGTATTGGAGCGCTCAGAATACTGTCTCAAGTAGACACCGTCACGATAAAACTTAAAATATTTTTGAAAGCGACGCTAAACCGTCACCATACAATAACCATAACAAATCATTTTCTAACACAGATCATAAGTTAGTTTAAGGTAATACATTACATCTTGATCAACTGAAGCATCCAATTGATAATCTGTCATTTACTTAATAATTGTTGTTAGGGACGGTTTCATTAATGACCTCAAGATGAGATGTTTCTCAACTCAAAATGCTCATTTTCTCTTCTAAGTCGTTACTCGAACTCATTACACAGCACAGAATTAATGTTGTAATACATCTTTACTTATTAGAAAATGATAACAAATTATCAATATAAATTAAGTTATCCCATTTCAAAATATTGAGTTGAGGAAAATCTCAAGTTCAGATCTTTGGTGAAACTGGACCTATTCATTATATTTAGTATTATTCCTAAATTGAGATTATTCATCGATTATCTTATACATCAGCTTCCGATATAATAAAGTTAATCAGGTATTCTATATATATTCGCATAAAAATATGAACAAATGTTAACATTGATTGTTTTTGCTTATTTCCAGGGCGATAGTGGTGGTCCAATGGTTTGCAACAATGTTTTAGCTGGTGTGACGTCATGGGGTGCCAGTGGGTGTACTGTGACTTACCCAAGTGTGTATACCAAGGTGTCCAATTACGTCTCATGGATACAAACCCAGATGGGATCAAAATGAACATCTGTAACGAAACGCAGGGTGCACCAATGTGTACATATTTGGTTTTTGATTTTAAAACAGTATAATGAATTAATGGAAACAATTTCGAAATAAATTTCAAGTCTCTGTACCATTGTGTGTTATTGTTCTTTATTTTTTTGAAAACTTGTATATTGCTATGTATGATAGAATATATCTACAATATTAAAGCATGAAACATTCGATCCTGGTGTATGGCATACATATTTTTTTAAAACCAGTCACCGAGCATTTTTGAGAAGTTGAAAACGGTGACCAATTAAAGAGTCTTTCCGAAATATTAAAAAAAATGTTATCGACCATTCCTGAAATATCAATGAAAAAACTCACAATCACAAACTGTTCAAGGGAATTTATCGGTAACTTTCTAAAAAGACATTGCTAAAAAGATTTTTTTTCCAATATGTCAAGCCTATATACACTCACTGACATATTATTACCAAAAGGATATATACTTAAACATGCGAAAATAATATATTGAAAAGGGATTTCCTAATTTGATCTGTTATACAGGTTTGCGTAGTAAAAATGGTTTCATCTTTCATCTTCAGTGTGACGATGCGAATGTCGTGAAAAATATTTAAGTGATGTCTATTTTGTTTCAATATTACCACTCCAATGTAAATAAGGATTTTGTCATGTTTTGATATTTTTGACATACCAAACCAATCGGATTTTATTTATTAATGATAGTAATGTACTTTTTATCCACTTTTATTGTTATTTTTAAAGGTAATTATAGCGTTTTTCCCGACAAATGCCCATTAATGTATTATTGGTCAACCTGTGCTGGTAAATACTTCGGCTCATAATGCTGGCGAAAATCCTATTCCGTTTCTTCACCAGTATCCAGCGATCCGATTTCATTCATTATATCAAAGGTCATTAACAAATCTTATGTAATTGAGAGGAAAAGTTTTGCTATTTTTTTCACACGTCTAACTATGACCTAAAATATTATGTTAAAAACTGTCTTGTTATACTTTTCACGCTCATTTATCCACAATGATAACCAGATTATGCATGTTTTGTTGGTACATATAACATATAAAATTTAAACAACATGTAGTTTAGAAGTGCTCATAATTTCGTCAATGACGTCATATATTGCTAATGTTCTGACATTATCAGTACAACTTTAAACAAACATACTCAAAATAATACAAACCGTTATTGAAAGCAGACTGATTCAGTGCAAAATTCAAATGGCGGTAGTACAGCGGATATAATATTGGCCCCTCACACAAGAGGCAGCGGTGCGATTCTCAGCTCGATCAGATGCCTCTCAAATACAACATTCAGAACTTGTACTACAATGGAACCTGTCTCAGCCACCCAATGATAAAGTTGTGAAGTAAACAGTAGCAAATGTATGTGTAACCATAATCAACATTTAGTTCGTTATAAAATAAATAATTGATTGGAATTGACATCCTTTAAGGAAAAAACATCTTTTAATTATGCATTTATATATTATAAAAATAAATGTGCTTAAAAATTTTGCTACGTTATCGAGCCAATGAGACTTCGCCTTAAAACAAGGACGTTTCTCAATCTGAGTTATCCGCCTATTAGAAGGTGTGTAAAGTATCTGAACGTTACTTGTTTTAGCGGCAAAGTCATTGACTTAGTACATTCAGACTTATCTTTTGATGCAAACTTTGTTTAGTACATGACCGATTTCGAAGTATTCTATTTAAAACGCAATGAAAGACTTTTCAAGGACTTATAATTCCTTTAGTACATTTATGAAGACAATACAACCCATTCCGCTTATTTTTGTTCTTTCGGTTGAATTCTAAGCTTCCAAGAGTTCCCTCTATCAGATTCATCTGTTGAACGGATCCAGCTCTCTTGATTGATCCGTTCAATTGCAATATTGTGAAAGCCACATTTGAGCATCACGTTGATTGGTCATTTATTCAACTGAAAGTTCGAATGATGTCACAATTTAGTAAGCGTTTCAATTGCTATGAATTGTGGGACAGGCATAGAGTTCTCCGTAGTTTCCATAGTGGTTAATAGAACATGGACCCGTTTCTCTAACCTTCGTCAGTCCTAAGAACATCATACGATCAAACTGTGACAAACTACCTTTCCCAATGAAGTGTTCCACTTAAATACTAATTCTGAACGTGTTTGTTTACCTTGTTTCTGGGTTTCTCAAGAATGTTCCACTGGTAATTTTTCATCTCAAATATTTTAATGAATAGCAATCTCTGAAGTAGGTGTAATATCTCAAAATTATTTGGTCTCCGGGCAGTATGTAAATATATTATAAATGCATACAATTTACAGTTCACATACTTTTATCAATTTTTCATCCGCGTTATTTACTTGCCGCCTGTGTCACATATACTAATGTAATAATCCGTGACTTTAACATCGCAATTTTTACTTCCTTTAAGTTTAAGTAAACCGTACAATCTCCATGTCAACACAATACAATTATGTCTATCAGCATGTGTTTACAAATTAAACTTTAATAACTATACATTTAACACAATGACTTACACTGTATTTTCAAAATATGTATTTGTTATAATCGCCATTAGATGTTATACTTCTTGTAGCAGTATACTGGTATTGTTTTAACATATTTTATCTTGTCAAAGTGGTGTGTATGCCAAGGTATCCAACTTCACTAAATGGAAATCTGTAGTGTAGACTGGTATTGTTTTAACATATATCATCTTGTCAAAGTGGTGTGTATGCCAAGGTATCCAACTACACTAAATGGTAATCTGTAGTTTAGACTGGTATTGTTTTAACATATATTATCTTGTCAAAGTGGTGTGTATTCCAAGGTATCCAACTACACTAAATGGTAATCTGTAGTGTAGACTGGTATTGTTTTAACATATATTATCTTGTGCAAGTGGTGTGTATTCCAAGGTATCCAACTACACTCAATGGTAATCTGTAGTGTAGACTGGTATTGTTTTAACATATATTATCTTGTCAAAGTGGTGTGTATGCCAATGTATCCAACTACACTAAATGTTAATCTGTAATGTAGACTGGTATTGTTTTAACATATATTATCTTGTCAAAGTGGTGTGTATGCCAAGGTATCCAACTACACTAAATGGTAATCTGTAGTGTAGACTGGTATTTTTTTAACATTTATTATATTGTCAAAGTTGTGTGTATGCCAATGTATCCAACTACACTAAATGGTAATCTGTAGCAGTATTCTGGTATTGTTTTAACATATATCATCTTGTCAAAGTGGTGTGTATTCCAAGGTATCCAACAACACTAAATGTTAATCTGTACTGTAGACTGGTATTGTTTTAACATATATTATCTTGTCAAAGTGGTGTGTATGCCAAGGTATCCAACTACACTAAATGGTAATATGTAGTGTAGACTGGTATTGTTTTAACATATATTATCTTTTCAAAGTGGTGTGTATGCCAAGGTATCCAACTACACTAAATGTTAATCTGTAGTGTAGACTGGTATTGTTTTAACATATATTATCTTGTGCAAGTGGTGTGTATGCCAAGGTATCCAACTACACTAAATGGTAATCTGTAGTGTAGACTGGTATTTTTTTAACATATATTATATTGTAAAAGTAGTGTGTATGCCAATGTATCCAATTACACTAAATAGTAATATATAGTTGAGACTGGTACTGTTTTAACTTTTCAATAGATAAACAACGTAATTAAACTCCCGTGTAATACCGATACGTTAAAATTATTGTTGATGTACTCGCTTCATATATCTACCATTAATATATACTGAACGGAACAGTTAACCCACCACCTGACAGTTCATGTATTCGCAAACATTAAACCTTCAACCATATCAATCAGCTCTTCTAAAGGCGCTTTGGTATCGGGTAACCTGATTGTTTTCCTGTTGGTATCGGTACAATATCGAATCGATTTAACATTGAGATAATTAAGGGAAAAAACTTAGGAGGGTATTCTAAAATGACGTCACGACGAAATGCACCATAAAACACGATACCATTTTGAGCGAACTTAAAGGTCATAAGCAATGGAATTGTGTATAGTTGTAATTGTTCGTTTTCTAATTCATAAACATTGAAATCAGTCCTGTAACAAAGCAAATAAAATTCAATTTGTGAAAAGATTTTGCAAACCGACCCTTTCAGATACCTTTATACATCCCTTGCTTACAAATGTTTATTGTTTTTTTAGTTATTATTTTTCGATGGCCGACACGGACACACAACACCACAATGTAACAGGCACGATTTCGTCAGTGCAAAATAACCAATAAGCCTTGATAAAATCAATACATATTTGTCATATTCAACGTTACTCTATATTTTGACGAATATATTAGAAACACAAAAGTGATGAGTTGATTGTTACGTTCAGTATATAATCATATCGACACACTTGACTGCTATGTTTGCACACTTAGCCCATCTATGGTTTCACTGTCATTGGATGTTCGAACGAAAGGTTGGTTAAAATATAGTTTTTATTATCATCTTGTTTATTAGAACAATACAATATATCTATACACAATTTGAAACTCATCACAACGAAATATCAATCTTGCAGAGATTTTTGTAAACTGCAAACGTTTCCAAAATAAAGCAGCAGGTGGGTATTTGCATTCTGAGTATGTTCTGAGAATTTTCTAAGAAATGACTTAAACATTCTATTTTAAAAATCATTCTATTTTTAGAGCAGAAATATAATTGATATTAATGTTGAAAAGATTACAAAAAAACAACCGATAAATGAACAAAAAAAAAACACGAAATTTCTTAACTCAATTCAGCTTAAGAGATTAGGATATTGTGCGGGAACAAGAAAAATTGACAGCTCACACATACCTGTATAGTTTATTTAAAATATTTTGCTATTTAAAATAAATATGAAACTCTATACAGCATCAATAAATGCTGAGTTTATATCGTTGAATGTTTGTACCACCGAATATTAAACTATTTACCACATCATGCATACTAGGTGTAGTTTTTGTAATAATTCCACAATGACAAGGTCGTGGAAAGGACAATAAAAAATAAAGGTGTACATTTTCTATATCCCTCTCCCACATTCAAAAAGAATAGTTTTTGGCTATATTTTTATGGATGTTACTAAGTCGTGTAATATAAGCGGCCTAAAATATGCATGTGCAGAATAGCGAAACTACAAACATTTTACAATGTGAATACAGATAAAATATCTTATGATCAGTGGTTTGGTTTGCTGAGAAGTTAATATTTAGTTAATAAAACATACATAGAGGATCATGCATGGGTGCTTATTTATTATTGAATTTATTAAACGAGTTGGAAAACATATATTATGTGAGGCTCTGCCGAGCATTATATCATTTTCTCCAAAAAGTTTGATCAATTCAATAATAAATGAGCCCGAATGTAAAATTCATTTAATCACTTCACTCGGAAAAGTTAACATTTACCATTTATTACACATATCTTTTCTATAAGAAACAATAAACAAAAGGACCATGGACCTTAACGGTCACTTGATTTATCAAAAAAACATTCACATAACTCATAACGTTTTTGTCATTTTCTCTTATACAGATTAAGTAAAGTAGGCCCCACCCCAAGGGCCATACCGTTAGACCAAGGGGCATGAAATTCACAAATTTTATAAGGAACCCATATGTGTTCATATTCAACATTTGTTTCACAGTGCTCCCGATAGTCAGTAGAAGATTTTTAAATTTATCTTTAATATCACTATTTTAGACCCGCCCCCAAGACCACAGGGGGTAGGGGATCAAGCAATTCATAATTTGATTCACTCTTAGGTACCAAACCTGCATTCAGCATTTCGTTACAATTGAGCTTACGGTTTTTCAGAAGAAGTCGAAAATGAAAATTGTTTACGGATGCACTATTTTTAGGCCCCCACCCTCGGGGCTAAACTGTGAGACCCAGGGAATTTTATAAAGGATACATTGGTCATGCTCACCATTTGTTTCCCAGTGCTTCCTATATCAAGAAGAAGATTTTTAAAGTTTACCTTAAATTTGACTGTTTTGTTCCCAACCCCCAAGGCCCGATGTACAGTATCTTAGTGAGTACTTTTTATATTATGCTTCCTATAGCAATTTAAGTGTCAGATAGCTATATATCGACATAATCAGATCTAAGTAAAGTTTTGTATACATTGTTGATATATATTGTTCATTAGGATATAAGCCGAGGATGTTACATTCAATATCCTGATACGAGATGCCTGCTATTACGTTGACTTTTATCTTATCATTTCACATAACTCGTTTCATAAATTCAACATGAAATAGGTACGAATGTGAGAGACTCTAAATAGTATCTAATACATAGTCTTGTGGCAGCAAATTCCTATGAAGTTTTACAAGTCAAAAGGCTAGGGTACATAGCGCCTGTAAGGGAACTTTTTCAGTATTATATTGCACAACTGTGGGAAAGCGAAAAGTGTCATTTCTCACGCATTTATTAGAATGGTGGCATAATAAAAAAGGCCGTACGAATTGCTATAAATGTCGAAAACATAAAATTAAGTTATAATCGATTTTTTCTCAGCATCTAACTATATAGATCTAATAATAAAAAAGTAATAATAATAATAATAATAATTATAATAATGATAATTATAATAATGATAACGATAATAATAAATGATGATGATGATGATAATAATGTTGATGACGATAATAATAATAATGATAATAATAATAATAATAATGATACTACTACTACTACTAATACAACTAAAAAAGATAATAATAGTTATAATAATATTATTATTAATAATAATAATAATAATAATAATAATAATACAGAAAGTAAACATTTTTATGAAATATACTATTATTAATATATTAAAACGGGCTGTACGGTATGCATAGAGTGTTGGCTGCTAACGCCAGAGGTTGCGGGTTCGGCTCCCAGCTCGCCCCGATACCTTTTAAATAACAAAATGCATTACTGGTTCAACTCAGGAAGCGGACGCACGAGCAGTTTTGGGCTTTCTTTGCAAATGAGCTAAAAAAATAGTAGCAACTAAATATACTATTGCGATTTTTTAACCATTATTTAAGACTTCTATTTTTTCTGAAATTCTCGAAAATTTAACATTCGATCCAGTAGATGAAGGCTTGTTATCATCGCTATCAATGTAAATATTGTAGGAATGGACAATTTCTGCTTAGTCCATCGCAATTAATATCAATTTTATAACTTTATTTTTTAGTCGATTTTTCAATAGCCGCTCAATAAATAATTCTAAGGTACGCTTTTAAGGAATTTCCGCAACAAACATAAGCTTTTCCCTGATTGTTTCTATATTTTGTATGTCGCTCGAGGGGATGTAAATATACCTGGGGATTTTTCGGTTTTGTTTCCCGCTATACGGACCAATCTTTTAAATCATTTTGTTTAAAAGTGGAAGGTATGGTGCAAATTTGTTTAGTTGAGATTCGATTTACGCGATGTTTACGTAGCATTGTTAAATATTTTTCAAGAAAGATAGTATAGTATTAGAGGAATATCTATTAATGAGGGAAAATGACAAAGTAATCGATCTTTCAATAAAAACTACTATTTTCACGGTTTTTTAGAAGGTAAGTGTTTTCCACCAATTTTCTGTCAAAATGTCAATTGTCGTAATCTTTAAAAATACACTCCGCGAGCTGCTGTTGTTCCTACTGTTATTTTAGCTGTCGCAATCCAGCTTGTGTAACTTATGTTATGTTTAAAGGCTCATTAAACTTCCGAAATGGTCGATTTTAGTTTTAATTTAAGTCAGTTTTACTTTTCCATATGATAGAATACATGTTTATTTGATCACTGAGAATCTTTGCAAACGAAAAAATAAGTGTAAATCACATTATTAGTACATAGTTAAGAACGGACTTTGTTTACAAATTAATGGTCGTCTCTTTTCGATAAACCCCTTCGGCAGAAAACGGCGAGTTGGTAACGCTTCGATCGGTAATATATGATTTATTCACTTCAGAGATAAATATAATATGAGAAACTGTAGGGGTTGCGATTACAAATTAGACAGTTTGTGGTTACTTTTTAAGAACATCCCTTTATTTCCCTCTGTGTATCAATAAATTGTACTGCTGTTCTGACAACACGGTCAAAATTGTATCATAAAACACTCTGATGCTATTCACGGCATGAACAAGTAGTGCTTGCGTAGTAAATACGGATTTTAATGGGCACGTTTTTGATAAAAAACGTTAATTTGGATATATATTAAAACGGAACATATGGTCCATTCCAACACATAAACACTTTCATAAAGTCCTTCACCAAAATTTGAAGATGGACCAAACGCCGATGTTTCATAATCAAGTGGTGGGATTGCAACATCAGCTCTTCATGGAAAGTATAAAACAGCAGCGGTTCTGTGCACAGCCAGTCATCGACTACACCACAAGTCACCAAGATGTTTGTATTAGTGCTACTATTCGTATCTTCGGCAGCGGGTAAGTTAATATTTCTGTCGTTTTGTTTTTAATTTTGTAATTCAGGATGTGATTAACACAATGATATCAGTCAATACTTATATTTTGTTTTCGAGGATTTATGTATAAAGGAACAAAGGACATTGTTGTAACAGTTGATATTTTAACAATATTTCTAATAGTTGTTCGTCAAAATAAAGTTAAATGCAAATACTCCGGTGTTTTATGCTGGCTATTAAATTATTTAATACTGTTTTGTAAAAATAAACAAATCACTAGACAACGTATTTCGCACATATTATGTAATTAATTAAAGTTGTTACTCCGAAACGTCTATACCTTAGTTTAAATATATATATTTCATTGTGAAACAAGTTATTACAACTTACGCTCGAAATCTTCATTGGTAGAATTTGTACTAAGCATATGCGCATAAAGTGTCTTGCTCAAGGACACCACACATAACTGCGTGACGGAGAATTGAATCCACGACCCTCCGATCATGGTCCATTGGACTAAACGCTCTTACATTCATAGGTGCAATAATTGATTTGATGCATGCGCAGGGGATAAATCGATCTCAAAACTGCTGAGTGTCACTTTAAGTAGAACCAATACCGATGTCATACACATTTAAGTCTATTTATAGATCGAACAAACGGCCAGATATAGAAGTTTAATGAAAGATCTTACCTATGTATCATATTTGTAACTTTGATATATGACACTATAATAAAGTAATGAAGTATAGTATGTTAATCCACATCATGTTATTTGCATCATATTCGTAAGCCAACCGGTGCATTTAAATGCAAGTCACATTATCGAGTTATAATTAATACGGTCAGCTGTTTCTTCGTAACGGTTTGGGGGACTTTAATATCAACATTAAGTTTGTAAGTCACAAGATCTGCACATTTTAAACAAAAGGTTATTAAGTATTATTACGGATAATTGAACAGTTTGTGTAATAACATAGTACGTGACAGGTAACCGTTAAAAACGCAATTTTTTGAATACAGAATAGTTAGTCTAGGATTTTAGCATATTACATAGCTTATCATTACACATAATAACACATCAATACATAGATACATCAGCATGCATAAATCATGAACATTCAAATAAAGGTTATATAAACGAGAGTGAATGACAATTAAATGATCAAGTCATAGTATTTAATTTTGATGTCATTTCTTGAGAAGCTTTTATTATATATTTTGTTATTTAAGTTTCTAACTTTATTACAGTTCAATGACAGGATAAATTTAAAAACACTTTGATTATTATAATAATATTTTGGTACAAATTGTCTCCTTAAGTTTGAATAAGTGGAACATATTATAAACAAGTGGAACTCATTCTTAATATCCTGCCTGTTACAAACAATACATTTACTATATTGTCGTTGAATTGGAACATCTTTATGTCGATCTTTTTCAATTTGCAGTCCATATGAAAAGAGTTTGATTTTAGTAATCGCTACCCTGTGTTTCTTATTTACAAGTTTTAACAAATAATCAGCCATGACAAATGCTTGTTTCAGTTCTCTTAATAATTTTTTATGCGTTCACGCCATCCTGATATAAATACGTGTCTGAGTCTTTGTTTTAACACTGGAACTAATATATGAACATTTATTGATCTCGGAAAAAGTCACACTTCACGTAATCCTAGATTATTTAATAACAGTTTTAGTTTAAACGCCCAATTATTTGCATTGTTATCTGATTGTAGTATAAGGTAATTCAAAAACAGCTCGTAGTATGCAATTATTAGTTTTGATTATTCTTACTTTCCTCGCTAATTCCATTGGGAGTCTACTGGTTTGAATGTTAAATGTATTTTTATTCCGATCTATTATTTTTATCGGTTCATATATGACGACCGTAATTAATTTGTTCAATTTTATATGTTAAAAGTGATGAAATTGTTGGAATTAAACGAAAAACAATGTAGGAAATAGTTTTGTCTTGGTTATCATTCATGCTATATTCAGAGTTGATACAATACCCATACTTTTTCAAGGCGTCAAGTATATTTTATATTATGGAATAATGTGTTTCCTATACTGACACAGCTTTGAAACGTATTTAATCTGACCATTATGTTATAAATTATGGCTAACGTTAGCACCACTGCACGCTTTTATTTGCATAGAACTTACATCCCTTTCCTACGAAACATGTGCCTGTGTGTGTAAAACACGTACACATGCATGCACGCACACACACACACACACACACACACACACACACACACACACACACGTGCGCACGCACACACAAACACTCTCGTACAGACGCGTACATTTGTACTGACACGCATACTTCTTCTACTGCTAACGCGAAAACGTACATACTTTATATTGTGCATCCTGTTATAATGTTATTTTTCAATTAAGACTTCTTTAAATTGTCTGTTGTTGCTAATACTGAACATGTACAATAGTATGTGTTTGTTTGCCTTGCCAGCCAGTTCGATATCGAGGATTGTAAATGGCGACAATGCAGAGATGGTGGACCACCCACACCAAGTGTCGTTGGAATCTGGCGGCTCCCATATATGCGGAGCCTCCATACTTGCACCTCATTGGGTGCTAACAGCTGCACATTGTGTGACCGGCAGGTATGATCATTTACTAATTGTTTTGCTGTTCCCCTACATTGACTCCAAGTTATAATTAGCTGGTGATTGTTGGGAGTCCTATGTACATGTAAAAGTTACGTAAGGTGTGCATACTATACGACATTCAGAAAATAACATTGTTTAATATCTGGTAAACTCCGTTTTACTTGTCAATGGGCATTGGTGTGTGTTAGAGTGGGTGTTTGTGCTTAGTTTGCCCAGGTAGGAGATATCAGTCTGACTGACTTCGAATTTGACCTTAATAAGACTGAACATATATATGTATATTTCTATAATTTTTATCAAAACATTTAAACAATTTGAAGAGGTCTGGAAATAAATGCGGAAGATAAGCTGAAATGCTGCAAATTTTTAAATATTTTTAATTTCCAACATAAATTTTGTTTCGTGAAACCAAGGACTTAGAGATTCTATAGTTCCTTGGTGAAACTTTAATTAACGAGAGCATATTATTTAACTTATCGAACCGATAGCAATAAGATCAAATTGACCGGAAAGGTAGTTTGTACCGTAGGAGACTTTACATATATATATATATACTGTATTATTTATTTTGGACATTGCAGTGTTAAAAAGAATAACATTCACAAATATAATTATACACGTGAACCCAAAATATTATTTAATTTAATTAACAGTTTGAACTACATGTATATGAAAACTTATACACAAACTTGACACAAATCAATTGATAAATATACAATTTGTACAGTAAGAAAGTTTAAAATATATCGTTGGTATATGTGAGAGTCAATTTAAGGATATCAGAATCTATACTTATTATGGCAGAACATAGATTTTATTTTAAAACAGACTAACATTTAATTAGTATCTACGTTTAAATTTCAAGAAAATATCACTTACCTAGGAAGAGGTCATTGTCCAGTTCCAATAAGAATTTTATTACACAATTTACGATTTAATACAATGAGTCAAAGATGTTAAATGACTGAAATCGAAAAAAAGAACCTTCTATAATGAAAAGTGTACTGTCAGCTTCAGTCAATGAAATGCTGTATTCTAATTAGGTTTTTTTCTTGACCAGCCATTATATAGCGTGTTAACTGCGAAAAGGGGCGTTTACATAAAAAAAATGCCATTAGGCTTAATTTAATCCCAGGAAACCCCAATTTTGTACGTTTATAACATGTTGTTACATCAATTGATAATTTTTGACTACCTTTTATTTAACTAAATAATTACATCGGCTAAGTTCTTCCAGTCAAAGCACTTATGGATAGTTGCTTTAGGTCAAAACATTATCGCTAAAATTGAACTCTTGTTTCAATGATGAGACAGGTATTTTCGCCAAGCTACACACACACACACCCACACACACACACACACACACACACACACACATGGGTGATAATTATATATATATAAATAATTATAAACCAATTTGTGTCATCTTTATCAGTAATTCACAACAAATATTATAAACAAATTTTAATGAAATTTGCCGCATAACATTTAATGGAAAACTCCGTCTATGCTGCATTTTCATTCATTAATGAATGATGCAATTTTGTATTTCTATCGCAGTGCTTCGAATTACGCCATTGCAACGAATTCTGGACGACGAGGCCATCAGGAAACGACATATCAAGTGCAAAGTGTGACCCGTGTATGTATTTTCATGTATTGTAAGAAACAATGTTTCACTGCACTTCAAGGGAACTATGTTACACCGCAGTAAGCGACATCCAAAGTCCAAGAGACCAGTGTTTGCATATTCGTTAAACCTGCGCGTTTTTATTTTTTTTGTCTTTAAATATTTTATTTCCCATAATGCATATACATTCAAGTCATCCGCAGTTTTATAGGTTTTCGGTATAATGGGATATGAACTGGAAAATATAAATATCACAATATTATCGGCTATTTTAATGAGCAGAACATTTAACATAATTATGGTTACCATAATGAACATGTTTCACTGTTCCGTAAGTGAACACTGTTACACCAATAGGAACGTTACCTGTAGTCATAGAGATCAGTGTTTGTATATTCGTGTACCATAAGGGAAAATGTTACAAGCAAGTGAACAGTGGTTGTAATCATAGCGTTCACTGCATATATACATTGTACAAAAACTATGTCACATCACCGTAGACGTCACCTGTTACCATAGTGACCAGTGAGTAATTATATTCCTGTAAGACAACAATTTTACGCGTCTTTAAAGATGCATGACCAATAGCTTTCTGTCATGTAAATGCTTGAAAGTTTATTGAATCAAAAAGAGGAATGTCTTAATCGAAGATAATAGTTGATTCCGTCCTCCTATTTTATCTTATTGGTGAGAAATAATAATTAATACACAGATCGGCATTTTCCGTTTTATTTGTTACTGTTTTAGCTTAACCCGAAACTGGACAATGAGTGACTTATCGGGGGCAGTGATTCAGAATTTTGTCAACAAAGAATTTTACATTACAGAAACAAAATACAGTAGAAGTTATTGAACAGAATATCCATAATATATGATGTTTGATATAAATGTGCAGTTTTACTGCTAAGATAAAAACAATCGACGATACTTTAGGCCTTATTTGTAATGATGGAGAGTGGTGTATGTATATTCCTGAGGATATGTGGCTACTGTATAAAGTTACATGTACCTTAGCCATAGAGTATTGATAGGTAATTCATACGCGCAAACTACTAAAACTCATGAATATAACTGCTAAAACCGCAACAAATGGCTTAAATGTGTCTGTGTTTAAGGCTTTTCGCTTATCTGCCGATATATGGGCTCAAATCAAACCAGTGTCATGCTTTATGTATCTATGCCGTCATTAATACATTGACCACAAGTAAAAAACAAACATTATGCGATTGAAACAATCAAGAATTCGTTTGATCATTTCTGTAAAATAAATATATGTTCAAGAAAAAAAAAATTACCTGTTTATAAATATCCTGTATTTTTTTCAGCACCCAAATTATCAATCTGGCGCTGGAGCGTACCCAAATGACATTGCAATATTGTATTTATCCGAGGCTATTGATCTCACAAATAACGTCCATCGCGCAATCGCACTTGCTCCTTCAAATGCCGACTTTACGGGACAGACATGTACGATCAGCGGATGGGGAAGGCTAAGTATGTTGCTCTTTAAAACTGATCAACTACTATTGTGAAGAATTATCAACTAAAAGTTTTACTGAAATTAGCGATTAGACTTGTACTTAATAAAGCAATGTAACACAAATGTTGAAAACTTAAGTTGAAATTGACATGGAGCAGAAACTCTATTGCGCTATCATCCGATTTAAAGTGAAATAGTGACTTAAGTTCTTGCAATCAAATGATCAAAAATAATAAAAAAAGATAAATAATTTGTACACATACTGATACTAATACAACTTAAACTGATAGCTATATTGATGACAATATTAATACTAATACTAAAACTACTAATACTTATACTGATACTACTAATATTAATACTAATACTCCTAATACTTATACTTATAGTAATGGTAAAATTAATACTAACACTAATACTAATACTACTGATACTTATAATAATACTGATACTACTAATATTAATACTAATACTCCTAATACTTATACTAATATTAATACTAATACTAATACTACTAATACTAATACTACTAACACTAATACTACTATGACTTATACTACTACTACTATTTCTAATACTTATACTAATGTTTATGTTAATGCTTCTTCTTATATCAATATGAATACTAATACTACTTATACTGATACTGATATTAATACTAATATTTCTTATACTTATACTGATACTGATACTTATATTAAAACTAATACTAATACCACTTATACTTATAGTACTACTACTACTTATACTCATAGTTATACTAATGCTAATGTTTAAATTAACATCAATACTACTACTACTAATACGTATATAAATACTAATATTAATACCTATATTTATATTTATATACTAATATTTATATACTTATACTAATATTTATTCTATACTAATACTTATAATAATACTAATGCTAATAATTAAACTAATACTTATACCAATACTAAAACGTGTACAAATACTAATACTTAGACTTATAAAAATACTTATATTACTACTAATAATATTAATAGATATACAAATACATTTACTAATACTACTTATAGTAATACTAATAATTATATTAATACTTGTACTGATAATTATACTGATACCAATACTAATACGTATATGAATACTGATATTATATTTATATACTTATACTAATTTTTATATACTAATACTAATACATATAATTATATACTTATACTAATTTTATATACTAATACTAATAATACTACCAATATCAATACCAATACCAATAGTAATACGTGTACAAATACTAATACTTATACTAATTCTAATGAATACACTAATACTAATATTAATACTAAGACTTATACAAATACTAATATTATACTTAATATATTGATACTAATACTAATAAAAAACAAATACAAATACTAATACTACTAAGACTAATACTTATACTAATAATACTAATATGTTTTTTTAGTTATATTAATA
Organism: Panopea generosa; assembly: GCA_029582155.1. Classification (NCBI taxonomy): domain Eukaryota; kingdom Metazoa; phylum Mollusca; class Bivalvia; order Adapedonta; family Hiatellidae; genus Panopea; species Panopea generosa. Next base: position 3,802,491 of record CM055910.1, read on the forward strand.
CTAATAGTACTAATACTAATAATACTAATATTAATACTAATATTAATATGTATACTAATACGTATATAAATACGAGTGACTTGTTTATAGATCTCTGTTAATACTGATAATAATAATATAATAATAATAATAATAATAATAAAACGTATTTAATTAACGACTGAACTGATTTCAACAAATGAAACTACAATGTTTGAAACATATACATATCATGTATTTTATTATTTTATTTTTACCAGTTCTGCGTTAGAATAACAGGGAAACATTAACGTGTATGTTTAAGAATTGTTAATTGATATTTTTAGATCGCGACTTGTTTTATAAAATGTTAATTTCTTTTAAATATTAAGTTTCAATTGGTAATAACAAAATTTAAAATGACTTCATGTGGTTTTAAGTTCATACGAGGGTTGGGGGGAGGGGGGGGGGGGGGTGTCAGAACTTTTGATATAATTGAAAAAAAAAGTGAATCCTTACAAAGACTTCGTCTCCGGCTTAGGCAAAGTGAAAGTCATCAAACTATGGTATAATTTACGCTACACGAGTCAATGATATATCCATAACGCATGTTTATTGTTTATACAGGTGGAAATGGGAACCTACCGACCACCCTACAGGAAACGACTGGAACAATTCTTAGCGGAAATGGATGTGCAGGTTATTGGGGAAGTAACATCAATGACAACGTCCATATTTGCATCCATAACCCATCTACCGGATCTTGCAACGTAAGGGGTGTTTTATCGGGTTAAACGCCATTTCCAGCGGTGCGTCCGGGGTTATTGATCTCTAGCGACCACTCGGTATAATAAACTGAGTAAAGAAGCATGGTCAAGTCATTGGTAGAGCATCAGACCTACAATAAAGCGGTCGTAGGTTCGATCCTTCGTTACGGCTATGTGTAGTGTCCTTGAGTTATGTCTAGTACTCGTTTAAACAGGATGATTTCGTGCGTGATTTGTCTAAGTTGTTAGGACTTCTTTCACATGCGGTATAAAATAAATAAGTTTAATACAGAGTAAAATAGCCGTAGTTTTGAATTAACGACATGTTAACATATTTTAGACTTCGGAGAAATATATTCTATAAAGAACATCAGCTGCAAAAACTATAAGTAAGGTCTCATCTAATAGACGTTGGCGTAATCCACCACAACCTCCTGCGCTTGTTTCATATTTTAATTGACCCTAGATGATAACCAGTCATTTACATTATATGTTATTAATCATTCTCAAACCGCAGCGGTGGTTAAGTGGTAGAGCTTCCACCTAGCATGCGAAAGATCTTGGGTTCGATCCCCTGTCGAATCATACCAAGACTAAAAATGGTATTAGAAATTTCCTGTTTGACGATCAGCAATAAGCAGATCATAAATTTGAGGTCTTGGGCAGTTGTCAGTATAATGAGACTTGGAGGGTATCATACAATGTCTCTGCGGCATGATACACCAGTATTGGAGCGCTCAGAATACTGTCTCAAGTAGACACCGTCACGATAAAACTTAAAATATTATTGAAAGCGACGCTAAACCGTCACCATACAATAACAATAACAAATCATTTTCTAACACAGACCATAAGTTAGCTTAAACTAATACATTACATCTTGATCAACTGAAACATTCAATTGATAATCATTCATTTACTTAATAATTGTTATTAGGGACGGTTTCATTAATCATCTCAAGATGAGATGTTCCTCAACTCAAAATGCTCATTTTCTCTTCTAAGTCGTTACTCGAACTTAATACACAGCACAGAGTTAATGTCGGAACACATCTTAACTTATTAGTAAACGACCAAAATTATCAATGTTAATAAAGTTATCCCATTTCAAAAAATTGAGTTGAGGAAAATCTCAAGTTCAGTTCTTTGGTGAAGCTGGACCTTTTCATCATATTTAGTATTATTCCTAAATTAAGATTATTCGTCGGTTATCTTAAACATCAGCTTCCGATATAATAAAGTTAATCAGGTATCCTATATATATTCGCATAAAAATATGAACGAATGTTAACATTGATTTTTTTTGCTTTTTTCTAGGGCGACAGTGGTGGTCCAATGGTTTGCAACAATGTTTTAGCTGGTGTGACGTCATGGGGTGCCAGTGGGTGTACTGTGACTTACCCAAGTGTGTATACCAAGGTGTCCAATTACGTCTCATGGATACAAACCCAGATGGGATCAAAATGAACATCTGTAACGAAACGCAAAGTGCACCAATGTGTACATATTCGGTTTTTGATTTTAAAACAGTATAATGAATTAATGGAAACAATTTCGAAATAAATTTCAAGTCTCTGTACCATTGTGTGTTATTGCTCTTTATTTTTTTGAAAACTTGTATATTGCTATGTATGATAGAATATATCTACAATATTAAAGCATGAAACATTCGATTCTGGTGTATGGCATACATATTTTTTTAAAACCAGTCATCGAGCATTTTTGAGAAGTTGGAAACGGTGACCAATTAAAGAGTCTTTCCGAAATATTAAAAAAACTGTGATCGACCATTCCTGAAATATCAATGAAAAACTCACAATCACAAACTGTTCAAGGGAATTGATCAGGAATTTTGAAAATTTCATAATCGGCTAAAAAGATTTTTTTCCAATATGACAAGCCTTTATACACTCACTGACATATTATTACCAAAAGGATTTATACTTAAACATGCGAAAATAATATATTGAAAAGGGATTTCCTAACTTGGACTACGAGCATAGGTTAGACTAAAATATATTCCGCTTAAAATTACATATATCTGGTTACGTATTAAATGAGACACATGATGTCATTTTGATTTTAATTTGATCTGTTATACAGATTTGCGTAGTACAATTGGTTTAATCTTTCATCTTCAGTGTGACGATGTGAATGTCGTAAAAAATATTTAAGTGATGTCTATTTTGTTTCAATATTACCACTCCAATGTTAATACCGATGTTGTCATGTTTTGATATTTTTGACATACCAAACCAATCGGATTTTATTGATTAATGATAATAATATACTTTTTATCCACTTTTATAGTTATTTTTAAAGGTATTTATAGCGTTTTTTCCGATATATTCAAATTAATGTATTATTGGTCAACCCATGCTGGTAAATACTTCGGCTCATAATGCTGGCGAAAATCCTATTCCGTTTCTTCACCAGTATCCCGCGATCCGATTTCATTCATTATATCAAACGTCATTAACAAATTTTATGTAATTGAGAGGAAAAGTTTTGCTATTTTTTTCACACGTCTAACTATGACTTAAAATATTATGTATAAAACTGTCTTGTTATACTTTTCACGCCCATTTATCCACAATAATAACCAGATTATGCATGTTTTGTTGGTACATATAACATTTAAAATTTAAATAACGCGGAATGATCTGCATGTAGTTTAGAAGTGCTCATAATTTCGTCAGTGACGTCATATATTGCTAATGTTCTGACATTATCAGTACAACTTTAAACAAACATACTCAAAATAGTACAAACCGTTACCGAAGGCAGACTGATTCAGTGCAAAAATCAAATGGCTGTAGTGCAGCGGATAGAAGATTGGCCCATCACACAAGAAGCAGCGGTGCGATCCTCAGCTCGACCAGATGCCTCTCAAATACAACATTCAGAACTCGTACTACAAAGGAACCGGTCTCGAGAACGGTTCATTTAAACTTTGATATTCAATACTTTTTAGATAGCTGTATTTCGGTAATGCTGCATGATACATGGACAATTAAAACAAAATGTAGACTAAATAGAATTTTAACATACTTGCGGCATGATGCCATGGCATGCACACCAGCACCAAGGATAACACAAAAAAAGAGTAATCTCTTATTGCCACTGTTATCCTTTATGATGTTAGCATGACATATAGAGGCAATCAATCAATCAATCAATCAATCAATCAATCAATCAATCAATCAATCAATCAATCAATCAAAACCTTAATTATCATAGAGATTAATTGCACTATTAACTTATTAAGAATTAAGTAGACTATCACATGCAATATCAGTATTAAGTTGATTAAATATATCACTTTATATTGTAACTTACACAGTAGAATTTTATGTATCACATGTTTAGATGAATATCACAGACTTAAATGGTGCATACTACGATACTATATATAATTATACTTATGTCAATTATATTAACGCCTATATTTAAACATTGTGATGCATATTAACTTAAACAAATAAATTAACATCTATTATTATCATAACAAATAGTAAAGTAGTAAACTTTAAAGCCAATTCTATAAAAGTAATTGACAATTTTAAGTTCATTACCAAACGTAATTAAAACTAGTTTGAAAGGGAATATTCGGTAAAAAATAAAATTAAAAAGTTTTGATTAATCATAAACGACTGACATGTTGGTAACAATGTTATTTTTGTTATTTCGATTGCATTCTGAGCTTCCAGATTCATCTGTTGAACGGTTCCAGCTCTCCCGATTGATTCGTTCAATTGCAATTTTGTGAAAGCCACATTTGAGCAGCACGTTGATTGGTCATTACTTCAACTGAAAGTGCGAATGACGTCACAATTTAGTAAGCGTTTTCAATGGCTAAGAATTGTGGGACAGGCATAGAGTTCCTCGCATTTTTCATTGGGGTTAATAGACCAGGGACCCGTTTCACTAACTTTTGTTAGTCCTAATAATATCATACGATCAAACTGTGACATCTTGGAACGTTTCATTTTTGCAGTAGTTTTGAAAATTTTAGAAAGAATATAATATAACGATCGTGAAATAAAACGACGCACTGAATGAATTTCTCGACTTTTTTGTCATAATTTCAAAGTTTACACAAAGAAGTTTGGGAGACATCAGGTTCTGTGATAGACTAATATCAGATATTTTTGACTATCATAACTGCGGTTTTAGATGCTGCCTGAGGACTTCGGGCTGTTTATGTTTCTGTTTCCTTGGAGTCATGTATTTGATTTCGTGTTTCTCGAGAATGAAATACCGTGACTATCGACCGTGTTAGGAAGAGTGAGGGGGTTGAATGTTTTATTACTGCTCATGAACTCTATAAAACCGAGTATGCTATTATTATGCTATTTTGCAAACCGACCCTTTCAGCTACCGTTACACATACGATGCTTAGAAATGTTTATTATGTTTTTCAGTTATTATTCCATGAACATCATAATTGGGCAAAATCAGTCCTGAAACAAAGCAAATAAAATTCAATTCGTAGAATGATTTTGCAAACCGACCTATTCAGATACCGTTATACATCCCTTGCTTACAAATGTTTATTTTTTTAGTTATTATTTTTCGATGGCCGACACGGATACACAACACCACATTGTAAAAGGCACGATTTCGTACGTGCAAAATAACCATTTTGTTTCAAACAGCAAGGGTAATTGTATAGAATTTACCAATCAGCCTTAGTAAAATCAATACATATTTGTCATATTCAAAATTTTATAACGTTACTGTATATTTTGACGAAATTCAATATAGTTGTTACGTTCAGTATATAATCATTTCGACACACTTGACTGCTTTATTTGCACACTTAGCCCATCTATGGTTTCACTGTCATTGGTTGTTCGAACAAAAGGTTAGGTAAAATATAGTTCTTATTTCCATTTTGTTTATTAGAACAACACAATATATCTATACACAATTTGAAAATCATCACAACGATATATCAATCTTGCAGAGATTTAATACAAACTGCGAACGTTTCCGAGATAAAGCAGCAGGCGGTTATTTGCATTCTGAGTATGTTATGAAAATTTTCCAAAAAATGACTTAAACATTCTATTTTAAAAAAGAGCAGATATTGACGTTAATATTGAAAAGATTTAAAAAACAACAACCGATAAATGCAAGAAAACAGACACGAAATTTCTTAACTCAATTTAGCTTAAGAGATTAGGATATTGTGTGGGAACAAGAAAACATGACAGATCACACATACCTGTATAGGTTATTTAAAATATTTTACTATTTAAAATAAATATGAAACTTTGTACAGCATCAATAAATGCTATGTATATATCGTTCGAATGTTTGGTCCACCGAATATTAAACTATTTACAACATCATGCATACTAGGTGTAGTTTTTGTAATAATTTCACACTGACAAGGTCATGGAAAGGACAATAAAAATAAAGGTGTACATTTTCTATACCCTCTCCCACATTCAAAATTAATAGTTTTTGGCTATATTTTTATGGATGTTACTAAGTCGAGTAATATAAGCGACCTAAAATATGCATGTGCAGAATAGCGAAACTACAAACATTTTACAATGTGAATAAGAAGATTTTAAAAGTTTACCTTAAATTTGACTGTTTTGGCCTAACCCCCAAGGCCCGACATACAGTATCTTAGTGATTACTTTTTATATTATGCTTCCTATAGCAATTTTAGTGTACGATAGCTATATATCGACATAATCAGATCTAAATAAATTTTTGTATATATTGTTGATATATATATATTGTTCATTAGGATATAAGTCGATGATGTTACATTCAATATCCTGATAGGAGATGCCTGCTATTACATTGACACTTATCTTATCATTTCACATAACTCATTTCATAAATTCAACATGAAATAGGTACGAATGTGAGAGACTCTAAATAGTATCTAATGCATAGTCCTGTGGCAGCAAATTCCTATGAAGTTTTACAAGTCAAAAGGCTAGGGTATATAGGGCCTGTAAGGGAACTTTTTCAGTTTTATATTGCACAATTGTGGGAAAGCATAAAGTGTCATTTCTCAGGCATTTGTTATAATGTTGGCATAATAAACAAGACCGTAGGAATCGCTTTAAATGCCGAAAACATAAAATTAAGTTGATTTTTTTCTCAACACCTACTATATAGATCCAATAATAAAAAAGTAATAATGATATTAATAATAATGATAATAATAATAATAATAATTATAATGATAATGATAATAATAAATGATGATAATAATGATGATGGCGATAATAATAATAGTAGTAGTAATAATAATAACAATAATACTAATTATAATAATTATGATTCTACTTCTACTACTACTAAAAAAGATAATAATAGTAATAATAATATTAACAATAAAAATAATAATACAGAAAGTAATCACATTATGAAATATACTATAATTAATACTATTAAAACGGGCTGTATTGTAGCATAGAGTGTTGGCCGCTAACGCCAGAGGTTGCGTGTTCGACTCCCAGCTCGACCCGATGGTCGTCTCTTTTCGTTAAACCCCTTCGGCAGGAAACGGCGAGTTACGCAGCTTATTCGGAACCGAGTCGGTCGGTATATATATGATATATATGATTAATTCACTTCAGAGAGAAATATAATATAGGGAAATGTAGGGGATGCGATTACAAATTAAACAATTTGCGGTTACTTTTTAAGAACATCCCTTTATTCCCCTCAGTGTATTAATGAACTGGATCCCACGAGTAAATGTATTGCAGGGAAGCGACAAATCTTTGATTTAAAATTAAAAATAAATATTACTTTTTTTAATATTTGTAGTAAACAAAAAACCCTTGGTAGCTTCTAAATAAGTGAATCGTGACATAATAGCGCGTGCGTGCGATAGTATGAAGTGTATGCAAGTGTGGATCCTAAGCAATAGTTACCAGACCAAACTAGTATTCGGTACTCATTGTTTCTCAGTGCGTATAAATACTTTACTATGCTCGATACAGTTTTATTGCAGACATCAATATTTTTTTTTTAAAAAGAGAAAACCCAATAAAGATGCATATTGTTAGTCAAGTTTTAACTTTTCTAATCTTGTTAATGAACCCTTTATCTAACGGTCTTAATCCGCACACAATACTACAATTCGCTTATTTTAAAAATAAACTGGTACGTCACCTTAATATATAACACTGCATTATGCCCAAAGGGTGTAATAAAAAACCTTTAGAGGGTAAAGTTGTCACAATTGTACCATAAAACACTCTGCTGCCATTCACGGCATGAACAAGTAGTGCTTGCACAGTAAATATGGATTTTAATGGGCACGTTTTTGATAAAAGCATTAGCTTTGACAATTATTAAAATCGAACAAATGGTCCATTCCAACACATAAACACTTTCATGAAGTCCTTCACGAAAATTTGAAGATGAACCAAACGCCGATGTCTCATAATCAAGTAGTGGGATTACAATATCAGCTCTTCCGGGAAAGTATAAAACAGCAGCGGTTCTGTGCACAGCCAGCCATCGACTACACCACAAGTCACCAAGATGTTTGTTTTAGTGCTATTATTCGTATCCTCGGCAGCGGGTAAGTTAATATTTCTGTTGTTTTGTTTTTAATTTTGTAACCCAGGATGTGATAAACACAATGATATAACTAAAAAACTTAGGTTTTGTTTTCGAAACTGAGGATTTATATATAAAGGGACAAAGGACATTCTTTTGACAGTTTATCTTTTAACACTATTTCTAGCAGTTGTTTGTCAAAATAAAGTTAAGATAAAATGCAAATACTCCGGTGTTTTATGCTTGCAATCAAAATTTTTAATACTATTTTGTAAAAATAATAATATTAATATATATGATGGAAAGACAACGTATTTGGCACATATAAGGTAGTTAATTAAAGTTAATACTTCTAAACGTCTATACCTTAGTTTATCAATTTTACTTCGATTGTGAAACAAGTTCTTACAAATCATGTTCGAAATCATCCTGAATAGAATATGTACTAAGCATATGCGCATAAAGTGTCCTGCTGAAGGACACCACACATAGCCGTGACAGAGGATTGGACCCACCACCCTCCGATCATGGTCCACTGGACTAAGCGCTCATACATTCATAGGTGCAATAATTGATTTGATGCATGCGCAGGGGATAAATCGATCTCAAAACTGTTGAATGTCACTTTAAATAGAACCATTACCGATGTCATACACATTTAAGTGTATCGTAGATTGAACAAACGGTCGGATAGAGAAGTTTTATGAAAGATCGTATGTTTCATATTTGTAACTTTGATATGTGACACTATAATAAAGTAATGAAGTATAGTATGTTAATCCACATCATTTTATTTGCATCATATTCGTAAGCCAACCGGGGCATATAAAGGCGAGTCACATTATCGAGTTATAATTAATACTGTCAACTATTTCTCCATAACGTTTTGAAGGACTTTGATATCAACATTAATTTTGTGAGTCACTAGATCTGCACATTTTAAACAAAAGGTTATTAATTATTATTAAGGATAATTGAACAGTTTGCGTAATAACATTGTATGTGACAGGCAACCATTAAAAACGCAAGTTTTTGAATGCAGAAGAGTTTGTCTAGGATTTAAGCATATTACATAGCTTACCATCACAAATAATAACACATCAATACATAGGTACAGTGCATGCATAGAAAAACAAAACATGTACATTCAAGTACATGTTTTATAAACGAGAGTGAATGATAATTAAATGATCAAGTTATAGTATTTAATTTTGATGTCCTTTCTTGAGAAGCTTTTATTATATATTTTGCTAAGTTGTTTAAGATTCTAACTTCATGACAGTTCAATGACTGGATAAATTTAAAAACACTATGATTATTATAACAATATTTTGGTACAAATTGTCTCCTTAAGTTTGAATAATGATAACATAATATGAACAAGTGGAACTCATCCTCAATATTCTGCCTATTGCAAACAATACATTTCCTTTATTGTCGTTGAATTGGAACATTTTTATGTCGATCTTTTTCAATTTGCAGTCCATGTGAAAAGAGTCGGATTTTAGTAATCACTATCCTATGTTTCTTATTTACAAGTTTTATAAAAAAATCAGCCATAACAAATGCTTGTTTCATTTCTCTAAGTAACCTTTGTGAGCTGCCTTTTTATGCGTTCACGCCATCCTGATATAAATACGTCTTTGAATCTTTGCGTTAACAATGGAATTAATTCGTTTACATTTATTGAACTCAGAAATAACCACACCACGTAATCCTAGATGATTTAATCACAGTTTTAGTTTAAACTCCCAATTATTTACATTGATATCTGATAGTTGTATCAGGTAATTCAAAAACAGCTCGTAGTCTGCAATTATTAGATTTTGTGTACACTTTAACCAATACTTGCTTATTCTTACTTTCCTGGCTAATTCCATTGGGAGTCTACTGGTTTGAATGTTAAATGTATTTTTATTCCGATCTATTATTTTTATCGGTTCATAAAAGACGACCGTAGTTGATTTGTTCAATTTTATATGTTAAAAGTGATGAAATTGTTTGAATAAAACGAAAAACAATGTAGGAATAGTTTTGTCTTGGTTATCATTTATACCAGAGTTTATTTTGTATTATGGAATAATGTTTCCTATACTGACACACATAGCTTTGAAACGTATTTAATCTGACCATTATGTTATAACTTATGGCTAACGTTTGCATCACCACACACTTTTTATTAGACTAGAGCGTACATCCCTTTCTTGCGACAGATGTGCCTGTGTGTGTAAAACACGTACACATGCATGCACGCAAACACACACACACACACACACACACACACACATACACACACACATCTGCGCGCGCACACACACACACACACACACACATCTGCGCGCGCACGCACACACAAACACTCTCGTACAGACGCGTACATTTGCACTGACACTCATACTTCATCTACTGCTAATGCGAAAACGTCATACTTTATAATATTTATCCTGTTAAAATGTTAGTTTTCAATTAAGACTTTTTTTAATTGTCTGTTGCTGCTTATACTGAACATATACAATATTATGTGTTTGTTTGCCTTACCAGCCAGTTCGATTTCGAGGATTTAATTTTGATGTCATTTCTTGAGAAGCTTTTTTTATATATTTTGTTATTTAAGATTCTATTTATTACAGTTCAGTGACTGGATAAATTTAAAAACACTTTGATTATTATAATACTATTTTGGTACAAATTGTCTCCTTAAGTTTGAATAAGTGGAACATATTATAAACAAATGGAACTCATTCTTAATATCCTACCTGTTACAAACAATACATTTCCTATATTGTCGTTGAATTGGAAATCTTTATGTCGATCTTTTTCAATTTGCAGTCCATGTGAAAAGAGTCGGATTTTAGTAATCGCTACCCTATGTTTCTTATTTACAAGTTTTAACAAATAATCAGCCATGACAAATGCTTGTTTCAGTTCTCTAAATAATTTTTTTATGCGTTCACGCCATCCTGATATAAATACATATATGAGTCTTTGTTTTAACACTGGAAATAATATGTGAACATTTATTGATCTCGGAAAAAGTCACACTTCACGTAATCCTAGATTATTTAATAACAGTTTTAGTTTAAACGTCCAATTATTTGCCTTGTTATCTGATTGTAGTATAAGGTAATTAAAAAACAGCTCGTAGTATGCAATTATTAGTTTTGATTATTCTTACTTTCCTGGCTAATTCCATTGGGAGTCTACTGGTTTGAATGTTAAATGTATTTTTATTCCGATCTATTATTTTTATCGGTTCATATGTGACGACCGTAGTTAATTTGTTCAATTTTATATGTTAAAAGTGATGAAATTGTTGGAATTAAACGAAAAACAATGTAGGAAATAGTTTTGTCTTGGTTATCATTCATGCTATATTCAGAGTTGATACAATAACCATACTTTTTCAAGGCGTCAAGTATATTTTATATTATGGAATAATGTATTTCCTATACTGACACAGCTTTGAAACGTATTTAATCTGACCATTATGTTATAAATTATGGCTAACGTTTGCACCACTGTACGCTTTTATTTGCATAGAACTTACATCCCTTTCCTACGAAACATGTGCCTGTGTGTGTAAAACACGTTCACATGCATGCACGCAAACGCACACACACACACACACACACACACACACACACATAATCGTACATTTGTACTGACACGCATACTTCTTCTACTGCTAACGCGAAAATGTACATACTTTATATTGTGCATCCTGTTATAATGTTATTTTTCAATTAAGACTTCTTTTAATTGTCTGTTGTTGCTAATACTGAATATGTACAATATTATGTGTTTTTTTGTCTTACCAGCCAGTTCGATTTCGAGGATTGTAAATGGCGACAATGCAGAGATGGTGGACCACCCACACCAAGTGTCGTTGGAATCTGGCGGCTCCCATATATGCGGAGCCTCCATACTTGCACCTCATTGGGTGCTAACAGCTGCACATTGTGTGACCGGCAGGTATAATCATTTACTAATTGTTTTGCTGTTCCCCTACATTGACTCCAAGTTATAATTAGCTGGTGATTGTTGGGAGTCCTATGTACATGTAAAAGTTGTGTGCATACTATACGACATTCAGAAAATAACATTGTTTAATATCTGGTAAACTCCGTTTTACTTGTCAATGGGCATTGGTGTGTGTTAGAGTGGGTGTTTGTGCTTAGTTTGCCCAGGTAGTAGATATCTGTCTGACTGACTTCGAATTTGACCTTAATAAAACTGAACATATATATGTATATTGCTTTAACTTTTATCAAAACATTTAAACCATTTGAAGAGGTCTGGAAATAAATGCGGAAGATAAGCTGAAATGCTGCAAATTTTTAAATATTTATAAATTTCCAACATAAATTTTGTTTCGTGAAACCAAGGACTTAGAGATTCTATAGTTCCTTGGTGAAACTTACGAGAGCATATTATTTAACTTATCGAACAGACAGCAATAAGACCAAAATAACCGGAAAGGTAGTTTGTACCGTAGGAGACTTTACATATATATATCTATACTGTATTATTTATTTTGGACATTGCAGTGTTAAAATGAATAACATTCACAAATATAATTATTCACGTGAACCCAAAATATTATTTAATTTAACTAACAGTTTGGACTACATGTATATGAAAACTTATACACAAACTTGACACAAATCAATTGATGAATATACAATTTCTACAGTAAGAAAGTTTAAAATATATCGTTGGTATATGTGAGAGTCAATTTAAGGATATCAGAATCTATACTTATTATGGCAGAACATAGATTTTATTTTAAAACAGACTAACATTTAATTATTATCTACGTTTAAATTTCAAGAAAATATCACTTACCTAGGAAGAGGTCATTGTCCAGTTCCAATAAGAATTTTATTACACAATTTACGATTTAATACAATGAGTCAAAGATGTTAAATGACTGAAATCGATAAAAAGAACCTTATATAATAAAAGTGTACTGTCAGTTTCAGTCAATGAAATGCTGTATTCTAATTAGTTTTTTTATTGACCAACCATTTCATAGCGTGTTAACTGCGAAAAGGGGCGTTTACATAAAAATAATGCCATTAGACTTAATTTAATCCAAGGAAACCCCAATTTTGTACATCTATAACATGTTGTTACATCAATTGATATGTTTTGACTTCTTTTTATTTAACTAATTAATTACATCCGGCTAAGTTTTTCCAGTCAAAACACTTATGGATAGTTGCTTTAAGTAAAAAGTCTATCGCTAAAATTGAACCCTTGTTTCAATGATCAGACAGGTATTTTCGCCAAGCTACACACACACACACACACACACACACACACACACACACACACATGGTTAATATATGGTTATATATATATATAAATAATCATAAACCAATTTTAGTGAAAATGTGTTATCTTTATCAGTAATTCACAACAAATATTATAAACAAATTTTAATAAAATTTGCCGCGTAACATTTAATGGAAAACTCCGTCTATGCTGCATTTTCATTAATTAATGAATGATGCATGTTTGCATTTCTATCGCAGTGCTTCAAATTACGCCATTGCAACGAATTCTGGACGACGAGGCCATCAAGAAACGATATACCAAGTGCAAAGTGTGACCCGTGTATGTATTTTCATGTATTGTAAGAAACAATGTTTCACTGCACTTCAAGGGAACTATGTTACACCGCAGTAAGCGACATCCAAAGTCTAAGAGACCAGTGTTTGCATATTCGTTAAAGCTGCGCGGTATTATTTTTTTTGGCTTTAAATATTTTATTTCCCATAATGCATATACATTCAAGTCATTCGCGGTTTTATAGGTTTTCGGTATAATGGGATATGAACTGGAAAATATAAATATCACAATATTATCGGCTATTTTAATGAGCAGAACATTTAACATAATTATGGTTACCATAATGAACATGTTTCACTGTTCCGTAAGTGAACACTGTTACACCAATGCGAACGTTACCATTAGTCATAGAGATCAGTGTTTGTATATTCGTGTACCATAAGGGAAAATGTTACAAGCAAGTGAACAGTGGTTGTAATCATAGCGTTCACTGCATATATACATTGTATAAAAACTATGTCACATCACCGTAGACGTCACCTGTTACCATAGTGACCAGTGCGTAATTATATTCCTGTAAGACAACAATTTTACGCGTCTTTAAAGATGCATGACCGATAGCTTTCTGTCAAGTAAATGCTTGAAAGTTTATTGAATCATCAAGAGGAATGTCCCAATCGAAGATAATAGTTGATTCCGTCCTCCTATTTTATCTTATTGGTGAGAAATGCGTTAATACACAGATCGGCATTTTCCGTTTCATTCGTTAATGTTTTAGCTTAACCCGAAACTGGACAATGAGTGACTTATCGGGGGCAGTGATTCAGAATTTTGTCAACAAAGAATTTTATATTACAGAAACAAAATAAAGTAGAAGTTATTGAACAGAATATCCATAATATATGATGTTTGATATAAATGTGCAGTTTTACTACTAAGATAAAAAAAATCGACGATACTTTATGCCTTATTTGTAATGAAGGAGAGTGGTGTATGTATATTCCTGAGGATATGTGGCTACTGTATAAAGTTACATGTACCTTAGCCATATAGTATTGATAGGTAATTCATACGCGCAAAATACTAAAACTCATGAATACAACTGTGCTAAAACCGCAACAAATGGCTTAAATGTGTCTGTGTTTAAGGCTTTTCGCTTATCTGCCGATATATGGGCTCAAATCAAACCAGTGTCATGCTTTATGTATCTATGCCGTCATAAATACATTGACCACAAGTAAAAAAGTAACATTATGCGATTGAAACAATCAAGAATTCGTTTGATCATTTCTGTAAAATAAATATATGTTCAAGAAAAAGATTACCTGTTTATAAATATCCTGGTATTTTTTTCAGCACCCAAATTATCAATCTGGCGCTGGAGCGTACCCAAATGACATTGCAATATTGTATTTAGCCGAGGCTATTGATCTCACAAATAACGTCCATCGCGCAATCGCACTTGCTCCTTCAAATGCCGACTTTACGGGACAGACATGTACGATCAGCGGATGGGGAAGGCTAAGTATGTTGCTCTTTAAAACTAATCAACTACTATTGTGAAGAATTATCAACTAAAAGTTTTACTGAAATTAGCGATTAGACTTGTATTTAATAAAGCAATGTAACACAAATGTTGAAAACGTAAGTTGAAATTGACATGGAGCAGAAACTCTATTGCGCTATCATCCGATTTAAAGTGAAATAGTGACTTAAGGTCTCGCAATCAAATGATCAAAAATAATAAAAAAAGATCAATAATTTGTAGACATACTGATTCTAATACAACTTAAACTGATACCTATATTTATGCTAATATTAATACTATTACTAAAACTACTAATACTTATACTACTAATATTAATACTAATACTCCTAATACTTATACTTATATTAATGGTTAAATTAATACTAACACTAATACTAATACTACTGATACATATAATAATACTGATACTACTAATATTAATACTAATACTCCTAATACTTATACTAATATTAATACTAATACTACTAATACTAATACCACTAACACTAATACTACTACTACTTATACTACTACTATTTCTAATACTTATACTAATGTTGATGTTAATGCTTCTTCTTATATCAATATTAATACTAATACTACTTATACTGATACTGATATTTATATTAATACTTCTTATACTTATACTTATACTGGTACTGATACTTATATTATAACTAATACTAATACCACTTATACTTATAGTACTACTACTACATCAATACTACTACTACTAATACGTATATAAATACTTATATTAATACCTATATTTATATTTATATACTAATATTTATATACTTATACTAATACTTATTCTATACTAATACTTATAATAATACTAATGCTAATACTTAAACTAATACTTATACCAATACTAAAACGTGTACAAATACTAATACTTAGACTTATAAAAATACCTATATTACTACTAATAATATTAATAGATATACAAATACATTTACTAATACTACTTATAGTAATACTAATAATTATAATAATATTTGTACTGATAATTATACTGATACCAATACAAATACGTATATGAATACTGATATTATATTTATATACTTATACTAATTTTTATATACTAATTCTAATACATATAATTATATACTTATACTAATTTTTATATACTAGTACTAATACTAATAATACTACCAATATCAATACCAATACCAATAGTAATACGTGTACAAATACTAATACTTATACTAATTCTAATGAATACACTAATACTAATATTAATACTAAGACTGATACAAATACTAATATTTATACTTAATATATTGATACTAATACTAATAAAAAACACATACAAATACTAATACTACTAATACTAATACTTATACAAATAATACTTCTAATTTTTTTTTAGTTATATTAATACTAATAGTACTAATACTAATAATACTAATATTAATACTAATATTAATATGTATACTAATACGTATATAAATACGAGTGAATTGTTTATAGATCTCTGTTAATACTGATAATAATAATATAATAATAATAATAATAAAACGTATTTAATTAACGACTGAACTGATTTCAACAAATGAAACTACAATGTTTGAAACATATATATAGGATAACAGGGAAACATTAACGTGTATGTTTAAGAATTGTTAATTGATATTTTTAGATCGCGACTTGTTTTATAAAATGCTAATTTCTTTTAAATATTAAGTTTCAATTGGTAATAATAATATTTAAAATGTCTTCATGTGGTTTTAAGTTCATACGAGGGTTGGGGGGTGGTGGTGGGGGTGAGAACTTTTGATATAATTGAAAAAAAGTGAATCCTTGCAAAGACTTCGTCTCCGGCTTAGGCAAAGTGAAAGTCATCACACTATGGTATAATTAACGCTACACGAGTCAATGATATATCCATAACGCATGTTTATTGTTTATACAGGTGGAAATGGGAACCTACCGACCACCCTACAGGAAACGACTGGAACAATTCTTAGCGGAAATGGATGTGCAGGTTATTGGGGAAGTAACATCAATGACAACGTCCATATTTGCATCCATAACCCATCTACCGGATCTTGCAACGTAAGGGGTGTTTTATCGGGTTTAACGCCATTTTCAGCGGTGCGTCCGGTGTTATTGATCTCTAGCAACCACTCGGTATCATAAACTGAGTAAAGAAGCATGGTCAAGTCATTGGTAGAGCATCAGACCTACAATAAAGGGGTCGTAGGTTCGATCCTCCGTTACGGCTATGTGTAGTGTCCTTGAGTAATGTCTAGTACTGGTTTAAACAGGATGATTTCGTGCGTGATTTGTCTAAGTTATAAGGACTTCTTTCACATGCGGTATAAAATAAATAAGTTTAATACAGAGTAAAATAGCCGTACTTTTGAATTAACGACATGTTAACATATTTTAGACTTCGGAGAAATAAAAACATTCATTAAAGAACATCCGCTGCAAAAACTATAAGTAAGGTCCCATCTAATAGACGTTGGTGTAATCCACCACAACCTCCTGCGCTTGTTTCATATTTTAATTGACCCTAGATGATAACCAGTCATTTACATTCTATGTTATTAATCATTCTCAAACCGCAGCGGTGGTCTAGTGGTAGAGCTTCCTCCTAGTATGCGAAAGGTCTTGGGTTCGATCCCCTGTCGAGTCATACCAAGACTAAAAATGGTATTAGAATATTGTCTCAAGTAGACACCGTCACGATAAAACTTAAAATATTATTGAAAGCGACGCTAAACCGTCACCATACAATAACAATAACAAATCATTTTCTAACACAGATCATAAGTTAGCTTAAACTAATACATTACATCTTGATCAACTGAAACATCCAATTGATAATCTTTTATTTACTTAATAATTGTTATTAGGGACGGTTTCATTAATCATCTTAAGCTGGGATGTTCCTCAACTCAAAATGCTCATTTTCTCTTCTAAGTCGTTACTCGAACTCAATACAGAGCACAGAATTAATTTCGGAACACATCTTAACTTATTAGTAAACGACCAAAATTATCAATGTAAATAAAGTTATCCCATTTTAAAAAATTGAGTTGAGGAAAATCTCAAGTTCAGTTCTTTGGTGAGACTGGACCTTTTCATCATATTTAGTATTATTCCTAAATTAAGATTATTCGTCGGTTATCTTAAACATCAGCTTTCGATATAATAAATGATAATCAGGTATCCTATATATATTCGCATAAAAATATGAACGAATGTTAACATTGATTTTTTTTGATTTTTTCTAGGGCGACAGTGGTGGTCCAATGGTTTGCAACAATGTTTTAGCTGGTGTGACGTCATGGGGTGCCAGTGGGTGTACTGTGACTTACCCAAGTGTGTATACCAAGGTGTCCAATTACGTCTCATGGATACAAACCCAGATGGGATCAAAATGAACATCTGTAACGAAACGCAAAGTGCACCAATGTGTACATATTTGGTTTTTGATTTTAAAACAGTATAATGAATTAATGGAGACAATTTCGAAATAAATTTCAAGTCTCTGTACCATTGTGTGTTATTGTTCTTTATTTTTTTGAAAACTTGTATACTGCTATGTATGATAGAATATATCTACAATATTAAAGCATGAAACATTCGATCCTGGTGTATGGCATACATATTTTTTTAAAACCAGTCACCGAGCATTTTTGAGAAGTTGAAAACGGTGACCAATTAAAGAGTCTTTCCGAAATATTAAAAAAAATGTTATCGACCATTCCTGAAATATCAATGAAAAAACTCACAATCACAAACTGTTCAAGAGAATTTATCGGTAACTTTCTAAAAAGACATTGCTAAAAAGATTTTTTTCGCAATATGTCAAGCCTATATACACTCATTGACATATTATTACCAAAAGGATATATACTTAAACATGCGAAAATAATATATTGAAAAGGGATTTCCTAATTTGATCTGTTATACAGGTTTGCGTAGTAAAAATGGTTTCATCTTTCATCTTCAGTGTGACGATGCGAATGTCGTAAAAAATATTTAAGTGATGTCTATTTTGTTTCAATATTACCACTCCAATGTAAATATGGATTTTGTCATGTTTTGATATTTTTGACATACAAAACCAATCGGATTTTATTTATTAATGATAATAATGTACTTTTTATCCACTTTTATTGTCATTTTTAAAGGTAATTATAGCGTTTTTCCCGACAAATGCCCATTAATGTATTATTGGTCAACCCATGCTGGTAAATACTTCGGCTCATAATGCTGGCGAAAATCCTATTCCGTTTCTTCACCAGTATCCCGCGATCCGATTTCATTCATTATATCAAAGGTCATTAACAAATCTTATGTAATTGAGATTTGTTCACACGTCTAACTTTGACCTAAAATATTATGTAAAAACTGTCTTGTTATACTTTTCACGCTCATTTATCCACAATAATAACCAGATTATGCATGTATTGTTGGTACATATAACATTTAAAATTTAAACAATGTGTAAGGATCTACATGTAGTTTAGAAGTGCTCATAATTTTGTCAGTGGCGTAATATATTGCTAATGTTCTGACATTATCAGTACAACTTTAAACAAACATACTCAAAATAATACAAACCGTTACCGAAAGCAGACTGATTCAGTGCAAAATTCAAATGGTGGTAGTACAGCGGATAGAATATTGGCCTCTCACACAAGACGCTGCGGTGCGATCCTCAGCTCGACCAGATGCCTCTCAAATACAACATTCAGAACTTGTACTACGTAGGAACCGGTCTCAAGAACGGATCATTTAAGCTTTGATATTCAATATTTTTTAGATAGCTGTATTTTGGTAATGAATGCATGATACATGGACAGTTAAAACAAAATGTACACTAAATAGAATTTTAACATACATGCAGCATACTGCCATGGCATGCACACCGGCACCAAGGATAACACAAAATAGAGTAATCTCTTATTGCCACTGTTGTCCTTTATGATGTTAGCATGACATATAGAGGCAATCAATCAATCAATAAATCAATCAATCAATAAATCAATCAATCAATCAATCAATCAAAACCTTAATTATCATCGACATTTATTGCTCTATTAACTTATTAAGAATCAAGTAGACTATCACATGCAATATCAGTATTAAGTTGATTAAATATATCACTTTATATTGTAACTTACACAGTTGAATTTTATGTATCACATGTTAAGATGAATATCACAGACTTAAATGGTGCATACTACGATACTATATATAATTATACTTATGTCAATTATATTAACGCCTATATTTAAACATTGTGATGCATATTAACTTAAACAAATGAATTAACATCTATTATTATCATAACAAATAGTTAAGTAGCAAACTTTAAAGACATTTCGATAAAAGTAATTGACAATTTTAAGTTCATTTAAACGTAATTAAAACTAGTTTGGTTTAAACATATTTTATTCATTCAAATGTACATATATACACATAAGTTTAGGTATAAATATGGATTAGAACGGAAGATAAAATCTTATAAAGTTCTTTTCCATGACATATATCAATTGTGAACAAATTTGGCAGATTATTAACAATTTGATTTATGCTCTTAGCATTACGAATATAACATAGTTCAAAATATATTTAATAAAAACGTTTAACATACTTTTAGCAATATTGTTTCTGATATATTTAAGAAACTTAGAAAATGAAGTGGGTAATTAGAAAAAAAAGAAAGGTGATTAAAATGATTAAAGTAATGGATGATTATGTGAATTCACATAATAATAATGGTTAACATTTTTGGACAAGTTCTGAACGGTATGGACGAAATTGGGAGACGGGCTGACCTCACCACGTAAATAGAACTAGCTTTGTTATTTCTTCAGACTTACTTACATGTTCAGGAGAAACGATTAGCGGAAAAAATGTATTTGTGAACTGCTTCAAATATTTTAACATTATTGTCATAAGAGAGTTGAGGTTCACCAAAAAGAAGTATATTTAAAGAAACTGTACATAACTCACTGACAGATGTCAGGAGTGGTATGCGTTGATGCTGGTAAAGGTGACAATTGAGAAAGAAGTGAGCTGTGCTTTCTATTTGTCCACATGTACACAGTGGGGGGGGGGGGGGGGGGGGGTCTTCAATGTGTTTAAGAAATAGATGTTGCTTAAGTGCACTACAACTCGTTCGGAGGCGGGCATGCAATAATTGGCATTTTCTTGTACCTATGTAATAGAATTTAGGTACTTTTGGTTCGTTACCTTCGAGTTTTTGAAAGGGAATATTCGGTAAAAAATAAAATTAAATAGTTTGATTAATCATAAACGACTCACATGTTGGAAATAATGCACACAGCCTTAGCCACCCAATGATAAAGCAGTAGAAATAAACAGTAGCCTATGTATGTGTCACCATAATCAACATTTGGTTCGTTCTAAAAGAAATATTTTATAAACAATGACATCCTATACGGAAAAATTTCTTTCAATAATGCATTTATATATCATAAAAAACAATGTTCTGAAACATTTTGCTACGTTATCGAGCCTATGAGACATAATAGCAGCCTGAAAACAAGGACGTTTTACAATCTGAGTTATCCGCTTATTAGAAGGTAAATACTATGTAAACTATCTGAACGTTTCCTGTTTTTGGCTGACACACAATAAAATGACTTTGACTTTGTACATTCAAACTTATATTTTGATGCAAACTGTGTTTAGTACATGACCGATTTCGAAGTAAACTATCTTATTTTAAACCCAATGAAAGACATTTCAAGGACTCGTAATTCCTTTAGTACTATTATGAAGACACTCAATAAAACCCATTCCGCTTATTTTTGTTCTTTCGGTTGAATTCTAAGCTTCCAAGGGTTCCCTCTATCAGATTCATCTGTTGAACGGATCCATCTCTCCTGATTGATCCGTTCAATTGCATTTTTGTGAAAGCCACATTTGAGCATCACGTTGATTGGTCATTACTTCAACTGAAAGTTCGAATGACGTCACAATTTAGTAAGCGTTTTCAATTGCTATGAATTGTGGGACAGGCATAGAGTTCCTCGCATTTTTCATTGGGGTTAAAAGACCAGGGACCCGTTTCACTAACTTTTGTTAGTCTTCATAACATCATACGATCAAACTGTGACATCTTGGAACGTTTCATTTTCGCAGTAGTTTTGAAAAATTTAGAAAGAATATAATATAACGATCGTAAAATAAAACGACGCACTGAATGAATTTCTCGACCTTTTTGTCATAATTTCAAAGTTTACACAAAGAAGTTCGGGAGACATCAGGCTCTCTGATAGACTATTATCAGATATTTTTGACTATCATAACTGCGGTTTTGGATGCTGCCTGAGGACTTCGGGCTGTTAATGTTTCTTTTTCCTGGGAATCACGTATTTGGTTTTGTGTTTCTCGAGAATAAAATACCGTGACTGTCGACCGTGTTAAGAGGAGTGAGGGGGTTGAATGTTTTATTACCGCTCATGAACTCTATAAAACCGAGTATGCTATTCTTTTCGTGATTAAATTGATTGTTTTAACATATATTATCATGCCAAAGTGTTGTCTCTGCCAAGGCATTGAACTGCACTAAATGGTAATCTGAAGAGTAGACTGGTATTGTTTTAACATATATTATCGTGTTAAAGTGATGTGTATGCCAAGGTATCCAACTGCACTAAATGGTAATCTGTAATGTAGACTGGTATTGTTTTAACATATATTATCGTGTTAAAGTGATGTGTATACCAAGGTATCCAACTACACTAAATGTTTATCTATAGTTTAGACTACAATAGATAAACAACGTAATTTAACCCCAGTGTCTTACCGATAGGTTAAAACTATTGTTAAGGTACTCGCTTTATATGTCTACCATTAATACATACTGAACGGAACAGCTAACCCACAACCTGACAGTTCATGTATTCGTAGACATTAAACATTCAACCATATCAATCAGCTCTTCCAAAGGCGCTTTGATATCGGGTAAACTGATTGTTTTCCTGTTGGTATCGATACAATATCGAATCGATTTAACATTGAGATCATTGAGAGTAAAAAACACCAACTAAGACGGATCTTCTAAAATGACGTCACGACGAAATGCATCATAAAAACACGATACCAATTTGAGCATTTCAAAACGAATTTAAAGGTCTTAAGCAATGGAATTGTGTTTTGTTGTAATTGTTCGTTTTCTAATTCATCAACATCATTATTGGGCGAAATCAGTCATGAAACAAAGCAAATAAAATTCAATTTGTAAAAATGATTTTGCAAACCGACCCTTTCAGCCACCGTTATACATCCCATGCTTACAAATGTTTACTATGTTTTTCAGTTATTATTTCATTAACATCATTATTAGGCGAAATCAGTCCTGAAACAAAGCAAATAAAATTCAATTTGTAAAAAGATTTTGCAAACCGACCCTAGCAGATAGCATTATACATCCGTTGCTTACAAATTTTCATTTTTTTTAGTTATTATTTTTCGATGGCCGACACGGACACACAACACCACATTGTAACAGGCACGATTTCGTACGTGCAAAATAACCATTTTGTATCAAACAGCACGGGTAATTGTATAGAATTTAGCAATCAGCCTTGGTAAAATCAATACATATTTGTCATATTCAAAATTTAATAACGTTACTGTATATTTTGACGAATATAGTTGTAATGTATAGTATATAATCATATCGATACACTTGACTGCTATGTTTGCACACTTAGCCCATCTATGATTTCACTGTCATTGGTTGTTCGAACAAAAGGTTAGTTAAAATATAGTTGTTATTACCATTTTGTTTATTAGAACAACACAATATATCTATAAACAATTTGAAAATCATCACAACAATATATCAATCTTGATGAGATTTTATACAAACTGCGAACGTTTCCGAGATAAAGCAGCAGGCGATTATTTGCATTCTGAGTATGTTCTGAGAATTTTCCAAAAAATGACTTAAACATTCTATCTTAAAATAGAGTAGTTATTGATGTTAATATTGAAAAGATTAAAAAAAAACCCCGATAAATGCAAGAAAACATACACGAAATTTCTTAACTCAATTTAGCTTAAGAGATTAGTATATTGTGTGGGAATAAGAAAACATGACAGCCCACTCATACCTGTATAGTTTATTAAAAATATTTTACTATTTAAAATAAATATGAAACTTTGTACAGCATCAATAAATGCTATGTATATATCGTTCGAATGTTTGGGCCACCGAATATTAAACTATTTACAACATCATGCATACTAGGTGTAGTTTTTGTAATAATTTCACACTGACAAGGTCGTGGAAAGAACAATTAAAAATAAAGGTGTACATTTTCTATACCCCTCTCCCACATTCAAAAATAATAGTTTTTGGCTATATTTTTATGGATGTTACTAAGTCGTGTAATATAAGCGGCCTAAAATATGCATGTGCAGAATAGCAAAACTACAAACATTTTACAATGTGAATAAGAAGATATTAAAAGTTTACCTTAAATTTGACTGTTTTGGCCTAACCCCGAAGGTACAGTATCTTAGTGAGTACTTTCTATATTATGCACCCTATAGCAATTTTAGTGTCCGATAGCTATATATCGACATAATCAGATCTAAGTAATTTTTTGTATATATTGTTGATATATATATATTGTTCATTAGGATTTAAGCCGATGGTGTTACATTCAATATCCTGATAGGAGATGCCTGCTATTACATTGACTCTTATCTTATTATTTCACATAACTCATTTCATAAATTCAACATGAAATATGTACGAATGTGAGAGACTCTAAATAGTATCTAATGCATAGTCCTGTGGCAGCAAATTCCTATGAAGTTTTACAAGTCAAAAGGCTAGGGTATATAGGGCCTTGTTCAGTTTTATATTGCACAGTTGTGGGAAAGCATAAATGGTAATTTCTCACGCATTTGTTATAATGATGGCATAATAAACAAGGCCGTAGGAATCGCTTTAAATGCCGAAAACATAAAATTAAGTTGATTTTTTTCTCAACATCCTACTATATAGATCTAATAATAAAAAAAGTAATGATAATATTAATAATAATGATAAAAATAATGATGATAATGATAATAATAAATGATGATGATGATGATGATGGTGATAATAATAATAGTAGTAATAATAATAACAATAATAATAATAATAATAATAATAATAACGATACTACTACTACTACTACTAAAAAAGATAATAATAGTAATAATAATATTAACAATAATAATAATAATAATACAGAAAGTAAACACCTTATGAAATATACCATTATTAATACTATTAAAACGGGCTGTATTTTAGCGCATAGAGTGTTGGCCGCTAACGCCAGAGGTTGCGGGCTCGACTCATGGCTCGACCCGATGGTCGTCTCTTTTCGTTAAACCCCTTCGGCAGAAAACAGCGAGTTACGCAGCTTATTCGGAACCGCGTCGGTCGGTAATATATGATTACTTTACTTCAGAGAGAAATATAATATAGGGAAATGTAGGGGATGCGATTACAAATTAAACAATTTGCGGTTACTTTTAAGAACATCCCTTTATTCCCCTCAGTGTATTAATGAACTGAATCTCACGAGTAAATTTATTGCAGGGAAGCGACAAATCGTTGATTTAAAGTTAAAAATAAAAATTACTTTTTTTAATAATTGTAGTAAACAAATAACCATTGGTAGCTTCTAAAAAGTGGATCGTGACGGAATAGCGCGTGCGTGCGATAGTATGAAGTGCATGGGAAGGTTGATCCTGAGTCAGAGTTACCAGACCAAATTAGTATTCGGTACTCATTGTTTTTCAGTGCGTATAAATACTTTACTATGCTCGATACAGTTTTATTGCAGACATCAATATTTTTTTTTAAAAAGAGAAAACCCAATAAAGATGCATATTGTTAGTCAAGTTTTAACTTTTCTAATCTTGTTAATGAACCCTTTATCTAACGGTCTTAATCAGCACACTACTACTACAATTCGCTTATTTTAAAAATAAACTGGTACGTCACCTAAATATGTAACACTATATTATGCCGAAAGTGTGTAATAAAAAACCTTTAGAGAGTAAAGTTGTCACATTTGTACCATAAAACACTCTGCTGCCATTCACGGCATGAACAAGTAGTGCTTGCACAGTAAATAGGGATTTTAATGGGCACGTTTTTGATAAAAGCGTTAGCTTGGATAATAATTAAATCGAACAAATGGTCCATTCCAACACATAAACACTTTCATGAAGTGCTTCACAAAAATTTAAAGATGAACCAAACGCCGATGTCTCATAATCAAGTGGTGGGATTAAACATCAGCTCTTCCGGGAAAGTATAAAACAGCAGCGGTTCTGTGCACAGCCAGCCTTCGACTACACCACAAGTCACCAAGATGTTTGTATTATTGCTACTATTCGTATCATCGGCAGCGGGTAAGTTAATATTTCTGTTTTTTTTTTGTTTTTAATATTGTAACCCAGGATGTGATAATCACAATGATAACACTCAAAAACATAGGTTTTGTTTTCGAAACTGAGGATTTATATATAAAGGGACAAAGGACATTTTTTTGACAGTTTGTCCAAATAAAATTAAGATAAAATGAAAATACTCCGGTGTTTTATGCTGGCTATTTAAATTTTTAATACTGTTTTGTAAAAATAATAATAATATCAATATATATGATGGAAAGACAACGTATTTGGCACATATCAGGTAGTTAATTACAGTTGATACTTCTAAACATATATACCTTTGTTTATCTATTTTACTTCGATTGTGAAACAAGTTCTTATAAATCATGCTCGAAATCTTCATTGGTAGAATATGTACTAAGCATATGCGCATAAAGTGTCTTGCTGAAGGACACCACACATAGCCGTGACGGAGGATTGGACCCACCACCCTCCGATCATGGTCCACTGAACTAAGCGTTCATACATTCATAGGTGCAATAATTGATTTGATGCATGCGCAGGGGATAAATCGATCTCAAAACTGCAGAGTTCACTTTAAGTAGAACCAATACCGATGTCATACACATTTAAGTGTATCGTAGATCGAACAAACGGCCGGATATAGAAGTTTAATGAAAGATCGTACTTATGTTTCATATTTGTAACTTTGATATGTGACACTATAATAAAGTAATGAAGTATAGTATGTTAATCCAATCCACATCATGTTATTCGCATCATATTCGTAAGCCAACCGGGGCTTTTAAAGGCGAGTCACATTATCGAGTTATAATTGATACGGTCAACTGTTTCTCCAAAACAGTTTGAGGGACTTTGATATCAACATTAATTTTGTTAGTCACAAGATCTGCACATTTTAAACCAAAGGTTATTAATCATTATTACGGATAATTGAACAGTTTGTGTAATAACATAGTATGTGACAGGTAACCATTAAAAACGCAAGTTTTTGAATACAGAATAGTTTGTCTAGGATTTAAGCATATTACATAGCTTATCATGACAAACAATAACACATCAATACATAGATACAGTGCATGCATAGAAAAACAAAACATGAAAATTCAAATACAGGTTATATAAACGAGAGTGAATGACAATTAAAAGATCAAATCATAGTATTTAATTTTGATGTCCTTTCTTGAGAAGCTTTTATTATATATTTTGCTAAGTTATTTAAGATTCTAACTTTATTAAAATTCAGTGACTTGATCAATTTAAAAAACGATATGATTATTATAACTCTATTTTGGTACAAATTCTCTCCTTAAGTTTGAATATTGATAACAAAATATGAAAAAGTGGAACTCACCCTCAATATTCTGCCTATTGCAAACAATACATTTCCTATAATGTCATTGAATTGGAAAAATTTTATGTCGATCTTTCTTTTTCAATTTGCAGTCCATGTGAAAAGAGTCGGTTTTTCAATAATCACTATCCTATGTTTCTTATTTACAAGTTTTATCAAATAATCAGCCATGACAAATGCTTGTTTCAGTTCTCTAAATAACGTTAGTGAGCTGCCTTTTTATGGGTTCACGCCATCCTGATATACATACGTGTATGAATCTTTGCGTTAACAATGGAATTAATACGTTTACATTTATTGAACTCGGAAATAACCACACTTCACGTAATCCTAGATGATTTAATCATAGTTTTAGTTTAAACGCCCAATTATTTACATTGTTATCTGATAGTTGTATCAGGTAATTCAAAAACAGCTCGTAGTATGCAATTATTAGATTTTGTGTACACTTTAACCAATACTTGATTATTCTTACTTTCCACGCTAATTCCATTTGGAGTCTACTGGTTTGAATGTTAAATGTATTTTTATTCCGATCTATTATTTTTATCGGTTCATATAAGACGACCGTAGTTGATTTGATCAATTTTATATGTTAAAAGTGATGAAATTGTTTGAATAAAACGAAAAACAATGTAGGAATAGTTTTGTCTTGGTTATCAATTATACCAGAGTTTATTTTATATTATGGAATAATGTTTCCTATACTGACACACACAGTTTTGAAACGTAATTAATCTGACCATTCTGTTATAACTTATGGCTAATATCTGCACCACCACACGCTTTTATTAGAATAGAGCATACATCCCTTTCTGATGACAGATGTGCCTGTGTGTGTAAAACACGTACACATGCATGCACGCAAACACACACACACACGTACACATACACACACACACACACACATCTGCGCGCACACACACACATCTGCGCATGCACACACAAACACTCTCTTACAGACGCGTACATTTGCACTGACACTCATACTTCTTCTACTGCTAATGCGAAAACGTACACTCTTTATAATGTTTATCCTGTTATAATGTTAGTTTTCAATTAAGACTTTTTTAATTGTCTGTTGCTGCTAATACTGAACATATACAATATTATGTGTTTGTTTGCCTTACCAGCCAGTTCGATTTCGAGGATTGTAAATGGCGACAATGCAGAGATGGTGGACCACCCACACCAAGTGTCGTTGGAATCTGGCGGCTCCCATATATGCGGAGCATCCATACTTGCACCTCATTGGGTCCTAACAGCTGCACATTGTGTGACCGGCAGGTATGATCATTTACTAATTGTTTTGCTTTTCCCCTACATTGACTCCAAGTTATAATTAGCTGGTGATTGTTGGGAGTCCTATGTACATGTAAAAGTTACGTAAGGTGTGCATACTATACGACTATCAGAAAATAACATTGCTTAATATCTGGTAAACTCCGTTTTACTTGTCAATGGACATGGGTGTGAGTCATGGCGGGTGTTTGTGCTTAATTTGCCCAGGTAGTAGATATCAGTCTGACTGACTTCGAATTTGACCTTTATAAGACTAACTGAAACTTATATATATATATATATATATATATATATATATATGTGCTATAACTTTGATCAAAACATTTAAACCATTTTAAGAGGTTTGGAAATAAATGCGGAAGATAAGCTGAAATGCTGCAAATTTTTAAATATTTATAAATTTCCAACATAAATTTAGTTTCGTGAAACCAAGTAATTAGAGATTCTATAGTTCTTGGTGAAACTTTGACAGCATATTATTAAACTTATCGAACCGACAGCAATAAGACCAAAATGCAAAATGACCGGAAAGGTAGTTTGTACCGTAGGAAACTTTACACATATATATCTATACTGTATTATTTATTTTGGACATTGCAGTGTTAAAAAGAATATCATTCACAAATATAATTATTCACGTGAACCCAAAATATTATTTAATTTAATTAACAGTTTGGACTACATGTATATGAAAACTTATACACAAACTTGACACAAATCAATTGATAAATATACAATTTCTACAGTAAGAAAGTTTAAAATATATCGTTAGTATATGTGAGAGTCAATCTAAGGATATCAGAATCTATACTTATTATGGCAGAACATAGATTTTATTTTAAAACAGACTAACATTTAATTATTATCTACGTTTAAATTTCAAGAAAATATCACTTACCTAGGAAGAGGTCATTGTCCAGTTCCAATAAGTATTTTATTACACAATTTACGATTTAATACAATGAGTCAAAGATGTAAATGACTGAAATCGAAAAAAAGAACCTTTTATAACGAAAAGTGTACTGTCAGTTTCAGTCAATGAAATGCTGTATTCTAATTAGGTTTTTTTCTTGACCAACCATTTCATAGCGTGTTAACTGCGAAAAGGGGTGTTTACATAAAAAAAATGCCATTAGGCTTAATTTAATCCCAGGAAACCCCAATTTTGTACGTCTATAACATGTTGTTACATCAATTGATATTTTTTGACTACCTTTTATTTTACTGATTAGTTACATCCGGCTAAGTTCTTCCAGTCAAAACACATATGGATAGTTGACTTAAGTCAAAAGTCTATCGCTAAAATTGAACCCTTGTTTCAATGATCAGACAGGTATTTTCGCCAAGCTACACACACACACACACACACACACACACACACACGTATGGGTAATTATATATATATATATATATTTATATATATAAATAATTATAAACCAATTTTAGTGAAAATGTGTCATCTTTATCAGTAATTCACAACAAATATTATAAACAAATTTAAATGAAATTCGCCGCATAACATTTAATGGAAAACTCCGTCTATGCGGCATTTTCATTCATTAATGAATGATGCATGTTTGTATTTCTATCGCAGTCCTTCGAATTACGCCATTGCAACGAATTCTGGACGACGAGGCCACCAGGAAACGACATACCAAGTGCAAAGTGTGACCCGTGTATGTATCTTCATGTATTGTAAGAAACAATGTTTCACTGCACTTCAAGGGAACTATGTTACACCGCAGTAAGCGACATCCAAAGTCCAAAAGACCAGTGTTTGCATATTCGTTCAAGCTGCACGGTTTTATTTTTTTTGTCTTTAAATATTTTATTTCCCATAATGCATATACATTTAAGTTATGCGCGGTTTTATAGATTTCGGTATAATGGGATATGAACTGGAAAATATAAATATCACAATATTATCGGCTATTTTCATGAGCAGAACATTTAAGATAATTATGGTTACCATAATGAACATGTTTTACTGTTCCGTAAGTGAACACTGTTAGACCAATGCAAACGTTACCTGTAGTCATAGAGATCAGTGTTTGAATATTCGGGTACCTTAAGGGAAAATGTTACAAGCAAGTGAACAGTGGTTGTAATCATAGCGTTCACTGCATATATACATTGTATAAAAACTATGACACATCACCGTAGACGTCACCTGTTACCATAGTGACCAGTGCGTAATTATATTCCTGTAAGACAACAATTTTACGCGTCTTTAAAGATGCATGACCGATAGTTTTCTGTCATGTAAATGCTTGAAAGTTTATTGAATCACAAAGAGGAATGTCCCAATAGAAGATAATAGTTGATTCCGTCCTCCTATTTTATCTAATTGATGAGAAATGCGTTAATACACAGATCGGCATTTTCCATTTTATTCGTTAATGTTTTAGCTTAACCCGAAACTGGACAATGAGTGACTTATCGGGGGCAGTGATTTAGAATTTTGTCAACAAAGAATTTTACATTACAAAAACAAAATACAGTAGAAGTTATTGAACAGAATATCCATAATATATGATGTTTGATATAAATGTGCAGTTTTACTGCTAAGATAAAAAAAAATCGACGATACTTTATGCCTTATTTGTAATGATGGAGAGTGGTGTATGTATATTCCTGAGGATATGTGGCTACTGTATAAAGTTACATGTACCTTAGCCATAGAGTATTGATAGGTAATTCATACGCGCAAAATACTAAAACTCATGAATACAACTGTGCTAAAACCGCAACAAATGGCTTAAATGTGTCTGTGTGGCTTTTCGCTTATCTGCCGATATATGGGCTCAAATCAAACCAGTGTCATGCTTTATGTATCTATGCCGTCATAAATACATTGACCACAAGTAAAAAAGTAACATTATGCGATTGAAACAATCAAGAATTCGTTTGATCATTTCTGTAAAATAAATATATGTTCAAGAAAAAGATTACCTGTTTATAAATATCCTGGTATTTTTTTCAGCACCCAAATTATCAATCTGGCGCTGGAGCGTACCCAAATGACATTGCAATATTGTATTTAGCCGAGGCTATTGATCTCACAAATAACGTCCATCGCGCAATCGCACTTGCTCCTTCAAATGCCGACTATACGGGACAGACATGTACGATCAGCGGATGGGGAAGGCTAAGTATGTTGCTCTTTAAAACTGATCAACTACTATTGTGAAGAATTATCAACTAAAAGTTTTACTGAAATTAGCGATTAGACTTGTACTTAATAAAGCAATGTAACACAAATGTTGAAAACGTAAGTTGAAATTGAAATGGAGCAGAAACTCTATTGCGCTATCATCCGATTTAAAGTGAAATAGTGACTTAACTTAAACTGATACCTATATTTATGCTAATATTAATACTAACACTAAAACTACTAATACTTGTACTGATACTACTAATATTAATACTAATATTCCTAATACTTATACTTATATTAATGTTTAAATTAATACTAACACTAATACTAATACTACAGATACTGATAATTATACTGATACTACTAATATTAATACTAATACTCCTAATACTTATACTAATATTAATACTAATACTTATACTACTAATACTAATACTACTGACACTAATACTACTACTACTTATACTACTACTACTATTTATAATACTTATACTAATGTTTATTTTAATGCTTATTCTTATATCAATATTAATACTAATACTACTTATACTGATACTGATATTAATACTAATACTTCTTATACTTATACTTATACTTATACTGGTACTGATACTTATATTAATACTAATACTAATACCACTAATACTTATAGTACTACTACTACTTATACTTATAGTTATACTAATGCTAATGTTAATGTTTAAATTAATATCAATACTACTACTACTACTAATACGTATATAAATACTAATATTAATACTTATATTTATATTTATATACTAATATTTATATACTAATACTAATACTTATACTATACTAATACTTATAATAATACTAATGCTAATACTTAAACTAATACTTATACCAATACTAAAACGTGTACAAATACTGATACTTAGACTTATAAAAATACTTCTATTACTACTAATAATATTAATATATATACAAATACATATACTAATACTTCTTATAGTAATACTAATAATTATATTAATACTTGTACTGATAATTATACTGATACCAATACTAATACGTATATGAATACTGATATTATATTTATATACTTATGCTAATTTTTATATACTAATACTAATACATATAATTATATACTTATACTAATTTTTATATACTAATACTAATACTAATAATACTACCAATATCAATACCAATACCAATAGTAATACGTATAGAAATACTAATA
This sequence comes from Panopea generosa, assembly GCA_029582155.1. NCBI lineage: Eukaryota > Metazoa > Mollusca > Bivalvia > Adapedonta > Hiatellidae > Panopea > Panopea generosa. Next base: position 3,836,301 of record CM055910.1, read on the forward strand.
CTTATACTAATTCTAATGTATACACTAATACTAATATTAATACTAAGACTTTTACAAATACTTATATTAATACTTAATATATTGATACTAATACTAATAAAAAACAAATAGAAATACAAATACTAATACTACTAATACTAATACTTATACTAATAATACTAATAAATTTGTACTTATATTAATACTAATAGTACTAATACTAATAATACTCATATTAATACTAATATTAATATGTATTCTAATACGTATACAAATACGAGTGACTTGATTATAGATCTCTGTTAATACTGATAATAGTAATAATAATAATAATAATAATAATAATAATAATAATAATAATAAAACGTATTTAATTAACGACTGAACTGATTTCAACAAATGAAACTACAATGTTTGAAACATATACATATCATGTATTTTATTTTTTTATTTTTATCAATTCTGCGTTAGGATAACAGGGAAACATTAACGTGTATGTTTAAGAATTGTTGATTGATATTTTTAGATCGCGACTTGTTTTATAAAATGTTAATTTCTTTTAAATATTAAGTTTCAATTGGTAATGATAATATTTAAAACGTCTTCATGTGGGTTTAAGTTCATACGAGGGGGGTGGGGGGTGGGGAGGGGGAGGGAGGTCAGAACTTTTGATATAATTGAAAAAAAAACAACAACACACCATTAAGCAAAATTTTGCACATATCAGAATTCATTTTTGTGGTATACATGTTTTTTAAGTGAATCCTTGACAAGACTTCGTCTCCGGCTTAGGCAAAGTGAAAGTCATCAAACGCTACACGAGTCAATGATATATCCATAACGCATGTTTATTGTTTATACAGGTGGAAATGGGAACCTACCGACCACCCTACAGGAAACGACTGGAACAATTCTTAGCGGAAATGGATGTGCAGGTTATTGGGGAAGTAACATCAATGACAACGTCCATATTTGCATCCATAACCCATCTACCGGATCTTGCAACGTAAGGGGTGTTTTATCGGGTTTAACGACATTTTCAGCGGTGCGTCCGGGCTTATTGATCTCTAGCAACCTCTCGTTATCCTAAACTGAGTAAAGAAGCATGGTCAAGTCATTGGTAAAGCATCTGACCTACAATAAAGAGGTCGTAGGCTCGATCCTCTGTTATGGCTATGTGTAGTGTCCTTGAGTTATGTCTAGTACTGGTTTAAACAGGATGATTTCGTGCGTGATTTGTCTAAGTTGTAAGGAATTCTTTCACATGCGGTATAAAATAAATAAGTTTAATACAAAGTAAAATAGCCGTACTTTTGAATTAACGACATGTTAACATATTTTAGACTTTGGAGAAATAAAAACATTCTATAAAGAACATCAGCTGCAAAAACTATAAGTAAGGTCTCATCTAATAGAAGTTGGTGTAATCCACCACAACCTCCTGCGCTTGTTTCATATTTTAATTGACCCTTGATGATAACCAGTCATTTACATTCTATGTTATTAATCATTCTCAAACCGCAGCGGTGGTCTAGTAGTAGAGCTTCCTCCTAGCATGCGAAAGGTCTTAGGTTCGATCCCCTGTCGAGTCATATCAAGACTTTAAATATGGTATTAGAAATTTCCTGTTTGACGATCAGCAATTAGCAGATCATGAATTTAAGGCCTGGTCGGGCAGTTGTCAGTATAATGTGACTGGGAGGGTATCATACCATGTCTCTGCGGCATGATACACCAGTATTGGAGCGTTCAGAATACTGTCTCAAGTAGACACCGTCACGATAAAACTTAAAATATTTTTGAAAGCGACGCTAAACGTCACCATACAATAACCATAACAAATCATTTTCTAACACAGATCATAAGTTAGCTTAAACTAATACATTACATCTTGATCAACTGAAGCATCCAATTGATAATCTGTCATTTACATAATAATTGTTGTTAGGGACGGTTTCATTAATCACCTCAAGATGAGATGTTCCTCAACTCTAAATACTTATTTTCTCTTCTAAGTCGTTACTCGAACTCATTACACAGCACAGAATTAATGTTGTAGCACATCTTTACTTATTAGAAAATGATAACATGTCAAATTATCAATATAAATTTAGTTATCCCATTTCAAAATATTGAGTTGAGGAAAATCTCAAGTTCAGATCTTTGGTGAAGCTAGACCTATTCATTATATTTAGTATTATTCCTAAATTAAGATTATTCGTCGGTTATCTTAAACATCAGCTTCCGATATAATAAAGTTAATCAGGTATTCTATATATATTCGCATAAAAATATGAACAAATATTAACATTGATTTTTTTTGCTTATTTCCAGGGCGATAGTGGTGGTCCAATGGTTTGCAACAATGTTTTAGCTGGTGTAACGTCCTGGGGTGCCAGTGGGTGTACTGTGACTTACCCAAGTGTGTATACCAAGGTGTCCAATTACGTCTCATGGATACAAACACAGATGGGATCAAAATGAACATCTGTAACGAAACGCAAAGTGCGCCAATGTGTACATATTTGGTTTTCTATTTTAAAACTGTATAATGAATTAATGGAAACAATTTCGAAATAAATTTCAAGTCTCTGTACCATTGTGTGTTATTGTTCTTTACTTTTTAAAAACTTGTATATTGCTATGTATAATAGAATATATCTCCAATATTAAAGCATAAAATATCCGATCCTGGTGTATGGCATACATAATCTTTCAAAACCAGTAACCGAGCATTTTTGAGAAGTTGAAAACGGAGACCAATTAAAAAGTCTTTCTGAAATATTAAAAAAATGTTATCGACCATTCCTGAAAAATTAATGAAAAAACTCATAATCACAAACTTTTCAAGGGAATTGATCAGGAATTTTAAAAATTTCATAATCGACTTAAAAGAGTTTTTCCAATATGTCAAGCCTATATACACTCACTGACTCCTTATTATTAAAAGGATATATACTTACACATACGAAAATAATATATTAAAAAGGGATTTCCTAACTTGGACTACGCGCCTAAGTTAGACTAAAATATATTCCACTTAAAATTGCACATATCTGGTTGCGTATTAAATAAGTCACATGATGTCCTTTTGATTTTAATTTGATCTGTTATACAGGTTTGTGTAGTAAAAATAGATTCATCTTATAAAGATTCAGTGTGACCATGCGAATGTCGTAAAAAAATATTTAAGTGATGTCTATTTTGTTTCAAGGTTACCACTCCAATGTAAATATCGACTTTGTCTTGTTTTGATGGATTGGACATACCAAACCAACCGGATTTTATTTATTAATGATATATCCACTTTAATAGTTATATTTTGAAGGTATGTATAGTGTTTTTCCCGACGTATTCCCTTTAATATTGTATTGGTAAACCCATGTTGATAAATACGTCCTCTCATAATGCTGGCGAAAATCCTATTTTGTTTCCTCACCAGTATCCCGCGATCCGATTTCATTCATTATTTCAAAGGTCATTAACAAATTTTATGTAATTGAGAGGAAAAGTTTTGCCTTTTTTTCACACGTCTAACTTTGACCTAAAAAATTATGTAAAAAACGGTCTTGTGATACTTTTCACGCCCATTTATCCACAATAATAACCAGATAATGCATGTTTTGTTGGTACATATAACATTTAAAATTTAAATAACACGGAATGGTCTGCATGTAGTTTGGAAGTGCTCATAATTTCATCGGTGACGTCATCGCTCGAACTCGACGGGACTGAACAAAACAGTTACAGTCAGCGGTAGTTCGAGTCAAGCCTGGTACAACAATCATCGTACATGTACATGGTGTAAAAGTACGTTTGTTCGTTGACGTCATATATTGCTAATATTCTGACATTATCAGTACAACTTTAAACAAACATACTCAAAATAATACAAACCGTTACCAAAGGCAGACTGATTCAGTGCAAAATCAAATGGCGGTAGTACAGCGGATAGAATATTGGCCCATCACACAAGAGGCAGCGGTGCGATTCTCAGCTCGACCAGATGCCTCTCAAATACAACATTCAGAACTTGTACTACAAAGGAACCTGTCTCAGCCACCCAATGATAAAGTTGTGAAGTAAACAGTAGCAAATGTATGTGTAACCATAATCAACATTTAGTTCGTTATAAAATAAATAATTGATTGGAATTGACATCCTTTAAGGAAAAAATATCTTTTAATTATGCATTTATATATCATAAAAATAAATGTGCTTAAAAATTTTGCTATGTTATCGAGCCAATGAGACTTAGCATTAAAACAAGGACGTTTCTCAATCTGAGTTATCCGCCTATTAGAAGGTGTGTAAAGTAACTGAACGTTACTTGTTTTGGCGGCAATGACATTGACTTTGTACATTCAGACTTATCTTTTGATGCAAACTTTGTTGAGTAAAAATGACCGATTTCGAAGTATTTTATTTAAAACGCAATGAAAGACTTTTCAAGGACTTATAATTCCTTTAGTACATTTATGAAGACAATACAACCCATTCCGCTTATTTTTGTTCTTTCGGTTGCATTCTGTGCTTCCAAGAGTTCCCTCTATCAGATTAATGTGTTGAACGCACCCAGCGCTTTCGATTGATCCGTTCAATAGCAATATTGTGAAAGCCACATTTGAGCAGCACGTTGATTGGTCATTGATTCAACTGAAAGTTCGAATGACGTCACAATTTAGTAAGCGTTTCAATTGCTATGAATTGTGGGACAGGCATAGAGTTCTCCGTAGTTTTCATAGTGGTTAATAAAACACGGACCCGTTACTCTAACCTTCGTCAGTCCTAAGAACATCATACGATCAAACTGTGACAAACTACCTTTCCCAAGGAAGTGTTCCACATAAATACTAATTCTGAACGCGTTTGCTTACCTTGTTTCTGGGTTTCTCAAGAATGTTCCACTGGTAATTTTTCATCTCAAATATTTTAATGAATAGCAATCTCTGAAATAGGTGAATTATCTCAAAATTATTTGGTCTCCGGGCAGTATGTAAATATATTATAAATGCATACAGTTTACAGTTCACATACTTTTATCAATTTTTCATCCGCGTGATTTACTTACCGCCTGTGTCACATATACTAATCTCATAATCCGTGACTATAACATCGCAATTTTTACTTTCTTTAAGTTTAAGTAAACCGTACAATCTCCATGTCAACCCAATACAATTATATGCCAAGGTATCCAACTTCACTAAATGGTAATCTGTAGTGTAGACTGGTATTGTTTTAACATATATCATCTTGTCAAAGTGGTGTTTATTCCAAGGTATCCAACTACACTAAATGGTAATCTGTAGTGTAGACTGGTATTGTTTTAACATATATTATCTTGTCAAAGTGGTGTGTATGCCAATGTATCCAACTACACTAAATGTTAATCTGTAGTGTAGACTGGTATTGTTTTAACATATATTATCTTGTCAAAGTGGTGTGTATGCCAAGGTATCCAACTACACTAAATGGTAATCTGTAGTGTAGACTGGTATTTTTTTAACATATATTATATTGTCAAAGTGGTGTGTATGCCAATGTATCCAACTACACTAAATGGTAATCTGTAGCAGTATTCTGGTATTGTTTTAACATATATCATCTTGTCAAAGTGGTGTGTATTCCAAGGTATCCAACTACACTAAATGTTAATCTGTAGTGTAGACTGGTATTGTTGTAACATATATTATCTTGTCAAAATGGTGTGTATTCCAAGGTATCCAACTACACTAAATGTTAATCTGTAGTGTAGACTGGTATTGTTGTAACATATATTATCTTGTCAAAGTGGTGTGTATGCCAATGTATCCAACTACACTAAATGGTAATCTGTAGTGTAGACTAGTATTGTTTTAACATATATTATCTTGTCAAAGTGGTGTGTATGCCAAGGTATCCAACTACACTAAATGGTAATCTGTTGTGTAGACTGGTATTGTTTTAACATATATTATATTGTCAAAGTGGTGTGTATGCCAATGTATCCAATTACACTAAATGGTAATATATAGTTGAGACTGGTACTGTTTTAACGTTTCAATAGATAAACAACGTAATTTTACTCCCGTATAATACCGATACGTTAAAATTATTGTTGAGGTACTCGCTTTATATGTCTACCATTAATATATACTGAACGGAACAGCTAACCCACCACCTGACAGTTGATGTATTCGCAAACATTAAACATTCAACCATATCAATCAGCTCTTCTAAAGGCGCTTTAGTATCGGGTAAACTGATTGTTTTCCTGTTGGTATCGGTACAATATCGAATCGATTTAACATTGAGATAATTAAGGGAAAAAACTTAGACGGGTCTTCGTAAATGACGTCACGACGAAATGCACCATAAAACACGATACAATTTTGAGCGAACTTAAAGGTCATAAGCAATGGATTTGTGTATAGTTGTAATTGTTCGATTTCTAATTCATAAACATTGAAATCAGTCCTGTAACAAAGCAAATAAAATTCAATTTGTGAAAAGATTTTGCAAACCGACCCTTTCAGATACCTTTATACATCCCTTGCTTACAAATGTTTATTGATTTTTAGTTATTATTTTTCGATAGCCGTCACGGACACACAACACCACATTGTAACAGGCACGATTTCGTCAGTGCAAAATAACCAATAAGCCTTGGTAAAATCAATACATATTTGTCATATTCAACGTTACTCTATATTTTGACGAATATATTAGAAACACAAAAGTGATGAGTTGGTTGTTACGTTCAGTATATAATCATATCGACACACTTGACTGCTATATTGCACACTTAGCCCATCTATGGTTTCACTGTCATTGGATGTTCTAACAAAAGATTGGTTAAAATATAGTTTTTATTATCATTTTGTTTATTAGAACAATACAATATATCTATACACAATTTGAAACGAAATATCAATCTAAACTGCAAACGTTTCCAAGATAAAGCAGCAGGTGGTTATTTGCATTCTGAGTATGTTCTGAGAATTTTCCAAAAAATGACTTAAACATTCTATTTTAAAAATCATTCTATTTTTAGAGCAGAAATATAAATGATATTAATGTTGAAAAGATTACAAAAAAACAACCGATCAATGCAAAAAAAAAAAAGACACGAAATTTCTTAACTCAATTTAGCTTAAGAGATTAGGATATTGTGCGGGAACAAGAAAACTTGACAGCTCACACATACCTGTATAGTTTATTTAAAATATTTTGCTTTTTAAAATAAATATGAAACTTTATACAGCATCAATAAATGCTGAGTTTATATCGTTCGAATATTTGGACCACCGAATATTAAACTATTTACCACATCATGCATACTAGGTGTAGTTTTTGTAATAATTCCACAATGACAAGGTCGTGGAAAGGACAATAAAAAATAAAGGTGTACATTTTCTATATCCCTCTCCCACATTCAAAAAAAAAAGTTTTTGGCTATATTTTTATGGATGTTACTAAGTCGTGTGATATAAGCGGCCTAAAATATGCACGTGCAGAATAGCGAAACTACAAACATTTTACAATGTGAATACAGATAAAATATCTTATGACCAGTGGTTTGGTTTGCTGGGAAGTTAATATTTAGTTAATAAAACATACATAGAGGATCATGCATGAGTGCTTATTTATTATTGAATTTATTAAACGAGTTGGAAAACATATATTATGTGAGGCTCTGCCGAGCATTATATCATTTTCTCCAAAAAGTTTGATCAATTCAATAATAAATGAGCCCGAATGTAAAATTCATTTAATCACTTCACTCGGAAAAGTTAACATTTACCATTTATTACACATATCTTCTCTATAAGAAACAATAAACAAAAGGACCATGGACTTTAACGGTCACTTGATTTATCAAAAAAACATTCACATAACTCATAACTTTTTTGTCATTTTCTCTTATACAGATTAAGTAAAGTAGGCCCCACCTCAAGGGCCATACCGTTAGACCAAGGGGCATGAAATTCACAAATTTTATAAGGAACCCATATGTGTTCATAATCAACATTTGTTTCCCAGTGCTCCCAATAGTCAGTAGAAGATTTTTAAATTTATCTTTAATATGACTATTTTAGACCCGCCCCCAAGACCACAGGGGGTAGGGAACCATGCAATTCACAATCTGATTCTTTCTAAGGTACCAAACCTGCATTCAGCATTTCGTTACAATTGAGCTGACGGTTTTTCAGAAGAAGTCGAAAATGAAAATTGTTTACGGATGCACTATTTTTTAGGCCCCCACCCTCGGGGCTAAACTGTGAGACCCAGGGACTTTTATAAAGGATACATTGGTCATGCTCACCATTTGTTTCCCAGTGCTTCCTATATCAAGAAGAAGATTTTTAAAGTTTACCTTAAATTTGACTGTTTTGTTCCTCACCCCCAAGGCCCGATGTACAATATCTTAGTGAGTACTTTTTATATTATGCTTCCTATAGCAATTTAAGTGTCAGATAGCTATATATCGACATAATCAGATCTAAGTAAATTTTTGTATACATTGTTGATATATATTGTTCATTAGGATATAAGCCGAGGATGTTACATTCAATATCCTGATACGAGATGCCTGCTATTACGTTGACTCTTATCTTATCATTTCACATAACTCGTTTCATAAATTCAACATGAAATAGGTACGAATGTGAGAGACTTTAAATAGTATCTAATGCATAGTCCTGTGGCAGCAAATTCCTATGAAGTTTTACAAGTCAAAAGGCTAGGGTACATAGCGCCTGTAAGGGAACTTTTTCAGTATTATATTGCACAACTGTGGGAAAGCGAAAAGTGTCATTTCTCACGCATTTATTAGAATGGTGGCATAATAAAAAAGGCCGTACAAATTGCTATAAATGCCGAAAACATAAAATTAATATATAATCATTTTTTTCTCAGCATCTAACTATATAGATCTAATAATAAAAAGTAATAATAATAATAATAATAATTATAATAATGATAATTATAATAATGATAACGATAATAATAAGTGATGATGATGATGATGATAATGTTGATGACGATAACAATGATAATAATAATAATAATAATAATAATAATAATAATAATAATGATACTACTACTACTACTAAAACAACTAAAAAAGATAATAATAGTTATAATAATAATAATAATAATAATAATAATAATAATAATAATAATAATAAAAGTAATACAGAAGGTAAACATTTTATGAAATATACTATTATTTATATATTAAAACGGGCTGTACTGTATGCATAGAGTGTTGACTGCTAACGCCAGAGGTTGCGGGTTCGGCTCCCAGCTCGCCCCGATGCCTTTTAAATAACAAAATGCATTACTGGTTCAACTCAGGAAACGGACTCACGAGCAGTTTTGGGCTTTCTTTGCAAATGAGCTAAAAAATAGTAGCAACTAAATATACTATTGCGATATTTAAACCATTATTTAAGTATTCTATTTTTTCTGAAATTCTCGAAAATTTAACATTCGATCCAGTAGAGGAAGGCTTGTTATCATCGCTATCAATGTAAATATTGTAGGAATGGACAATTTCTGCTTAGTCCATCGCAATTAATATCAATTTTATAACTTTATTTTTGAGTCGATTTTTCAATAGCCGCTCAATAAATAATTCTTAGGTACGCTTGTAAGGAATTTCTGCAACAAACATAAGCTTTTCCCTGATTGTTTCTATATTTTGTATGTCGCTCGAGGGGATGTAAATATACCTGGGGATATTTCGGTTTTGTTTCCCGCTATACGGACCAATCTTTTAAATCATTTTGTTTAAAAGTGAAAGGTATGGTGCAAATTTGTTTACTTGAGATTCGATTTACGCGATGTATACGTAGCATTGTTAAATATTTTTCAAGAAAGATAGTATAGTATTAGAGGAATATCTATTAATGAGGGAAAATGACAAAGTAATCGATCTTTCAATAAAAACTACTATTTTCACGGTTTTTTAGAAGGTAAGTGTTTTCCACCAATTTTCTGTCAAAATGTCAATTGTCGTAATCTTTAAAAATACACTCCGCGAGCTGCTGTTGTTCCTACTGTTATTTTAGCTGTCGCAATCCAGCTTGTGTAACTACCTGTTATGTTTAAAAGCTCATTAAACTTCCGAAATGGTCGATTTTAGTTTTAATTTAAGTCAGTTTTACTCTTCCATATGATAGAATACATGTTTATTTGATCACTGAGAATCTTTGCAAACGAAAAAATAAGTGTAAAGCACATTATTAGTACATAGTTAAGAACGGATTTTGTTTACAAATTAATGGTCGTCTCTTTTCGATAAACCCCTTCGGCAGAAAACTGCGAGTTGGAAACGCTTCGATCGATAATATATAATTTATTCACTTCAGAGATAAACATAATATGAAAAACTGTAGGGTTGCGATTACAAATTAGAAAGTTTGTGGTTACTTTTTAAGAACATCCCTTTATTACCCTCTGGTGTATCAATAAATTGTACTGCTGTTCTGACAACACGGTCAAAATTGTACCATAAAACACTCTGATGCCATTCACGGCATGAACAAGTAGTGCTTGCGTAGTAAATATGAATTTTAATGGGCACGTTTTTGATAAAAACTTTAATTTGGATATATATTAAAACGGAACATATGGTCCATTCCAACACATAAACACTTTCATAAAGTCCTTCACCAAAATTTGGAGATGAACCAAACGACGATGTTTCATAATCAAGTGGTGGGATTGCAACATCAGCTCTTCATGGAAAGTATAAAACAGCAACGGTTCTGTGCACAGCCAGTCATCGACTACACCACAAGTCACCAAGATGTTTGTATTAGTGCTACTATTCGTATCTTCGGCAGCGGGTAAGTTAATATTTCTGTTGTCTTGTTTTTAATTTTGTAATTCAGGATGTGATTAACACAATGATATCAGTCAATACTTATGTTTTGTTTTCGAGGATTTATGTATAAAGGAACAAAGGACATTGTTGTAACAGTTGATATTTTAACAATATTTCTAATAGTTGTTCGTCAAAATAAAGTTAAATGCAAATACTCCGGTGTTTTATGCTGGCTATTCAATTATTTAATACTGTTTTGTAAAAATAAACAAATCACTAGACAACGTATTTCGCACATATTATGTAGTTAATTAAAGTTGTTACTCCGAAACGTCTATACCTTAATTTAAATATATCTATTTCATTGTGAAACAAGTTATTACAACTTATGCTCGAAATCTTCATTGGTAGAATTTGTACTAAGCATATGCGTATAAAGTGTCTTGCTAAAGGACACCACACATAACCGCGTGACGGAGGATTGAATCCACGACCCTCCGATCATGGTCCATTGGACTAAACGCTCTTACATTCATAGGTGCAATAATTGATTTGATGCATGCGCAGGGGATAAATCGATCTCAAAACTGCTGAGTGTCACTTTAAGTAGAACCAATACCGATGTCATTCACATTTAAGTATATTTATAGATCAAACAAACGGCCAGATATAGAAGTTTTATGAAAGATCGTACCTATGTATCATATTTGTAACTTTGATATATGACACTATAATAAAGTAATGAAGTATAGTATGTTAATCCACATCATGTTATTTGCATCATATTCGTAAGCCAACCGGTGCATTTAAACGCAAGTCACATTATCGAGTTATAATTAATACGGCCAGCTGTTTCTTCATAACAGTTTGAGGGACTTTAATATCAACATTAAGTTTGTAAGTCACAAGATCTGCACATTTTAAACAAAAGGTTAAGTATTATTACGGATAATTGAACAGTTTGTGTAATAACATAGTACGTGACAGGTAATTATTAAAAACGCAATTTTTTGAATACAGAATAGTTAGTCTAGGATTTTAGCATATTGCATAGCTTATCATTACAAATAATTACACATCAATACATAGATACATGCGCATGCATAAATCATGAACATTCAAATAAAGGTTATATAAACGAGAGTGAATGACAATTAAATGATCAAGTCATAGTATTTAATTTTGATGTCATTTCTTGAGAAGCTTTTATTATATATTTTGTTATTTAAGAGTCTAACTTTATTACAGTTCAGTGACTGGATAAATTTAAAAACACTTTAATTATTATAATAATATTTTGGTACAAATTGTCTCCTAAAGTTTGAATAAGTGGAACATATTATAAACAAGTGGAACTCATTCTTAATATCCTGCCTGTTACAAACAATACATTTCCTATATTGTCGTTGAATTGGAACATCTTTATGTCGATCTTTTTCAATTTGCAGTCCATGTGAAAAGAATCGGATTTTAGTAATCGCTACCCTATGTTTTTTAATTACAAGTTTTAACAAATAATCAGCCATGACAAATGCTTGTTTCAGTTCTCTAAATAATTTTTTTATGCGTTCACGCCATCCTGATATAAATACGTCTATGAGTCTTTGTTTTAACACTAGTAATAATATGTGATCATTTATTGATCTCGGAAAAAGTCACACTTCACGTAATCCTAGATTATTTAATAACAGTTTTAGTTCAAACGCCCAATTATTTGCATTGTTATCTGTAGTAGTATAAGGTAATTCAAAAACAGCTCATAGTATGCAATTATTAGTTTTGATTATTCTTACTTTCCTCGCTAATTCCATTGGGAGTCTACTGGTTTGAATGTTAAATGTATTTTTATTCCGATCTATTATTTTTATCGGTTCATATATGACGACCGTAGTTAATTTGTTCAATTTTATATGTTAAAAGTGATGAAATTGTTGGAATTAAACGAAAAACAATGTAGGAAATAGTTTTGTCTTGGTTATCATTCATGCTATATTCAGAGTTGATACAATATCCATACTTTTTCAAGGCGTCAAGTATATTTTATATTATGGAATAATGTGTTTCCTATACTGACACAGCTTTGAAACGTATTTAATCTGACCATTATGTTATAAATTATGGCTAACGTTTGCACCACTGCACGCTTTTATTTGCATAGAACTAAGATCCCTTTCCTACGAAACATGTGCCTGTGTGTGTAAAACACGTACACATGCATGCACGCAAACGCACACACACACACACACACACACACACACACACGTGCGCACGCACACCCAAACACTCTCGTACAGACGCGTACATTTGTACTGACACGCATACTTCTTCTACTGCTAAAGCGAAAACGTACATACTTTATATTGTGCATCCTGTTATAATGTTATTTTTCAATTAAGACTTCTTTTAATTGTCTGTTGTTGCTAATACTGAACATGTACAATAGTATGTGTTTGTTTGCCTTGCCAGCCAGTTCGATATCGAGGATTGTAAATGGCGACAATGCAGAGATGGTGGACCACCCACACCAAGTGTCGTTGGAATCTGGCGGCTCCCATATATGCGGAGCCTCCATACTTGCACCTCATTGGGTGCTAACAGCTGCACATTGTGTGACCGGCAGGTATGATCATTTACTAATTGTTTTGCTGTTCCCCTACATTGACTCCAAATTATAATTAGCTGGTGATTGTTGGGAGTCCCATGTACATGTAAAAGTTACGTAAGGTGTGCATACTATACGACATTCAGAAAATAACATATCTGGTAAACTTCGTTTTACTTGTCAATGGGCATTGGTGTGTATTAGGGTGGGTGTTTGTGCTTAGTTTGCCCAGGTAGGAGATGTCAGTCTGACTGACTTCGAATTTGACCTTAATAAGACTGAACATATATATGTATATTGCTATAACTTTGATCAAAACATTTAAACCATTTGAAGAGGTCTGGAAATAAATGCGGAAGATAAGCTGAAATGCTGCAAATTTTTAAATATTTATAAATTTCCAACATAAATTTAGTTTCGTGAAACCAAGGAATTAGCGATTCTATAGTTCCTTGGTGAAACTTTAATTTACGAGAGCATATTATATAACTTATCGAACCGAAAGCAATAAATACCAAAAAGACCGGAAAGGTAGTTTGTACCGCAGTAGACTATGCATATATATATCTATGCTATATTATTTATTTTGGATATTGCAGTGTTATAAAGAATAATATTCACAAATATATTCACATGAACCCAAAATATTATCTAATTTAATTAACAGTTTGGACTACATGTATATGAAAACTTATACACAAACTTGACACAAATCAATTGATGAATATACAATTCTGATATCTTTAAATTGACTCTCACATATACCAACGATATATTTTAAACATTCTCACTGTAGATATCTATACTATATATATTATTTGGCAGAACATTAATTTTATTTTAATACTGACTAACATTTAATTATTATCTACGTTTAAATTTCAAGAAAATATCACTTACCTAGGAAGAGGTCATTTTCCAGTTCCAATTAATATTTTATTACACAATTTACGATTAAATACAATGAGTCAAAGATGTTAAATGACTGGAATCGGGAAAAAAACCTTATATAATGAAAAGTGTTCTGTCAATTTAAGTCAATGAAATAAATAATTATAAACCAATTTTAGTGAAAATGTGTCATCTTTATCAGTAACTCACAACAAATATTATAAACAAATTTTGATGAAATTTGCCGCGTAACATTTAATGGAAAACTCCGTCTATGCTGCATTTCCATTCATTAATGAATGATACATGTTTGTATTTCTATCGCAGTGCTTCGAATTACGCCATTGCAACGAATTCTGGACGACGAGGCCATCAGGAAACGACATACCAAGTGCAAAGTGTGACCCGTGTATGTATTTTCATGTATTGTAAGAAACAATGTTTTACTGCACTTCAAGGGAACTATGTTACACCGCAGTAAGCAACATCCAAAGTCCAAGAGACCAGTGTTTGCATATTCGTTAAAGCTGCGCGGTTTTATTTTTTTTGTCTTTAAATATTTTTTTCCCATAATGCATATACATTCAAGTCATCCGCGGTTTTATAGGTTTTCGGTATAATGGGATATGAACTGGAAAATATAAATATCACAATATTATCGGCTATTTTAATGAGCAGAACATTTAACACAATTATGGTTACCATAATGAACATGTTTCACTGTTCCGTAAGTGAACACTGTTACACCAAAGCGAACGTTACCTGTGGTCACAGAGATCAGTGTTTGTATATTCGTGTACCATAAGGGAAAATGTTACAAGCAAGTGAACAGTGGTTGTAATCATAGCGTTCACTGCATATATACATTGTATAAAACTATGTCACATCACCGTAGACGTCACCTGTTACCATAGTGACCAGTGAGTAATTATATTCCTGTAAGACAACAATTTTACGCGTCTATAAAGATGCATGACCGATAGCTTTCTGTCAAGTAAATGCTTGAAAGTTTATTGAATCATAAAGAGGAATGTCCCAATCGAAGATAATAGTTGATTCCGTCCTCCTATTTTATCTTATTGATGAGAAATGCGTTAATACACAGATCGGCATTTTCCGTTTTATTCGTTAATGTTTTAGCTTTACCCGAAACTGGACAATGAGTGACTTATCGGGGGCAGTGATTCAGAATTTTGTCAACAAAGAATTTTACATTACAGAAACAAAATAAAGTAGAAGTTATTGAACAGAATATCCATAATATATGATGTTTGATATAAATGTGCAGTTTTACTGCTAAGATAAAAAATATCGACGATACTTAAGGTCTTATTTGTAACGATGGAGAGTGGTGTATGTATATTCTTGAGGATATGTGGCTACTGTATAAAGTTACATGTACCTTAGCCATAGAGTATTGATAGGTAATTCATACGCGCAAACTAATAAAACTCATGAGTACAACTGTGCTAAAACCGCCACAAATGGCTTAAATGTGTCTGTGTTTAAGACTTTTCGCTGATCTGGCGATATATGGGCTAAAATCAAACCAGTGTCATGCTTCATGTATCTATGCCGTCATTAATACATTGACCACAAGTAAAAAAGTAACATGAAACAATCAAGAATTCGTTTGATCATTTCTGTAAAATAAATATATGTTCAAGAAAAAGATTACCTGTTTATAAATATCCTGGTATTTTTTTCAGCACCCAAATTATCAATCTGGCGCTGGAGCGTACCCAAATGACATTGCAATATTGTATTTAGCCGAGGCTATTGATCTCACAAATAACGTCCATCGCGCAATCGCACTTGCTCCTTCAAATGCCGACTATACGGGACAGACATGTACGATCAGCGGATGGGGAAGGCTAAGTATGTTGCTCTTTAAAACTGATCAACTACTATTGTGAAGAATTATCAACTAAAAGTTTTACTGAAATTAGCGATTAGACTTGTACTTAATAAAGCAATGTAACACAAATGTTGAAAACGTAAGTTGAAATTGACATGGAGCAGAAACTCTATTGCGCTATCATCCGATTTAAAGTGAAATAGTGACTTAAGTTCTCGCAATCAAATGATCAAAAATAATAAAAAAAGATAAATAATTTGTAGACATACTGATACTAATACAACTTAAACTGATACCTATATTTATGCTAATATTAATACTAATACTAAAATTACTAATACTTATACTGATACTACTAATATTAATACTAATATTCCTAATACTTATACTTATATTAATGGTTAAATTAATACTAACACTAATACTCATACTACTGATACTGATAATAATACTGATTCTACTAATATTAATACTAATACTCCTAATACTTATACTAATATTAATACTAATACTTATACTACTAATACTAATACTACTAACACTAATACTACTACTACTTATACTACTGCTACTATTTATAATACTTATACTAATGTGTATTTTAATGCTTCTTCTTATATCAATATTAATACTAATACTACTTATACTGATACTGATATTAATACTAATACTTCTTATACTTATACTTATACTGGTACTGATACTTATATTAATACTAATACTAATACCACTAATACTTTTAGTACTACTACTACTTATACTTATAGTTATACTTATGCTAATGTTAATGTTTAAATTAATATCAATACTACTACTACTAATACGTATATAAATACTAATATTAATACTTATATTTATATTTATATACTATTATTTATATACTAATACTAATACTTATACTATACTAATACTTATAATAATACTAATGCTAATACTTAAACTAATACTTATACAAATACTGAAACGTGTACAAATACTAATACTTCGACTTATAAAAATACTTCTATTACTACTAATAATATTAATAGATATACAAATACATATACTAATACTTCTTATAGTAATACTAATAATTATATCAATACTTGTACTGATAGTTATACTGATACCAATACTAATACGTATATTAATACTGATATTATATTTATATACTTATACTAATTTTTATATACTTATACTAATACATATAATTATATACTTATACTAATTTTTATATACTAATACTAATACTAATAATACTACCAATATCAATAACAATACCAATAGTAATACGTGTAGAAATACTAATACTTATACTAATTCTAATGTATACACTTATACTAATATCAATACTAAGACTTTTACAAATACTAATATTAATACTTAATATATTGATACTTATACTAATAAAAAACAAATACAAATACTAATACTACTAATACTAATACTTATTCTAATAATACTAATAAATTTGTACTTATATTAATACTAATAGTACTAATACTAATAATACTCATATTTATACTAATATTAATATGTATTCTAATACGTATACAAATACGAGTGACTTGATTATAGATCTCTGTTAATACTGATAATAATAATAATAATATAATAATAATAATAATAATAATAATAATAATAAAACGTATTTAAGTAACGACTGAACAGATTTCAACAAATGAAACTACAATGTTTGAAACATATACATATCATGTATTTTATTTTTTTATTTTTATCAATTCTGCGTTAGGATAACAGGGAAACATTAACGTGTATGTTTAAGAATTGTTGATTGATATTTTTAGATCGCGACTTGTTTTATAAAATGTTAATTTCTTTTAAATATTAAGTTTCAATTGGTAATGATAATATTTAAAACGTCTTCATGTGGGTTTAAGTTCATACGAGGGGGGTGGGGGGAGGGGGAGGTCAGAACTTTTGATATAATTGAAAAAAAAACAACAACACATCATTAAGCAAAATTTTGCACATATCAGAATTCATTTTTGTGGTATACGTGTTTTTTAAGTGAATCCTTGCAAAGACTTTGTCTCCGGCTTAGGCAAAGTGAAAGTCATTAAACTATGGTATAATTTACGATACACGAGTCAATGATATATCCATAACACATGTTTATTGTTTATACAGGTGGAAATGGGAACCTACCGACCACCCTACAGGAAACGACTGGAACAATTCTTAGCGGAAATGGATGTGCAGGTTATTGGGGAAGTAACATCAATGACAACGTCCATATTTGCATCCATAACCCATCTACCGGATCTTGCAACGTAAGGGGTGTTTTATCAGGTTTAACGACATTTTCAGCGGTGCGTCCGGGCTTATTGATCTCTAGCAACCTCTCGTTATCCTAAACTGAGTAAAAAAGCATGGTCAAGTCATTGGTAGAGCATCTGACCTACAATAAAGGGGTCGTAGGTTCGATCCTCTGTTACGGCTATGTGTAGTGTCCTTGAGTAATGTCTAGTACTGGTTTAAACAGGATGATTTCGTGCGTGATTTGTCTAAGTTGTTAGGACTTCTTTCACATGCGGTATAAAATAAATAAGTTTAATACAGAGTAAAATAGCCGTAGTTTTGAATTAACGACATGTTAACATATTTTAGACTTCGGAGAAATAAAAACATTCTATAAAGAACATCAGCTGCAAAATCTATAAGTAAGGTCTCATCTAATAGACGTTGGCGTAATCCACCACAACCTCCTGCGATTGTTTCATATTTTAATTGACCCTAGATGATAACCAGTCATTTACATTATATGTTATTAATCATTCTCAAATCGCAGTGGTGATTTAGTGATAGAGCTTCCTCCTAGCATGCGAAAGGTCTTAGGTTCGATCCCCTGTCGGGTCATATCAAGACTTTAAATATGGTATTAGAAATTTCCTGTTTGACGATCAGCAATTAGCAGATCATGAATTTAAGGTCTGGTCGGGCAGTTGTCAATAAAATGTGACTGGGGCGGTATCATACCATGTCCTTGCGGCATGATACACCAGTATTGGAGCGCTCAGAATACTGTCTCAAGTAGACACCGTCACGATAAAACTTAAAATATTTTTGAAAGCGACGCTAAACCGTCACCATACAATAACCATAACAAATCATTTTCTAACACAGATCATAAGTTAGCTTAAACTAATACATTACATCTTGATCAACTGAAGCATCCAATTGATAATCTGTCATTTACTTAATAATTGTTGTTAGGGACGGTTTCATTAATCACCTCATGATGAGATGTTCCTCAACTCAAAATGCTCATTTTCTCTTCTAAGTCGTTACTCGAACTCATTACACAGCACAGAATTAATGTTGTAATACATCTTTACTTATTAGAAAATGATAACATGTCAAATTATCAATATAAATTAAGTTATCCCATTTCAAAATATTGAGTTGAGGAAAATCTCAAGTTCAGATCTTTGGTGAAGCTGGACCTATTCATTATATTTAGTATTATTCCTAAATTGAGATTATTCGTCGGTTATCTTAAACATCAGCTTCCGATATAATAAAGTTAATCAGGTATTCTATATATATTCGCATAAAAATATGAACGAATGTTAACATTGATTTTTTTTCCAGGGCGATAGTGGTGGTCCAATGGTTTGCAACAATGTTTTAGCTGGTGTAACGTCCTGGGGTGCCAGTGGGTGTACTGTGACTTACCCAAGTGTGTATTCCAAGGTGTCCAATTACGTCTCATGGATACAAACCCAGATGGGATCAAAATGAACATCTGTAACGAAACACAAAGTGCACCAATGTGTACATATTTGGTTTTTGATTTTAAAACAGTATAATGAATTAATGGAAACAATTTCGAAATAAATTTCAAGTCTCTGTACCATTGTGTGTTATTGTTCTTTATTTTTTTGAAAACTTGTATATTGCTATGTATTTTAGAATATATCTACAATATTAAAGCATGAAACATTCGATCCTGGTGTATGGCATACATATTTTTTTAAAAGCAGTCACCGAGCATTTTTGAGAAGTTGAAAACGGTGACCAATTAAAGAGTATTTCCGAAATATTAAAAAAATGTTGTCGACCATTTCTGAAATATCAATGGAAAAACTCACAATCACAAACTGTTCAAGGGAATTAATCAGGAATTTTGAAAATTTCGTAATCGGCTAAAAAGATTTTTTTTCCAATATGTCAAGCCTATATACACTCACTGACATATTATTACCAAAGGATTTATACTTAAACATGCGAAAATAATATATTGAAAAGGGATTTCCTAACTTGGACTACGAGCATAGGTTAGACTAAAATATATTCCGCTTAAAATTACACATATCTGGTTACGTATTAAATGAGTCACATGATGTCATTTTGATTTTAATTTGATTTGTTATACAGGTTTGCGTAGTAAAAATGGTTTCATCTTTCATCTTCAGTGTGACGATGCGAATGTCGTAAAAAATATTTAAGTGATGTCTATTTTGTTTCAATATTACCACTCAAATGTAAATATGGATTTTGTCATGTTTTGATATTTTTGACATACCAAACCAATCGGATTTTATTTATTAATGATAATAATGTACTTTTTATCCACTTTTATAGTTATTTTTAAAGGTAATTATAGCGTTTTTCCCGACAAATTCCCATTAATGTATTATTGGTCAACCAATGCTGGTAAATACTTCGGCTCATAATGCTGGCGAAAATCCTATTCCGTTTCTTCACCAGTATCCAGCGATCCGATTTCATTCATTATATCAAAGGTCATTAACAAATTTTATGTAATTGAGAGGAAAAGTTTTGCTATTTGTTTCACACGTCTAACTATGACCTAAAATATTATGTTAAAAACTGTCTTGTTATACTTTTCACGCTCATTTATCCACAATAATAACCAGATTATGCATGTTTTGTTGGTACATATAACATTTAAAATTTAAACAACGTGGAATGATCTACATGTAGTTTAGAAGTGCTCATAATTTGTCAGTGACGTCATATATTGCTAATGTTCTGACATTATCAGTACAACTTTAAACAAGTACTCAAAATAATACAAACCGTTACCGAAAGCAGACTGATTCAGTGCAAAATTCAAATGGCGGTAGTACAGCGGATAGAATATTGGTCTCTCAAACAAGAGGCTGCGGTGCGATCCTCAGCTCGACCAGATGCCTCTCAAATATAACATTCAGAACTTGTACTACAAAGGAACAGGTCTCGAGAACGGGTCATTTAAACTTTGATATTCAATATTTTTTAGATAGCTGTATTTCGGTAATAAATGCATGATACATGGACAATAAAACAAAATGTACACTAAATAGAATTTTAACATACATGCGACATAATGCCATGGCATGCACACCAGCACCAAGGATAACACAAAAAAGAGTAATCTCTTATTGCCACTGTTGTCCTTTATGATGTTAGCGTGACATATAGTGGCAATCAATCAATCAATCAATCAATCAATCAATCAATCAATCAATCAATCAATCAATCAAAACCTTAATTATCATAGAGATAAATTGCACTATTAACTTATTAACAATCAAGTAGACTATCACATGCAATATCAGTATTAAGTTGATTAAATATATCACTGTATATTGTAACTTACACAGTACAATTTTATGTATCACATGTTTAGATGAATATCACAGACTTAAATTGTGCATACTACGATACTATATATAATTATACTTATGTCAATTATATTAACGCCTATATTTAATCATTGTGATGCATATTAACTTAAACAAATGAATTAACATCTATTATTATCATAACAAATAGTTAAGTAGCAAACTTTAAAGACATTTCGATAAAAGTAATTGACAATTTTAAGTTCATTTAAACGTAATTAAAACTAGTTTGGTTTAAACATATTTTATTCATTCAAATGTACATATATACACATAAGTTTAGGTATAAATATGGATTAGAACGGAAGATAAAATCTTATAAAGATCTTTTCCATGACATATATCAATTGTGAACAAATTTGGCAGATTATTAACAATTTGATTTATGCTCTTAGCATTACGAATATAACATAGTTCAAAATATATTTAATAAAAACGTTTAACATACTTTTAGTAATATTGTTTCTGATATATTTAAGAAACTTAGAAAATGAAGTGGGTAATTAGAAAAAAAAGAAAGGTGATTAAAATGATTAAAGTAATGGATGATTATGTGAATTCACATAACAATAATGGTTAACATTTTTGGACAAGTTCTGAACGGCATGGACGAAATTGGGAGACGGGCTGACCTCACCACGTAAATAAAACTAGCTTTGTTATTTCTTCAGACTTACTTACATGTTCAGGAGAAACGATTAGTGGAAAAAAAGTATTTGTGAACTGCTTCAAATATTTTAACATTATTGTCATAAGAGAGTTGTGGTTCACCAAAAAGAAGTATATTTAAAGAAACTGTACATAACTCACTGACATATGTCAGGAGTGGTATGCGTTGATGCTGGTAAAGGTGACAATTGAGAAAGAAGTGAGCTGTGCTTTTTATTTGTCCACATGTACACAGGGGGGAGTCTTCAATGTGTTTAAGAAATAGATGTTGCTTCAGTGCATTACAACTCGTTCGGAGGCGGGCATGCAATAATTGGCATTTCCTTGTACCTATGTAATAGAATTTAGGTACTTTTGGTTCGTTACCTTCGAGTTTTTGAAAGGGAATATTCGGTAAAAAATAAAATTAAATAGTTTTGATTAATCATAAACGACTCACATGTTGGAAAAAATGCACACAGCCTTAGCCACCCAATGATAAAGCAGTAGAAATAAACAGTAGCCTATGTATGTGTCACCATAATCAACATTTGGTTCGTTCTAAAAGAAATATTTTATAAACAATGACATCCTATACGGAAAAATATATTTCAATAATGCATTTATATATCATAAAAAACAAGTTCTTAAATATTTTGCTACGTTATCGAGCCTATGAGACATAATAGCAGCCTGAAAACAAGGACGTTTTACAATCTGAGTTATCCGCTTATTAGAAGGTAAATACTATGTAAACTATCTGAACGTTTCCTGTTTTTGGCTGACACACAATAAAATGACTTTGACTTTGTACATTCAAACTTATATTTTGATGCAAACTGTGTTTAGTACATGACCGATTTCGAAGTAAACTATCTTATTTTAAACCCAATGAAAGACATTTCAAGGACTTATAATTCCTTTAGTACTATTATGAAGACACTCAATAAAACCCATTCCGCTTATTTTTGTTCTTTCGGTTGAATTCTAAGCTTCCAAGGGTTCCCTCTATCAGATTCATCTGTTGAACGGATCCATCTCTCCTGATTGATCCGTTCAATTGCATTTTTGTGAAAGCCACATTTGAGCATCACGTTGATTGGTCATTACTTCAACTGAAAGTTCGAATGACGTCACAATTTAGTAAGCGTTTTCAATTGCTATGAATTGTGGGACAGGCATAGAGTTCCTCGAATTTTTCATTGGGGTTAAAAGACCAGGGACCCGTTTCACTAACTTTTGTTAGTCTTCATAACATCATACGATCAAACTGTGACATCTTGGAACGTTTCATTTCCGCAGTAGTTTTGAAAAATTTAAAAAGAATATAATATAACCATCGTAAAATAAAACGACACACTGAATGAATTTCTCGACCTTTTTGTCATAATTTCAAAGTTTACACAAAGAAGTTCGGGAGACATCAGGCTCTGTGATAGACTATTATCAGATATTTTTGACTATCATAACTGCAGTTTTGGATGCTGCCTGAGGACTTCGGGCTGTTAATGTTTCTGTTTCCTGGGAATCACATATTTGGTTTTGTGTTTCTCGAGAATAAAATACCGTGACTGTCGACCGTGTTAAGAGGAGTGAGGGGGTTGAATGTTTTATTACCGCTCATGAACTCTATAAAACCGAGTATGCTATTCTTTTCGTGATTAAATTTATTGTTTTAACATATATTATCATGCCAAAGTGTTGTCTCTGTCAAGGCATTGAACTGCACTAAATGGTAATCTGAAGAGTAGACTGGTATTGTTTTAACATATATTATCGTGTTAAAGTGATGTGTATGCCAAGGTATCCAACTGCACTTAATGGTAATCTGTAATGTAGACTGGTATTGTTTTAACATATATTATCGTCTTAAAGTGATGTGTATACCAAGGTATCCAACTACACTAAATGTTTATCTATAGTTTAGACTACAATAGATAAACAACGTAATTTAACCCCAGTGTCTTACCGATACGTTAAAACTATTGTTGAGGTACTCGCTTTATATGTCTACCATTAATACATACTGAACGGAACAGCTAACCCACAACCTGACAGTTCATGTATTCGTAGACATTAAACATTCAACCATATCAATCACCTCTTCCAAAGGCGCTTTGATATCGGGTAAACTGATTGTTTTCCTGTTGGTATCGATACAATATCGAATCGATTTAACATTGAGATCATTGAGAGTAAAAAACACCAACTGAGACGGGTCTTCTAAAATGACGTCACGACGAAATGCACCATAAAAACACGATACCATTTTGAGCATTTCAAAACGAATTGAAAGGTCATAAGCAATGGAATTGTGTTTTGTTGTAATTGTTCGTTTTCTAATTCATCAACATCATTATTGGGCGAAATCAGTCATGAAACAAAGCAAATAAAATTCAATTTGTAAAAAAGATTTTGCAAACCGACCCTTTCAGCCACCGTTATACATCCCATGCTTACAAATGTTTATTATGTTTTTCAGTTATTATTTCATTAACATCATTATTAGGCGAAATCAGTCCTGAAACAAAGCAAATAAAATTCAATTTGTAAAAAGATTTTGCAAACCGACCCTTGCAGATAGCATTATACATCCGTTGCTTACAAATTTTCATTTTTTTTAGTTATTATTTTTCGATGGCCGACACGGACACACAACACCACATTGTAACAGGCACGATTTCGTACGTGCAAAATAACCATTTTTTATCAAACAGCACGGGTAATTGTATCGAATTTAGCAATCAGCCTTGGTAAAATCAATACATTTTTGTCATATTCAAAATTTAATAACGTTACTGTATATTTTGACGAATATAGTTGTAACGTATAGTATATAATCATATCGATACATTTGACTGCTATGTTTGCACAATTAGCCCATCTATGGTTTCACTGTCATTGGTTGTTCGAACAAAAGGTTAGTTAAAATATAGTTTTTATTACCATTTTGTTTATTAGAACAACACAATATATCTATAAACAATTTGAAAATCATCACAACGATATATCAATCTTGATGAGATTTTATAGAAACTGTTAACGTTTCCGAGATAAAGCAGCAGGCGATTATTTGCATTCTGAGTATGTTCTGAGAATTTTCCAAAAAATGACTTAAACATTCTATTTTAAAATAGAGCAGTTATTGATGTTAATATTGAAAAGATTAAAAAAAACCCCGATAAATGCAAGAAAACAGACACGAAATTTCTTAACTCAATTTAGCTTAAGAGATTAGTATATTGTGTGAGAATAAGAAAACTTGACAGCTCATTCATACCTGTATAGTTTATTAAAAATATTTTACTATTTAAAATAAATATGAAACTTTGTACAGCATCAATAAATGCTATGTATATATCGTTCGAATGTTTGGGCCACCGAATATTAAACTATTTACAACATCATGCATACTAGGTGTAGTTTTTGTAATAATTTCACACTGACAAGGTCGTGGAAAGAACAATTAAAAATAAAGGTGTACATTTTCTATACCCCTCTCCCACATTCAAGAATAATAGTTTTTGGCTATATTTTTATGGATGTTACTAAGTCGTGTAATATAAGCGGCCTAAAATATGCATGTGCAGAATAGCAAAACTACAAACATTTTACAATGTGAATAAGAAGATTTTAAAAGTTTACCTTAAATTTGACTGTTTTGGCCTAACCCCCAAGGTACATTATCTTAGTGAGTACTTTTTATATTATGCACCCTATAGCAATTTTAGTGTCCGATAGCTATATATCGACATAATCAGATCTAAGTAATTTTTTGTATATATTGTTGATATATATATATTGTTCATTAGGATTTAAGCCGATGATGTTACATTCAATATCCTGATAGGAGATGCCTACTATTACATTGACTCTTATCTTATCATTTCACATAACTCATTTCATAAATTCAACATGAAATACGTCCGAATGTGAGAGACTCTAAATAGTATCTTATGCATAGTCCTGTTGCAGCAAATTCCTATGAAGTTTAACAAGTCAAAAGGCTAGGGTATATAGGGCCTTTTTCAGTTTTAAATTGCATAGTCGTGGGAAGCATAAAGTGTCATTTCTCACGCATTTGTTATAATGATGGCATAATAAACAAGGCCGTAGGAATCGCTTTAAATGCCGAAAACGTAAAACTAAGTTGATTTTTTTCTCAACATCCTACTATATAGATCTAATAATAAAAAAAGTAATGATAATATTAATAATAATGATAAAAATAATAATAATGATGATAATAATAAATGATGATGATGATGATGATGATTGCGATAATAATAATAGTAGTAATAATAATAATAATAATAATAATAATAATAACGATACTACTACTACTACTACTACCACTAAAAAAGATAATAATAGTAATAATAATATTAACAATAATAATAATAATAATACAGAAAGTAAACACCTTATGAAATATACCATTATTAATACTATTAAAATGGGCTGTATTGTAGCGAATAGAGTGTTGGCCGCTAACGCCAGAGGTTGCGGGTTCGACTCCCGGCTCGACCCGATGGTCGTCTCTTTTCGTTAAACCCCTTCGGCAGAAAACAGCGAGTTACGCAGCTTAATCGGAACCGCGTCGGTCGGTAATATATGATTAATTTACTTCAGAGAGAAATATAATATAGGGAAATATAGGGGATGCGATTACAAATTAAACAATTTGCGGTTACTTTTAAGAACATCCCTTTATTCCCCTCAGTGTATTAATGAACTGAATCTCACGAGTAAATTTATTGCAGGGAAGCGACAAATCGTTGATTTAAAATTAAAAATAAAAAATACTTTTTTGAATAATTGTAGTAAACAAATAACCCTTGGTAGCTTCTAAAAGTGGATCGTGACGTAATAGCGCGTGCATGCGATAGTATGAAGTGTATGGGAGGGTGGATCCTGAGTCAGAGTTACCAGACCAAATTAGTATTCGGTACTCATTGTTTTTCAGTGCGTATAAATACTTTATTATGCTCGATACAGTTTATTGCAGACATCAATATTTTTTTTAAAAAGAGAAAACCCAATAAAGATGCATATTGTTAGTCAAGTTTTAACTTTTCTAATTTTGTTAATGAACCCTTTATCTAACGGTCTTAATCAGCACACTACTACTACAATTCGCTTATTTTAAAAATAAACTGGTACGTCACCTAAATATGTAACACTATATTATGCATAAAGTGTGTAATAAAAAACCTTTAGAGAGTAAAGTTGTCACAATTGTACAATAAAACACTCTGATGCCATTCACGGCATGAACAAGTAGTGCTTGCACAGTAAATAGGGATTTTAATGGGCACGTTTTTGATAAAAGCGTTAGCTTGGATAATAATTAAATCGAACAAATGGTCCATTCCAACACATAAACACTTTCATGAAGTCCTTCACAAAAATTTGAAGATGAACCAAACGCCGATGTCTCATAATCAAGTGGTGGGATTACAACATCAGCTCTTCCGGGAAAGTATAAAACAGCAGCGGTTCTGTGCACAGCCAGCCATCGACTACACCACAAGTCACCAAGATGTTTGTATTATTGCTACTATTCGTATCATCGGCAGCGGGTAAGTTAATATTTCTGTTTCTTTGTTTTTAATTTTGTAACCCAGGATGTGATAAACACAATGATATCACTCAAAAACTTAGGTTTTGTTTTCGAAACTGAGGATATATATATAAAGGGACAAAGGACATTTTTTTGACAGTTTGTCCAAATGAAATAAAGATAAAATGAAAATACTCCGGTGTTTTATGCTGGCTATTCAAATTTTTAATACTGTTTTGTAAAAATAATAATAATATCAATATATATGATGGAAAGACAACGTATTTGGCACATATCAGCTAGTTAATTACAGTTGATACTTCTAAACGTCTCTACCTTTGTTTATCTATTTTACTTCGATTGTGAAACAAGTTCTTATAAATCATGTTCGAAATCTTCCTGGGTAGAATATGTACTAAGCATATGCGGATAAAGTGTCTTGCTGAAGGACACCACACATAGCCGTGACGGAGGATTGGACCCACCACCCTCCGATCATGGTCCACTGGACTAAGCGCTCATACATTCATAGGTGCAATAATTGATTTGATGCATGCGCAGGGGATAAATCGATCTCAAAACTGTTGAGTGTCACTTTAAGTCGAACCAATACCGATGTCATATACATTTAAGTGTATCGTAGATCGAACAAACGGCCGGGTATAGAAGTTTTATGAAAGATCGTACATATGTTTCATATTTGTAACTTTGATATGTGACATTATAATAAAGTAATGAAGTATAGTATGTAAATCCACATCATGTTATTTGCATCATATTCGTAAGCCAACCGGGGCATTTAAAGGCGAGTCACATTATCGAGTTATTATTAATACGGTCCGCTGTTTCTCCATAACAGTTTGAGGGACTTTGATATCAACATAAATTTTGTTAGTCACAAGATCTGCACATTTTAAACCAAAGGTTATTAATTATTATTAAGGATAATTGAACAGTTTGCGTAATAACATAGTATGTGACAGTTAACCATTAAAAACGCAAGTTTTTGAATACAGAATAGTTTGTCTAGGATTTAAGCATATTACATAGCTTATCATAACAAATAATAACACATCAATACATAGATATAGTGCATGCATAGAAAAACAAAACATAAACATTCAAATACAGGTTATATACGAGAGTGAAAGACAATTAAATGATCAAGTCATAGAATTTAATTTTGATGTCCTTTCTTGAGAAGCTTTTATTATATATTTTGCTGAGTTATTTAAGATTGTAACTTTATAACAGTTCAGTGACTAGATAAATTTAAAAACACTTTGATTATTATAACAATATTTTGGTACAAATTGTCTACTTAAGTTTGAATAATGATAACATAATATGAACAAGTGGAACTCATCCTCAATATTCTGCCTATTGTAAACAATACATTTCCTATATTGTCGTTGAATTGGAAAATCGTTATGTCGGTCTGTTTCAATTTGCAGTCCATGTGAAAAGAGTCGGATTTTAGTAGTCACTATCGTATGTTTCTTATTTACAAGTTTTATCAAATAATCAGCCATGATAAATGCTTCTTTCAGTTCTCTAAATAACGTTAGTGAGCTTCCTTTCATGCGTTCACGCCATCCTGATATAAATACGTCTTTGAATCTTTGCATTAACAAATGAATTAATATGTTTACATTTATTAAACTTGGAAATAATAACACTTCACGAAATCCTAGATTATTTAATAACAGTTTTAGTTTAAACGCCCAATTATTTATATTGTTATCTGATTGTAGTATAAAGTGATTAAAAACAGCTCGTAGTATGCAATTATTAGTTTTTGTGTATACTTTTAACCAATACTTGATTATTCTTACTTTCTTCGCTAATTCCATTGGGAGTCTACTGGTTAGAATATTAAATGTATTTATTCCGATCTATTATTTTTATCGGTTCATATATAACGACCGTAGTTGATTTGATAAATTTTATATGTTAAACGTGATGAAATTATTTGAATAAAACGAAAAACAATGTACGAAATAGTTTTGTCTTGGTTATCATTCATGCTATAACCAGAGTTAATACAAAACCTATACTTTTTAAAGGTGTTAAGTATATTTTATATTGTGGAATAACGTGTTTTCTATACGGACACAGCTTTGAAACGTATTTAATCTGACCATTACATTATAACTTATGGCTTACGTTTGCACCGCCACATGCATTTATTTGCATAGAGCCCACATCCCTTTCCTACGACACATGTGCCTTTGTGTGTAAAACACGTACACATGCATGTACGCAAACACACACACACACACACACACACACACACACACACACACACACACACACACACTCTCTCTCTCGTACAGACGCGTACATTTGCACTGACACGCATACTTCTTCTACTGCTAACGCGAAATCGTACATTATTTATATTGTGCATCCTGTTATAATGTTATTTTTCAATTAAGTATTTTTTTGATTGTCTGTTGCTGCAAATACTGAACATGTACAATATTATGTGTTTGTTTGCCTTACCAGCCAGTTCGATATCTAGGATTGTAAATGGCGACAATGCAGAGATGGTGGACCACCCACACCAAGTGTCGTTGGAATCTGGCGGCTCCCATATATGCGGAGCCTCCATACTTGCACCTCATTGGGTCCTAACAGCGGCACATTGTGTGACCGGCAGGTATGATCATTAACTAATTGTTTTGCTGTTCCCTACTTTGACTCCAAGTTATAATTAGCTGGTGATTGTTGGGAGTCCCACGTACATGTAAAAGTTACGTAAGGTGTGCATACTATACGACATTCAGAAAATAACATCGTTTAATATCTGGTAAACTCCGTTTTACTTGTCAATGGGCATTGGTGTATGTTAGGGTGGGTGTTTGTGCTTAGTTTGCCCAGGTAGGAGATATCAGTCTGACTGACTTCGAATTTGACCTTAATAAGACTGAACATATATATGTATACTGCTATAACTTTTATCAAAACATTTAAACCATTTGAAGAGGTCTGGAAATAAATGCGGAAGATAAGCTGAAATGCTGCAAATTTTTAAATATTTATAAATTTCCAACATAATTTTTTTTTCGTGAAACCAAGGACTTAGAGATTCTACAGTTCCTTGGTGAAACTTTAATTAACGAGAGCATATTATTTAACTTATCGAACCGACAGCAATAAGACCAAAATAACCGGAAAGGTAGTTTGTACCGTAGGAGACTTTACATATATATATCTATACTGTATTATTTATTTTGGACATTGCAGTGTTAAAAAGAATAACATTCACAAATATAATTATTCACGTGAACCCAAAATATTATTTAATTTAATTAACAGTTTGGACTACATGCATATGAAAACTTATACAGAAACATGATACAAATCAATTGATAAATATACAATTTCTACAGTAAGAAAGTTTAAAATATATCGTTGGTATATGTGAGAGTCAATTTAAGGATATTAGAATCTAAACTGATTATGGCAAAACATAGATTTTATTTGAAAACATACTAACATTTAATTATTATCTACGTTTAAATTTCAAGAAAATATCACTTACCTAGGAAGAGGTCATTGTCCAGTTCGAATAAGAATTTTATTACACAATTTACGATTTAATACAATGAGTCAAAGATGTTAAATGACTGAAATCGAAAAAAAGAACCTTATATAATGAAAAATGTACTGTCAGTTTCAGTCAATGAAATGCTGTATTCTAATTAGTTTTTTTTTCTTGACCAACCATTTCATAGCGTGTTAACTGCGAAAAGGTGCGTTTACATAGAAAAAATGCCATTAGGCTTAATTTAATACCAGGAAACCCCAATTTTGTACGTCTATAACATGTTGTTACATCAATTGATATTTTTTGACTACCTTTTATTTAACTGTTTAGTTACATCCGGCTAAGTTCTTCTAGTAAAAACACTTATGGATAGTTGATTTAAGTCAAAAGTCTATCGCTAAAATTGAACCCTTGTTTCAATGATCAGACAGGTATTTTCGCCAAGCTACACACACACACACACACACACACACACACACACACACATGGGTAATAATTACATTTATATATATATATATATAAATAATTATAAACCAATTTTAGTGAAAATGTGTCATCTTTATCAGTAATTCACAACAAATATTATAAACAAATTTTTATAAAATGTGCCGCATAACATTAATTGGAAAACCTCGTCTATGCTGCATTTTCATTCATTAATGAATAATGCATGTTTGTATTTCTATCGCAGTGCTTCGAATTACGCCATTGCAACAAATTCTGGACGACGAGGCCATCAGGAAACGACATACCAAGTGCAAAGTGTGACCCGTGTATGTATTTTCATGTTTTGTAAGAAACAATGTTTCACTGCACTTCAAGGGAACTATGTTACACTGCAGTAAGCGACATCCAAAGTCCAATAGACCAGTGTTTGCATATTCGTTAAAGCTGCGCGTTTTATTTTTTTGTCTTTAAATATTTTATTTCCCATAATGCATATACATTCAAGTCATCCGCGGTTTTATAGGTTTTCGGTATAATGGGATATGAACTGGAAAATATAAATATCACAATATTAACGGCTATTTCACTGAGCAAAAGTTTAACAAAATTATGGTTACCATAATGAACATGTTTCACTGTTCCGTAAGTGAACACTGTTACACCAACAGGAACGTTACCTGTAGTCATAGAGATCAGTGTTTGTATATTCGGGTACCATAAGGGAAAATGTTACAAGCAAGTGAACAGTGGTTGTAATCATAGCGTTCACTGCAAATATACATGGTATAAAAACTATGGCACATCACCGTAGACGTCACCTGTTACCATAGTGACCAGTGAGTAATTATATTCCTGTAAGACAACAATTTTACGCGTCTTTAAAGATGCATGACCGATAGCTTTCTGTCATGTAAATGCTTGAAAGTTTATTGAATCATCAAGAGGAATGTCCCAATCGAAGATAATAGTTGATTCCGTCCTCCTATTTTATCTTATTGGTGAGAAATGCGTTAATACACAGATCGGCATTTTCCGTTTTATTCGTTAATGTTTTAGCTTAACCCGAAACTGGACAATGAGTGACTTATCGGTGGCAGTGATTCAGAATTTTGTCAACAAAGAATTTTACATTACAGAAACAAAATACAGTAGAAGTTATTGAACAGAATATCCATAATATATAATGTTTGATATACATGTGCAGTTTTACTGCTATGATAAAAAAATCGACGATACTTAAGGTCCTATTTGTAATGATGGAGAGTGGTGTATGTATATTCCTGAGGATATGTGGCTACTGTATAAAGTTACATGTACCTTAGCCATAGAGTATTGATAGATAATTCATACGCGAAAACTACTAAAACTCATGAATACAACTGTGCTAAAACCGCCACAAATGGCTTAAATGTGTCTATGTTTAAAAGTAACATTATGCAATTGAAACAAACAAACATTTGTTTGATCAATTCTGTAAAATAAATATATGTTCAAGAAAAAGATTACCTGTTTATAAATATCCTGGTATTTTTTCAGCACCCAAATTATCAATCTGGCGCTGGAGCGTACCCAAATGACATTGCAATATTGTATTTAGCCGAGGCTATTGATCTCACAAATAACGTCCATCGCGCAATCGCACTTGCTCCTTCAAATGCCGACTTTACAGGACAGACATGTACAATCAGCGGATGGGGAAGGCTAAGTATGTTGCTCTTTAAAACTGATCAACTACTATTGTGAAGAATTATCAACTAAAAGTTTTACTGAAATTAGCGATTAGACTTGTACTTAATAAAGCAATGTAACACAAATGTTGAAAACGTAAGTTGAAATTGACATGGAGCAGAAACTCTATTGCGCTATCATCCGATTTAAAGTGAAATAGTGACTTAAGTTCTCGCAATCAAATGATCAAAAATAATAAAAAAAGATAAATAATTTGTAGACATATTGATACTAATACAACTTAAACTGATATCTATATTGATGCTAATATTAATACTAATACTAAAACTACTTATACTGATACTACTAATATTAATACTAATACTCCTAATACTTATACTTATATTAATGGTTTAATTATTACTAACACTAATACTAATACTACTGATAATTATAATAATACTGATACTACTAATATTAATACTCCTAATACTTATACTAATATTAATACTAATACTACTAATACTAATACTACTAACACTAATGCTACTACTACTTATACTACTACTACTATTTCTAATACTTATACTAATGTTTATGTTAATGCTTCTTCTTATATCAATATTAATACTAATACTACTTATACTGGTACTGATATTAATACTACTACTTCTTATACTTATACTTATACTGGTACTGATACTGATATTAATACTAATACTAATACCACTAATACTTATAGTACTACTACTACTTATACTTATAGTTATACTAATGCTAATGTTAATGTTTAAATTAATATCAATACTACTACTACTAATACGTATATAAATACTAATATTAAAATTTATATTTATATTTATATACTAATATTTATATACTAATACTTATACTTTACTAATACTTATACTAATACTAATGCTAATACTTAAACTAATACTTATACCAATACTAAAACGTGTACAAATACTAATACTTAGACTTATAAAAATACTTATATTACTACTAATAATATTAATAGACATACAAATACATATACTAATACTACTTATAGTAATACTAATAATTATATTAATACTTGTACTGATAATTATAGTGATGCCAATACTAATACGTATATGAATACTGATATTATATTTATATACTTATACTAATTTTTATATACTAATACTAATACATATATTTATATACTTATACTAATTTTTATATTCTAATACTTATACTAATAATACTACCAATATCAATACCAATACCAATAGTAATACGTGTACAAATACTTTTACTTATACTAATTCTAATGTATACACTTTTACTAATATTAATACTAAGACTTATACTAATACTAATATTAATACTTAATATATTGATACTAATACTGATAAAAAAACAAATACAAATACTAATACTACTAATACTAATACTTATACTAATAAAACTAATAAATTTGTACTAATATTAATACTAAAGTACTAAATACTAATAATACTAATATTAAAACTAATATTAATATGTATACTAATACGTATACAAATACGAGTGACTTGATTATAGATCTCTGTTAATACTGATAATAATAATAATAATAATAATAATAATAATAATAATAAAACGTATTTAATTAACGACTGAACTGATTTCAACAAATGAAACTACAATGTTTGAAAAATATACATATCATGTATTTTATTATTTTATTTTTATCAGTTCTGCGTTAGGATAATAGGGAAACATTAACGTGTATGTTTAAGAATTGTTAATTGATATTTTAAGATCGCGACTTGTTTTATAAAATGTTAATTTCTTTTAAATATTAAGTTTCAATTGGTAATAATAATATTTAAAATGTCTTCATGTGGTTTAAGTTCATACGAAGTGGGGGGGGGGGGGGGGGGGTCAGAACTTTTGATATAGTTGAAAAAGCAACAACACACCATTAAGCAAAATTTTGCACATATCAGAATTCATTTTTGTGGTATGCGTGTTTTTTAGGTGAATCCTTGCAAAGACTTCGTCTCCGGCTTAGGCAAAGTGAAAGTCATCAAACTATGGTATAATTTACGCTACACGAGTCAATGATATATCCATAACGCATGTTTATTGTTTATACAGGTGGAAATGGGAACCTACCGACCACCCTACAGGAAACGACTGGAACAATTCTTAGCGGAAATGGATGTGCAGGTTATTGGGGAAGTAACATCAATGACAACGTCCATATTTGCATCCATAACCCATCTACCGGATCTTGCAACGTAAGGGGTGTTTTATCGGGTTTAACGACATTTTCAGCGGTGCGTCCGGGCTTATTGATCTCTAGCAACCTCTCGTTATCCTAAACTGAGTAAAGAAGCATGGTCAAGTCATTGGTAAAGCATCTGACCTACAATAAAGAGGTCGTAGGCTCGATCCTCTGTTATGGCTATGTGTAGTGTCCTTGAGTTATGTCTAGTACTGGTTTAAACAGGATGATTTCGTGCGTGATTTGTCTAAGTTGTAAGGAATTCTTTCACATGCGGTATAAAATAAATAAGTTTAATACAAAGTAAAATAGCCGTACTTTTGAATTAACGACATGTTAACATATTTTAGACTTTGGAGAAATAAAAACATTCTATAAAGAACATCAGCTGCAAAAACTATAAGTAAGGTCCCATCTAATAGACGTTGGTGTAATCCATCACAACCTTCTGCGCTTGTTTCATATTTTTATTGACCCTAGATGATAACCAGACATTTACATTCTATGTTATTAATCATTCTCAAACCGCAGCGGTGGTCTAGTAGTAGAGCTTCCTCCTAGCATGCGAAAGGTCTTAGGTTCGATCCCCTGTCGAGTCATATCAAGACTTTAAATATGGTATTAGAAATTTCCTGTTTGACGATCAGCAATTAGCAGATCATGAATTTAAGGCCTGGTCGGGCAGTTGTCAGTATAATGTGACTGGGAGGGTATCATACCATGTCTCTGCGGCATGATACACCAGTATTGGAGCGTTCAGAATACTGTCTCAAGTAGACACCGTCACGATAAAACTTAAAATATTTTTGAAAGCGACGCTAAACGTCACCATACAATAACCATAACAAATCATTTTCTAACACAGATCATAAGTTAGCTTAAACTAATACATTACATCTTGATCAACTGAAGCATCCAATTGATAATCTGTCATTTACATAATAATTGTTGTTAGGGACGGTTTCATTAATCACCTCAAGATGAGATGTTCCTCAACTCTAAATACTTATTTTCTCTTCTAAGTCGTTACTCGAACTCATTACACAGCACAGAATTAATGTTGTAGCACATCTTTACTTATTAGAAAATGATAACATGTCAAATTATCAATATAAATTTAGTTATCCCATTTCAAAATATTGAGTTGAGGAAAATCTCAAGTTCAGATCTTTGGTGAAGCTAGACCTATTCATTATATTTAGTATTATTCCTAAATTAAGATTATTCGTCGGTTATCTTAAACATCAGCTTCCGATATAATAAAGTTAATCAGGTATTCTATATATATTCGCATAAAAATATGAACAAATATTAACATTGATTTTTTTTGCTTATTTCCAGGGCGATAGTGGTGGTCCAATGGTTTGCAACAATGTTTTAGCTGGTGTAACGTCCTGGGGTGCCAGTGGGTGTACTGTGACTTACCCAAGTGTGTATACCAAGGTGTCCAATTACGTCTCATGGATACAAACCCAGATGGGATCAAAATGAACATCTGTAACGAAACGCAAAGTGCGCCAATGTGTACATATTTGGTTTTCTATTTTAAAACTGTATAATGAATTAATGGAAACAATTTCGAAATAAATTTCAAGTCTCTGTACCATTGTGTGTTATTGTTCTTTACTTTTTAAAAACTTGTATATTGCTATGTATAATAGAATATATCTCCAATATTAAAGCATAAAATATCCGATCCTGGTGTATGGCATACATAATCTTTCAAAACCAGTAACCGAGCATTTTTGAGAAGTTGAAAACGGAGACCAATTAAAAAGTCTTTCCGAAATATTAAAAAAATGTTATCGACCATTCCTGAAAAATTAATGAAAAAACTCATAATCACAAACTTTTCAAGGGAATTGATCAGGAATTTTAAAAATTTCATAATCGACTTAAAAGAGTTTTTCCAATATGTCAAGCCTATATACACTCACTGACTCCTTATTATTAAAAGGATATATACTTACACATACGAAAATAATATATTAAAAAGGGATTTCCTAACTTGGACTACGCGCCTAAGTTAGACTAAAATATATTCCACTTAAAATTGCACATATCTGGTTGCGTATTAAATAAGTCACATGATGTCCTTTTGATTTTAATTTGATCTGTTATACAGGTTTGTGTAGTAAAAATAGATTCATCTTATAAAGATTCAGTGTGACCATGCGAATGTCGTAAAAAAATATTTAAGTGATGTCTATTTTGTTTCAAGGTTACCACTCCAATGTAAATATCGACTTTGTCTTGTTTTGATGGATTGGACATACCAAACCAACCGGATTTTATTTATTAATGATATATCCACTTTAATAGTTATATTTTGAAGGTATGTATAGTGTTTTTCCCGACGTATTCCCTTTAATATTGTATTGGTAAACCCATGTTGATAAATACGTCCTCTCATAATGCTGGCGAAAATCCTATTTTGTTTCCTCACCAGTATCCCGCGATCCGATTTCATTCATTATTTCAAAGGTCATTAACAAATTTTATGTAATTGAGAGGAAAAGTTTTGCCTTTTTTTCACACGTCTAACTTTGACCTAAAAAATTATGTAAAAAACGGTCTTGTGATACTTTTCACGCCCATTTATCCACAATAATAACCAGATAATGCATGTTTTGTTGGTACATATAACATTTAAAATTTAAATAACGCGGAATGGTCTGCATGTAGTTTGGAAGTGCTCATAATTTCATCGGTGACGTCATCGCTCGAACTCGACGGGACTGAACAAAACAGTTACAGTCAGCGGTAGTTCGAGTCAAGCCTGGTACAACAATCATCGTACATGTACATGGTGTAAAAGTACGTTTGTTCGTTGACGTCATATATTGCTAATATTCTGACATTATCAGTACAACTTTAAACAAACATACTCAAAATAATACAAACCGTTACCAAAGGCAGACTGATTCAGTGCAAAATCAAATGGCGGTAGTACAGCGGATAGAATATTGGCCCATCACACAAGAGGCAGCGGTGCGATTCTCAGCTCGACCAGATGCCTCTCAAATACAACATTCAGAACTTGTACTACAAAGGAACCTGTCTCAGCCACCCAATGATAAAGTTGTGAAGTAAACAGTAGCAAATGTATGTGTAACCATAATCAACATTTAGTTCGTTATAAAATAAATAATTGATTGGAATTGACATCCTTTAAGGAAAAAATATCTTTTAATTATGCATTTATATATCATAAAAATAAATGTGCTTAAAAATTTTGCTATGTTATCGAGCCAATGAGACTTAGCATTAAAACAAGGACGTTTCTCAATCTGAGTTATCCGCCTATTAGAAGGTGTGTAAAGTAACTGAACGTTACTTGTTTTGGCGGCAATGACATTGACTTTGTACATTCAGACTTATCTTTTGATGCAAACTTTGTTGAGTAAAAATGACCGATTTCGAAGTATTTTATTTAAAACGCAATGAAAGACTTTTCAAGGACTTATAATTCCTTTAGTACATTTATGAAGACAATACAACCCATTCCGCTTATTTTTGTTCTTTCGGTTGCATTCTGTGCTTCCAAGAGTTCCCTCTATCAGATTAATGTGTTGAACGCACCCAGCGCTTTCGATTGATCCGTTCAATAGCAATATTGTGAAAGCCACATTTGAGCAGCACGTTGATTGGTCATTGATTCA
Source organism: Panopea generosa (assembly GCA_029582155.1). NCBI lineage: Eukaryota > Metazoa > Mollusca > Bivalvia > Adapedonta > Hiatellidae > Panopea > Panopea generosa. The sequence goes on from CM055910.1 coordinate 3,875,857, forward strand.
ACTGAAAGTTCGAATGACGTCACAATTTAGTAAGCGTTTCAATTGCTATGAATTGTGGGACAGGCATAGAGTTCTCCGTAGTTTTCATAGTGGTTAATAAAACACGGACCCGTTACTCTAACCTTCGTCAGTCCTAAGAACATCATACGATCAAACTGTGACAAACTACCTTTCCCAAGGAAGTGTTCCACATAAATACTAATTCTGAACGCGTTTGCTTACCTTGTTTCTGGGTTTCTCAAGAATGTTCCACTGGTAATTTTTCATCTCAAATATTTTAATGAATAGCAATCTCTGAAATAGGTGAATTATCTCAAAATTATTTGGTCTCCGGGCAGTATGTAAATATATTATAAATGCATACAGTTTACAGTTCACATACTTTTATCAATTTTTCATCCGCGTGATTTACTTACCGCCTGTGTCACATATACTAATCTCATAATCCGTGACTATAACATCGCAATTTTTACTTTCTTTAAGTTTAAGTAAACCGTACAATCTCCATGTCAACCCAATACAATTATATGCCAAGGTATCCAACTTCACTAAATGGTAATCTGTAGTGTAGACTGGTATTGTTTTAACATATATCATCTTGTCAAAGTGGTGTTTATTCCAAGGTATCCAACTACACTAAATGGTAATCTGTAGTGTAGACTGGTATTGTTTTAACATATATTATCTTGTCAAAGTGGTGTGTATGCCAAGGTATCCAACTACACTAAATGGTAATCTGTAGTGTAGACTGGTATTGTTTTAACATATATTATCTTGTCAAAGTGGTGTGTATGCCAATGTATCCAACTACACTAAATGTTAATCTGTAGTGTAGACTGGTATTGTTTTAACATATATTATCTTGTCAAAGTGGTGTGTATGCCAAGGTATCCAACTACACTAAATGGTAATCTGTAGTGTAGACTGGTATTTTTTTAACATATATTATATTGTCAAAGTGGTGTGTATGCCAATGTATCCAACTACACTAAATGGTAATCTGTAGCAGTATTCTGGTATTGTTTTAACATATATCATCTTGTCAAAGTGGTGTGTATTCCAAGGTATCCAACTACACTAAATGTTAATCTGTAGTGTAGACTGGTATTGTTGTAACATATATTATCTTGTCAAAATGGTGTGTATTCCAAGGTATCCAACTACACTAAATGTTAATCTGTAGTGTAGACTGGTATTGTTGTAACATATATTATCTTGTCAAAGTGGTGTGTATGCCAATGTATCCAACTACACTAAATGGTAATCTGTAGTGTAGACTAGTATTGTTTTAACATATATTATCTTGTCAAAGTGGTGTGTATGCCAAGGTATCCAACTACACTAAATGGTAATCTGTTGTGTAGACTGGTATTGTTTTAACATATATTATATTGTCAAAGTGGTGTGTATGCCAATGTATCCAATTACACTAAATGGTAATATATAGTTGAGACTGGTACTGTTTTAACGTTTCAATAGATAAACAACGTAATTTTACTCCCGTATAATACCGATACGTTAAAATTATTGTTGAGGTACTCGCTTTATATGTCTACCATTAATATATACTGAACGGAACAGCTAACCCACCACCTGACAGTTGATGTATTCGCAAACATTAAACATTCAACCATATCAATCAGCTCTTCTAAAGGCGCTTTAGTATCGGGTAAACTGATTGTTTTCCTGTTGGTATTGGTACAATATCGAATCGATTTAACATTGAGATAATTAAGGGAAAAAACTTAGACGGGTCTTCGTAAATGACGTCACGACGAAATGCACCATAAAACACGATACAATTTTGAGCGAACTTAAAGGTCATAAGCAATGGATTTGTGTATAGTTGTAATTGTTCGATTTCTAATTCATAAACATTGAAATCAGTCCTGTAACAAAGCAAATAAAATTCAATTTGTGAAAAGATTTTGCAAACCGACCCTTTCAGATACCTTTATACATCCCTTGCTTACAAATGTTTATTGATTTTTAGTTATTATTTTTCGATAGCCGTCACGGACACACAACACCACATTGTAACAGGCACGATTTCGTCAGTGCAAAATAACCAATAAGCCTTGGTAAAATCAATACATATTTGTCATATTCAACGTTACTCTATATTTTGACGAATATATTAGAAACACAAAAGTGATGAGTTGGTTGTTACGTTCAGTATATAATCATATCGACACACTTGACTGCTATATTGCACACTTAGCCCATCTATGGTTTCACTGTCATTGGATGTTCTAACAAAAGATTGGTTAAAATATAGTTTTTATTATCATTTTGTTTATTAGAACAATACAATATATCTATACACAATTTGAAACGAAATATCAATCTAAACTGCAAACGTTTCCAAGATAAAGCAGCAGGTGGTTATTTGCATTCTGAGTATGTTCTGAGAATTTTCCAAAAAATGACTTAAACATTCTATTTTAAAAATCATTCTATTTTTAGAGCAGAAATATAAATGATATTAATGTTGAAAAGATTACAAAAAAACAACCGATCAATGCAAAAAAAAAAAAGACACGAAATTTCTTAACTCAATTTAGCTTAAGAGATTAGGATATTGTGCGGGAACAAGAAAACTTGACAGCTCACACATACCTGTATAGTTTATTTAAAATATTTTGCTTTTTAAAATAAATATGAAACTTTATACAGCATCAATAAATGCTGAGTTTATATCGTTCGAATATTTGGACCACCGAATATTAAACTATTTACCACATCATGCATACTAGGTGTAGTTTTTGTAATAATTCCACAATGACAAGGTCGTGGAAAGGACAATAAAAAATAAAGGTGTACATTTTCTATATCCCTCTCCCACATTCAAAAAAAAAAGTTTTTGGCTATATTTTTATGGATGTTACTAAGTCGTGTGATATAAGCGGCCTAAAATATGCACGTGCAGAATAGCGAAACTACAAACATTTTACAATGTGAATACAGATAAAATATCTTATGACCAGTGGTTTGGTTTGCTGGGAAGTTAATATTTAGTTAATAAAACATACATAGAGGATCATGCATGAGTGCTTATTTATTATTGAATTTATTAAACGAGTTGGAAAACATATATTATGTGAGGCTCTGCCGAGCATTATATCATTTTCTCCAAAAAGTTTGATCAATTCAATAATAAATGAGCCCGAATGTAAAATTCATTTATTATAATCACTTCACTCGGAAAAGTTAACATTTACCATTTATTACACATATCTTCTCTATAAGAAACAATAAACAAAAGGACCATGGACTTTAACGGTCACTTGATTTATCAAAAAAACATTCACATAACTCATAACTTTTTTGTCATTTTCTCTTATACAGATTAAGTAAAGTAGGCCCCACCTCAAGGGCCATACCGTTAGACCAAGGGGCATGAAATTCACAAATTTTATAAGGAACCCATATGTGTTCATAATCAACATTTGTTTCCCAGTGCTCCCAATAGTCAGTAGAAGATTTTTAAATTTATCTTTAATATGACTATTTTAGACCCGCCCCCAAGACCACAGGGGGTAGGGAACCATGCAATTCACAATCTGATTCTTTCTAAGGTACCAAACCTGCATTCAGCATTTCGTTACAATTGAGCTGACGGTTTTTCAGAAGAAGTCGAAAATGAAAATTGTTTACGGATGCACTATTTTTTAGGCCCCCACCCTCGGGGCTAAACTGTGAGACCCAGGGACTTTTATAAAGGATACATTGGTCATGCTCACCATTTGTTTCCCAGTGCTTCCTATATCAAGAAGAAGATTTTTAAAGTTTACCTTAAATTTGACTGTTTTGTTCCTCACCCCCAAGGCCCGATGTACAATATCTTAGTGAGTACTTTTTATATTATGCTTCCTATAGCAATTTAAGTGTCAGATAGCTATATATCGACATAATCAGATCTAAGTAAATTTTTGTATACATTGTTGATATATATTGTTCATTAGGATATAAGCCGAGGATGTTACATTCAATATCCTGATACGAGATGCCTGCTATTACGTTGACTCTTATCTTATCATTTCACATAACTCGTTTCATAAATTCAACATGAAATAGGTACGAATGTGAGAGACTTTAAATAGTATCTAATGCATAGTCCTGTGGCAGCAAATTCCTATGAAGTTTTACAAGTCAAAAGGCTAGGGTACATAGCGCCTGTAAGGGAACTTTTTCAGTATTATATTGCACAACTGTGGGAAAGCGAAAAGTGTCATTTCTCACGCATTTATTAGAATGGTGGCATAATAAAAAAGGCCGTACAAATTGCTATAAATGCCGAAAACATAAAATTAATATATAATCATTTTTTTCTCAGCATCTAACTATATAGATCTAATAATAAAAAGTAATAATAATAATAATAATAATTATAATAATGATAATTATAATAATGATAACGATAATAATAAGTGATGATGATGATGATGATAATGTTGATGACGATAACAATGATAATAATAATAATAATAATAATAATAATAATAATAATAATGATACTACTACTACTACTAAAACAACTAAAAAAGATAATAATAGTTATAATAATAATAATAATAATAATAATAATAATAATAATAATAATAATAAAAGTAATACAGAAGGTAAACATTTTATGAAATATACTATTATTTATATATTAAAACGGGCTGTACTGTATGCATAGAGTGTTGACTGCTAACGCCAGAGGTTGCGGGTTCGGCTCCCAGCTCGCCCCGATGCCTTTTAAATAACAAAATGCATTACTGGTTCAACTCAGGAAACGGACTCACGAGCAGTTTTGGGCTTTCTTTGCAAATGAGCTAAAAAATAGTAGCAACTAAATATACTATTGCGATATTTAAACCATTATTTAAGTATTCTATTTTTTCTGAAATTCTCGAAAATTTAACATTCGATCCAGTAGAGGAAGGCTTGTTATCATCGCTATCAATGTAAATATTGTAGGAATGGACAATTTCTGCTTAGTCCATCGCAATTAATATCAATTTTATAACTTTATTTTTGAGTCGATTTTTCAATAGCCGCTCAATAAATAATTCTTAGGTACGCTTGTAAGGAATTTCTGCAACAAACATAAGCTTTTCCCTGATTGTTTCTATATTTTGTATGTCGCTCGAGGGGATGTAAATATACCTGGGGATATTTCGGTTTTGTTTCCCGCTATACGGACCAATCTTTTAAATCATTTTGTTTAAAAGTGAAAGGTATGGTGCAAATTTGTTTACTTGAGATTCGATTTACGCGATGTATACGTAGCATTGTTAAATATTTTTCAAGAAAGATAGTATAGTATTAGAGGAATATCTATTAATGAGGGAAAATGACAAAGTAATCGATCTTTCAATAAAAACTACTATTTTCACGGTTTTTTAGAAGGTAAGTGTTTTCCACCAATTTTCTGTCAAAATGTCAATTGTCGTAATCTTTAAAAATACACTCCGCGAGCTGCTGTTGTTCCTACTGTTATTTTAGCTGTCGCAATCCAGCTTGTGTAACTACCTGTTATGTTTAAAAGCTCATTAAACTTCCGAAATGGTCGATTTTAGTTTTAATTTAAGTCAGTTTTACTCTTCCATATGATAGAATACATGTTTATTTGATCACTGAGAATCTTTGCAAACGAAAAAATAAGTGTAAAGCACATTATTAGTACATAGTTAAGAACGGATTTTGTTTACAAATTAATGGTCGTCTCTTTTCGATAAACCCCTTCGGCAGAAAACTGCGAGTTGGAAACGCTTCGATCGATAATATATAATTTATTCACTTCAGAGATAAACATAATATGAAAAACTGTAGGGTTGCGATTACAAATTAGAAAGTTTGTGGTTACTTTTTAAGAACATCCCTTTATTACCCTCTGGTGTATCAATAAATTGTACTGCTGTTCTGACAACACGGTCAAAATTGTACCATAAAACACTCTGATGCCATTCACGGCATGAACAAGTAGTGCTTGCGTAGTAAATATGAATTTTAATGGGCACGTTTTTGATAAAAACTTTAATTTGGATATATATTAAAACGGAACATATGGTCCATTCCAACACATAAACACTTTCATAAAGTCCTTCACCAAAATTTGGAGATGAACCAAACGACGATGTTTCATAATCAAGTGGTGGGATTGCAACATCAGCTCTTCATGGAAAGTATAAAACAGCAACGGTTCTGTGCACAGCCAGTCATCGACTACACCACAAGTCACCAAGATGTTTGTATTAGTGCTACTATTCGTATCTTCGGCAGCGGGTAAGTTAATATTTCTGTTGTCTTGTTTTTAATTTTGTAATTCAGGATGTGATTAACACAATGATATCAGTCAATACTTATGTTTGTTTTCGAGGATTTATGTATAAAGGAACAAAGGACATTGTTGTAACAGTTGATATTTTAACAATATTTCTAATAGTTGTTCGTCAAAATAAAGTTAAATGCAAATACTCCGGTGTTTTATGCTGGCTATTCAATTATTTAATACTGTTTTGTAAAAATAAACAAATCACTAGACAACGTATTTCGCACATATTATGTAGTTAATTAAAGTTGTTACTCCGAAACGTCTATACCTTAATTTAAATATATCTATTTCATTGTGAAACAAGTTATTACAACTTATGCTCGAAATCTTCATTGGTAGAATTTGTACTAAGCATATGCGTATAAAGTGTCTTGCTAAAGGACACCACACATAACCGCGTGACGGAGGATTGAATCCACGACCCTCCGATCATGGTCCATTGGACTAAACGCTCTTACATTCATAGGTGCAATAATTGATTTGATGCATGCGCAGGGGATAAATCGATCTCAAAACTGCTGAGTGTCACTTTAAGTAGAACCAATACCGATGTCATTCACATTTAAGTATATTTATAGATCAAACAAACGGCCAGATATAGAAGTTTTATGAAAGATCGTACCTATGTATCATATTTGTAACTTTGATATATGACACTATAATAAAGTAATGAAGTATAGTATGTTAATCCACATCATGTTATTTGCATCATATTCGTAAGCCAACCGGTGCATTTAAACGCAAGTCACATTATCGAGTTATAATTAATACGGCCAGCTGTTTCTTCATAACAGTTTGAGGGACTTTAATATCAACATTAAGTTTGTAAGTCACAAGATCTGCACATTTTAAACAAAAGGTTAAGTATTATTACGGATAATTGAACAGTTTGTGTAATAACATAGTACGTGACAGGTAACCATTAAAAACGCAATTTTTTGAATACAGAATAGTTAGTCTAGGATTTTAGCATATTACATAGCTTATCATTACAAATAATTACACATCAATACATAGATACATGCGCATGCATAAATCATGAACATTCAAATAAAGGTTATATAAACGAGAGTGAATGACAATTAAATGATCAAGTCATAGTATTTAATTTTGATGTCATTTCTTGAGAAGCTTTTATTATATATTTTGTTATTTAAGAGTCTAACTTTATTACAGTTCAGTGACTGGATAAATTTAAAAACACTTTAATTATTATAATAATATTTTGGTACAAATTGTCTCCTAAAGTTTGAATAAGTGGAACATATTATAAACAAGTGGAACTCATTCTTAATATCCTGCCTGTTACAAACAATACATTTCCTATATTGTCGTTGAATTGGAACATCTTTATGTCGATCTTTTTCAATTTGCAGTCCATGTGAAAAGAATCGGATTTTAGTAATCGCTACCCTATGTTTTTTAATTACAAGTTTTAACAAATAATCAGCCATGACAAATGCTTGTTTCAGTTCTCTAAATAATTTTTTTATGCGTTCACGCCATCCTGATATAAATACGTCTATGAGTCTTTGTTTTAACACTAGTAATAATATGTGATCATTTATTGATCTCGGAAAAAGTCACACTTCACGTAATCCTAGATTATTTAATAACAGTTTTAGTTCAAACGCCCAATTATTTGCATTGTTATCTGTAGTAGTATAAGGTAATTCAAAAACAGCTCATAGTATGCAATTATTAGTTTTGATTATTCTTACTTTCCTCGCTAATTCCATTGGGAGTCTACTGGTTTGAATGTTAAATGTATTTTTATTCCGATCTATTATTTTTATCGGTTCATATATGACGACCGTAGTTAATTTGTTCAATTTTATATGTTAAAAGTGATGAAATTGTTGGAATTAAACGAAAAACAATGTAGGAAATAGTTTTGTCTTGGTTATCATTCATGCTATATTCAGAGTTGATACAATATCCATACTTTTTCAAGGCGTCAAGTATATTTTATATTATGGAATAATGTGTTTCCTATACTGACACAGCTTTGAAACGTATTTAATCTGACCATTATGTTATAAATTATGGCTAACGTTTGCACCACTGCACGCTTTTATTTGCATAGAACTAAGATCCCTTTCCTACGAAACATGTGCCTGTGTGTGTAAAACACGTACACATGCATGCACGCAAACGCACACACACACACACACACACACACACACACACACACACGTGCGCACGCACACCCAAACACTCTCGTACAGACGCGTACATTTGTACTGACACGCATACTTCTTCTACTGCTAAAGCGAAAACGTACATACTTTATATTGTGCATCCTGTTATAATGTTATTTTTCAATTAAGACTTCTTTTAATTGTCTGTTGTTGCTAATACTGAACATGTACAATAGTATGTGTTTGTTTGCCTTGCCAGCCAGTTCGATATCGAGGATTGTAAATGGCGACAATGCAGAGATGGTGGACCACCCACACCAAGTGTCGTTGGAATCTGGCGGCTCCCATATATGCGGAGCCTCCATACTTGCACCTCATTGGGTGCTAACAGCTGCACATTGTGTGACCGGCAGGTATGATCATTTTACTAATTGTTTTGCTGTTCCCCTACATTGACTCCAAATTATAATTAGCTGGTGATTGTTGGGAGTCCCATGTACATGTAAAAGTTACGTAAGGTGTGCATACTATACGACATTCAGAAAATAACATATCTGGTAAACTTCGTTTTACTTGTCAATGGGCATTGGTGTGTATTAGGGTGGTGTTTGTGCTTAGTTTGCCCAGGTAGGAGATGTCAGTCTGACTGACTTCGAATTTGACCTTAATAAGACTGAACATATATATGTATATTGCTATAACTTTGATCAAAACATTTAAACCATTTGAAGAGGTCTGGAAATAAATGCGGAAGATAAGCTGAAATGCTGCAAATTTTTAAATATTTATAAATTTCCAACATAAATTTAGTTTCGTGAAACCAAGGAATTAGCGATTCTATAGTTCCTTGGTGAAACTTTAATTTACGAGAGCATATTATATAACTTATCGAACCGAAAGCAATAAATACCAAAAAGACCGGAAAGGTAGTTTGTACCGCAGTAGACTATGCATATATATATCTATGCTATATTATTTATTTTGGATATTGCAGTGTTATAAAGAATAATATTCACAAATATATTCACATGAACCCAAAATATTATCTAATTTAATTAACAGTTTGGACTACATGTATATGAAAACTTATACACAAACTTGACACAAATCAATTGATGAATATACAATTCTGATATCTTTAAATTGACTCTCACATATACCAACGATATATTTTAAACATTCTCACTGTAGATATCTATACTATATATATTATTTGGCAGAACATTAATTTTATTTTAATACTGACTAACATTTAATTATTATCTACGTTTAAATTTCAAGAAAATATCACTTACCTAGGAAGAGGTCATTTTCCAGTTCCAATTAATATTTTATTACACAATTTACGATTAAATACAATGAGTCAAAGATGTTAAATGACTGGAATCGGGAAAAGAACCTTATATAATGAAAAGTGTTCTGTCAATTTAAGTCAATGAAATAAATAATTATAAACCAATTTTAGTGAAAATGTGTCATCTTTATCAGTAACTCACAACAAATATTATAAACAAATTTTGATGAAATTTGCCGCGTAACATTTAATGGAAAACTCCGTCTATGCTGCATTTCCATTCATTAATGAATGATACATGTTTGTATTTCTATCGCAGTGCTTCGAATTACGCCATTGCAACGAATTCTGGACGACGAGGCCATCAGGAAACGACATACCAAGTGCAAAGTGTGACCCGTGTATGTATTTTCATGTATTGTAAGAAACAATGTTTTACTGCACTTCAAGGGAACTATGTTACACCGCAGTAAGCAACATCCAAAGTCCAAGAGACCAGTGTTTGCATATTCGTTAAAGCTGCGCGGTTTTATTTTTTTTGTCTTTAAATATTTTTTCCCATAATGCATATACATTCAAGTCATCCGCGGTTTTATAGGTTTTCGGTATAATGGGATATGAACTGGAAAATATAAATATCACAATATTATCGGCTATTTTAATGAGCAGAACATTTAACACAATTATGGTTACCATAATGAACATGTTTCACTGTTCCGTAAGTGAACACTGTTACACCAAAGCGAACGTTACCTGTGGTCACAGAGATCAGTGTTTGTATATTCGTGTACCATAAGGGAAAATGTTACAAGCAAGTGAACAGTGGTTGTAATCATAGCGTTCACTGCATATATACATTGTATAAAACTATGTCACATCACCGTAGACGTCACCTGTTACCATAGTGACCAGTGAGTAATTATATTCCTGTAAGACAACAATTTTACGCGTCTATAAAGATGCATGACCGATAGCTTTCTGTCAAGTAAATGCTTGAAAGTTTATTGAATCATAAAGAGGAATGTCCCAATCGAAGATAATAGTTGATTCCGTCCTCCTATTTTATCTTATTGATGAGAAATGCGTTAATACACAGATCGGCATTTTCCGTTTTATTCGTTAATGTTTTAGCTTTACCCGAACTGGACAATGAGTGACTTATCGGGGGCAGTGATTCAGAATTTGTCAACAAAGAATTTTACATTACAGAAACAAAATAAAGTAGAAGTTATTGAACAGAATATCCATAATATATGATGTTTGATATAAATGTGCAGTTTTACTGCTAAGATAAAAATATCGACGATACTTAAGGTCTTATTTGTAACGATGGAGAGTGGTGTATGTATATTCTTGAGGATATGTGGCTACTGTATAAAGTTACATGTACCTTAGCCATAGAGTATTGATAGGTAATTCATACGCGCAAACTAATAAAACTCATGAGTACAACTGTGCTAAAACCGCCACAAATGGCTTAAATGTGTCTGTGTTTAAGACTTTTCGCTGATCTGGCGATATATGGGCTAAAATCAAACCAGTGTCATGCTTCATGTATCTATGCCGTCATTAATACATTGACCACAAGTAAAAAAGTAACATGAAACAATCAAGAATTCGTTTGATCATTTCTGTAAAATAAATATATGTTCAAGAAAAAGATTACCTGTTTATAAATATCCTGGTATTTTTTTCAGCACCCAAATTATCAATCTGGCGCTGGAGCGTACCCAAATGACATTGCAATATTGTATTTAGCCGAGGCTATTGATCTCACAAATAACGTCCATCGCGCAATCGCACTTGCTCCTTCAAATGCCGACTATACGGGACAGACATGTACGATCAGCGGATGGGGAAGGCTAAGTATGTTGCTCTTTAAAACTGATCAACTACTATTGTGAAGAATTATCAACTAAAAGTTTTACTGAAATTAGCGATTAGACTTGTACTTAATAAAGCAATGTAACACAAATGTTGAAAACGTAAGTTGAAATTGACATGGAGCAGAAACTCTATTGCGCTATCATCCGATTTAAAGTGAAATAGTGACTTAAGTTCTCGCAATCAAATGATCAAAAATAATAAAAAAAGATAAATAATTTGTAGACATACTGATACTAATACAACTTAAACTGATACCTATATTTATGCTAATATTAATACTAATACTAAAATTACTAATACTTATACTGATACTACTAATATTAATACTAATATTCCTAATACTTATACTTATATTAATGGTTAAATTAATACTAACACTAATACTCATACTACTGATACTGATAATAATACTGATTCTACTAATATTAATACTAATACTCCTAATACTTATACTAATATTAATACTAATACTTATACTACTAATACTAATACTACTAACACTAATACTACTACTACTTATACTACTGCTACTATTTATAATACTTATACTAATGTGTATTTTAATGCTTCTTCTTATATCAATATTAATACTAATACTACTTATACTGATACTGATATTAATACTAATACTTCTTATACTTATACTTATACTGGTACTGATACTTATATTAATACTAATACTAATACCACTAATACTTTTAGTACTACTACTACTTATACTTATAGTTATACTTATGCTAATGTTAATGTTTAAATTAATATCAATACTACTACTACTAATACGTATATAAATACTAATATTAATACTTATATTTATATTTATATACTATTATTTATATACTAATACTAATACTTATACTATACTAATACTTATAATAATACTAATGCTAATACTTAAACTAATACTTATACAAATACTGAAACGTGTACAAATACTAATACTTCGACTTATAAAAATACTTCTATTACTACTAATAATATTAATAGATATACAAATACATATACTAATACTTCTTATAGTAATACTAATAATTATATCAATACTTGTACTGATAGTTATACTGATACCAATACTAATACGTATATTAATACTGATATTATATTTATATACTTATACTAATTTTTATATACTTATACTAATACATATAATTATATACTTATACTAATTTTTATATACTAATACTAATACTAATAATACTACCAATATCAATAACAATACCAATAGTAATACGTGTAGAAATACTAATACTTATACTAATTCTAATGTATACACTTATACTAATATCAATACTAAGACTTTTACAAATACTAATATTAAATACTTAATATATTGATACTAATACTAATAAAAAACAAATACAAATACTAATACTACTAATACTAATACTTATTCTAATAATACTAATAAATTTGTACTTATATTAATACTAATAGTACTAATACTAATAATACTCATATTTATACTAATATTAATATGTATTCTAATACGTATACAAATACGAGTGACTTGATTATAGATCTCTGTTAATACTGATAATAATAATAATAATATAATAATAATAATAATAATAATAATAATAATAATAATAATAAAACGTATTTAACTAACGACTGAACAGATTTCAACAAATGAAACTACAATGTTTGAAACATATACATATCATGTATTTTATTTTTTTATTTTATCATTCTGCGTTAGGATAACAGGGAAACATTAACGTGTATGTTTAAGAATTGTTGATTGATATTTTTAGATCGCGACTTGTTTTATAAAATGTAATTTCTTTTAAATATTAAGTTTCAATTGGTAATGATAATATTTAAAACGTCTTCATGTGGGTTTAAGTTCATACGAGGGGGGGTGGGGGGGAGGGGGAGGTCAGAACTTTTGATATAATTGAGAAAAAAAACAACAACATCATCATTAAGCAAAATTTTGCACATATCAGAATTCATTTTTGTGGTATACGTGTTTTTTAAGTGAATCCTTGCAAAGACTTTGTCTCCGGCTTAGGCAAAGTGAAAGTCATTAAACTATGGTATAATTTACGATACACGAGTCAATGATATATCCATAACACATGTTTATTGTTTATACAGGTGGAAATGGGAACCTACCGACCACCCTACCGGAAACGACTGGAACAATTCTTAGCGGAAATGGATGTGCAGGTTATTGGGGAAGTAACATCAATGACAACGTCCATATTTGCATCCATAACCCATCTACCGGATCTTGCAACGTAAGGGGTGTTTTATCAGGTTTAACGACATTTTCAGCGGTGCGTCCGGGCTTATTGATCTCTAGCAACCTCTCGTTATCATAAACTGAGTAAAAAAGCATGGTCAAGTCATTGGTAGAGCATCTGACCTACAATAAAGGGGTCGTAGGTTCGATCCTCTGTTACGGCTATGTGTAGTGTCCTTGAGTAATGTCTAGTACTGGTTTAAACAGGATGATTTCGTGCGTGATTTGTCTAAGTTGTTAGGACTTCTTTCACATGCGGTATAAAATAAATAAGTTTAATACAGAGTAAAATAAGCCGTAGTTTTGAATTAACGACATGTTAACATATTTTAGACTTCGGAGAAATAAAAACCATTCTATAAAGAACATCAGCTGCAAATCTATAAGTAAGGTCTCATCTAATAGACGTTGGCGTAATCCACCACAACCTCCTGCGATTGTTTCATATTTAATTGACCCTAGATGATAACCAGTCATTTACATTATATGTTATTAATCATTCTCAAATCGCAGTGGTGATTTAGTGATAGAGCTTCCATCCTAGCATGCGAAAGGTCTTAGGTTCGATCCCCTGTCGGGTCATATCAAGACTTTAAATATGGTATTAGAAATTTTCCTGTTTGACGATCAGCAATTAGCAGATCATGAATTTAAGGTCTGGTCGGGCAGTTGTCAATAAAATGTGACTGGGGCGGTATCATACCATGTCCTTGCGGCATGATACACCAGTATTGGAGCGCTCAGAATACTGTCTCAAGTAGACACCGTCACGATAAAACTTAAAATATTTTTGAAAGCGACGCTAAACCGTCACCATACAATAACCATAACAAATCATTTTCTAACACAGATCATAAGTTAGCTTAAACTAATACATTACATCTTGATCAACTGAAGCATCCAATTGATAATCTGTCATTTACTTAATAATTGTTGTTAGGGACGGTTTCATTAATCACCTCATGATGAGATGTTCCTCAACTCAAAATGCTCATTTTCTCTTCTAAGTCGTTACTCGAACTCATTACACAGCACAGAATTAATGTTGTAATACATCTTTACTTATTAGAAAATGATAACATGTCAAATTATCAATATAAATTAAGTTATCCCATTTCAAAATATGAGTTGAGGAAAATCTCAAGTTCAGATCTTTGGTGAAGCTGGACCTATTCATTATATTTAGTATTATTCCTAAATTGAGATTATTCGTCGGTTATCTTAAACATCAGCTTCCGATATAATAAAGTTAATCAGGTATTCTATATATTCGCATAAAAAATATGAACGAATGTTAACATTGATTTTTTTTCCAGGGCGATAGTGGTGGTCCAATGGTTTGCAACAATGTTTTAGCTGGTGTAACGTCCTGGGGTGCCAGTGGGTGTACTGTGACTTACCCAAGTGTGTATACCAAGGTGTCCAATTACGTCTCATGGATACAAACCCGATGGGATCAAAATGAACATCTGTAACGAAACACAAAGTGCACCAATGTGTACATATTTGGTTTTTGATTTTAAACAGTATAATGAATTAATGGAAACAATTCGAAATAAAATTTCAAGTCTCTGTACCATTGTGTGTTATTGTTCTTTATTTTTTTGAAAACTTGTATATTGCTATGTATTTTAGAATATATCTACAATATTAAAGCATGAAACATTCGATCCTGGTGTATGGCATACATATTTTTTTAAAAGCAGTCACCGGAGCCATTTTGAGAAGTTGAAAACGGTGACCAATTAAAGAGTCTTTCCGAAATATTAAAAAAATGTTGTCGACCATTTCTGAAATATCAATGAAAAAAACTCACAATCACAAACTGTTCAAGGGAATTAATCAGGAATTTTGAAAATTTCTTAATCGGGCTAAAAAGATTTTTTTTCCAATATGTCAAGCCTATATACACTCACTGACATATTATTACCAAAGGATTATACTTAAACATGCGAAAAATAATATATTGAAAAGGGATTTCCTAACTTGGACTACGAGCATAGGTTAGACTAAAATATATTCCGCTTAAAATTACACATATCTGGTTACGTATTAAATGAGTCACATGATGTCATTTTGATTTTAATTTGATTTGTTATACAGGGTTTGCGTAGTAAAAATTGGTTTCATCTTTCATCTTCAGTGTGACGATGCGAATGTCGTAAAAAATATTTAAGTGATGTCTATTTTGTTTCAATATTACCACTCAAATGTAAATATGGATTTTGTCATGTTTTGATATTTTTGACATACCAAACCAATCGGATTTTATTTATTAATGATAATAATGTACTTTTTATCCACTTTTATAGTTATTTTTAAGGTAATTATAGCGTTTTTCCCGACAAATTCCCATTAATGTATTATTGGTCAACCAATGCTGGTAAATACTTCGGCTCATAATGCTGGCGAAAATCCTATTCCGTTTCTTCACCAGTATCCAGCGATCCGATTTCATTCATTATATCAAAGGTCATTAACAAATTTTATGTAATTGAGAGGAAAGTTTTGCTATTTGTTTCACACGTCTAACTATGACCTAAAATATTATGTTAAAAACTGTCTTGTTATACTTTTCACGCTCATTTATCCACAATAATAACCAGATTATGCATGTTTTGTTGGTACATATACATTTAAAATTTAAACAACGTGGAATGATCTACATGTAGTTTAGAAGTGCTCATAATTTGTCAGTGACGTCATATATTGCTAATGTTCTGACATTATCAGTACAACTTTAAACAAGTACTCAAAATAATACAAACCGTTACCGAAAGCAGACTGATTCAGTGCAAAATTCAAATGGCGGTAGTACAGCGGATAGAATATTGGTCTCTCAAACAAGAGGCTGCGGTGCGATCCTCAGCTCGACCAGATGCCTCTCAAATATAACATTCAGAACTTGTACTACAAAGGAACAGGTCTCGAGAACGGGTCATTTAAACTTTGATATTCAATATTTTTTAGATAGCTGTATTTCGGTAATAAATGCATGATACATGGACAATAAAACAAAATGTACACTAAATAGAATTTTAACATACATGCGACATAATGCCATGGCATGCACACCAGCACCAAGGATAACACAAAAAAGAGTAATCTCTTATTGCCACTGTTGTCCTTTATGATGTTAGCGTGACATATAGTGGCAATCAATCAATCAATCAATCAATCAATCAATCAATCAATCAATCAATCAATCAAAACCTTAATTATCATAGAGATAAATTGCACTATTAACTTATTAACAATCAAGTAGACTATCACATGCAATATCAGTATTAAGTTGATTAAATATACACTGTATATTGTAACTTACACAGTACAATTTTATGTATCACATGTTTAGATGAATATCACAGACTTAAATTGTGCATACTACGATACTATATATAATTATACTTATGTCAATTATATTAACGCCTATATTTAATCATTGTGATGCATATTAACTTAAACAAATGAATTAACATCTATTATTATCATAACAAATAGTTAAGTAGCAAACTTTAAAGACATTCGATAAAAGTAATTGACAATTTTAAGTTCATTTAAACGTAATTAAAACTAGTTTGGTTTAAACATATTTTATTCATTCAAATGTACATATATACACATAAGTTTAGGTATAAATATGGATTAGAACGGAAGATAAAATCTTATAAAGATCTTTTCCATGAACATATCAATTGTGAACAAATTTGGCAGATTATTAACAATTTGATTTATGCTCTTAGCATTACGAATATAACATAGTTCAAAATATATTAATAAAAACGTTTAACATACTTTTAGTAATATTGTTTCTGATATATTTAAGAAACTTAGAAAATGAAGTGGGTAATTAGAAAAAAAGAAAGGTGATTAAAATGATTAAAGTAATGGATGATTATGTGAATTCACATAACAATAATGGTTAACATTTTTGGACAAGTTCTGAACGGCATGGACGAAATTGGGAGACGGGCTGACCTCACCACGTAAATAAAACTAGCTTTGTTATTTCTTCAGACTTACTTACATGTTCAGGAGAAACGATTAGTGGAAAAAAATGTATTTGTGAACTGCTTCAAATATTTTAACATTATTGTCATAAGAGAGTTGTGGTTCACACAAAAAGAAGTATATTTAAAGAAACTGCTACATAACTCACTGACATATGTCAGGAGTGGTATGCGTTGATGCTGAGTAAAGGTGACAATTGAGAAAGAAGTGAGCTGTGCTTTTTATTTGTCCACATGTACACAGGGGGAGTCTTCAATGTGTTTAAGAAATAGATGTTGCTTTCAGTGCATTACAACTCGTTCGGAGGCGGGCATGCAATAATTGGCATTTCCTTGTACCTATGTAATAGAATTTAGGTACTTTGGTTCGTTACCTTCGAGTTTTTGACAAGGGAATATTCGGTAAAAAATAAATTAAATAGTTTTGATTAATCATAAACGACTCACATGTTTGGAAAAAATGCACACAGCCTTAGCCACCCAATGATAAAGCAGTAGAAATAAACAGTAGCCTATGTATGTGTCACCATAATCAACATTTGGTTCGTTCTAAAAGAAATATTTTATAAACAATGACATCCTATACGGAAAATATATTTCAATAATGCATTTATATAATCATAAAAAACAAGTTCTTAAATATTTTGCTACGTTATCGAGCCTATGAGACATAATAGCAGCCTGAAAACAAGGACGTTTTACAATCTGAGTTATCCGCTTATTAGAAGGTAAATACTATGTAAACTATCTGAACGTTTCCTGTTTTTGGCTGACACACAATAAAATGACTTTGACTTTGTACATTCAAACTTATATTTTGATGCAAACTGTGTTTAGTACATGACCGATTTCGAAGTAAACTATCTTATTTTAAACCCAATGAAAGACATTTCAAGGACTTATAATTCCTTTAGTACTATTATGAAGACACTCAATAAAACCCATTCCGCTTATTTTTGTTCTTTCGGTTGAATTCTAAGCTTCCAAGGGTTCCCTCTATCAGATTCATCTGTTGAACGGATCCATCTCTCCTGATTGATCCGTTCAATTGCATTTTTGTGAAAGCCACATTTGAGCATCACGTTGATTGGTCATTACTTCAACTGAAAGTTCGAATGACGTCACAATTTAGTAAGCGTTTTCAATTGCTATGAATTGTGGGACAGGCATAGAGTTCCTCGCATTTTTCATTGGGGTTAAAAGACCAGGGACCCGTTTCACTAACTTTTGTTAGTCTTCATAACATCATACGATCAAACTGTGACATCTTGGAACGTTTCATTTCCGCAGTAGTTTTGAAAAATTTAAAAAGAATATAATATAACCATCGTAAATAAAACGACACACTGAATGAATTTCTCGACCTTTTTGTCATAATTTCAAAGTTTACACAAAGAAGTTCGGGAGACATCAGGCTCTGTGATAGACTATTATCAGATATTTTTGACTATCATAACTGCAGTTTTGGATGCTTGCCTGAGGACTTCGGGCTGTTAATGTTTCTGTTTCCTGGGAATCACATATTTGGTTTTGTGTTTCTCGAGAATAAAATACCGTGACTGTCGACCGTGTTAAGAGGAGTGAGGGGGTTGAATGTTTTATTACCGCTCATGAACTCTATAAAACCGAGTATGCTATTCTTTTCGTGATTAAATTTATTGTTTTAACATATATTATCATGCCAAAGTGTTGTCTCTGTCAAGGCATTGAACTGCACTAAATGGTAATCTGAAGAGTAGACTGGTATTGTTTTAACATATATTATCGTGTTAAAGTGATGTGTATGCCAAGGTATCCAACTGCACTTAATGGTAATCTGTAATGTAGACTGGTATTGTTTTAACATATATTATCGTCTTAAAGTGATGTGTATACCAAGGTATCCAACTACACTAAATGTTTATCTATAGTTTAGACTACAATAGATAAACAACGTAATTTAACCCCAGTGTCTTACCGATACGTTAAAACTATTGTTGAGGTACTCGCTTTATATGTCTACCATTAATACATACTGAACGGAACAGCTAACCCACAACCTGACAGTTCATGTATTCGTAGACATTAAACATTCAACCATATCAATCACCTCTTCCAAAGGCGCTTTGATATCGGGTAAACTGATTGTTTTCCTGTTGGTATCGATACAATATCGAATCGATTTAACATTGAGATCATTGAGAGTAAAAACACCAACTGAGACGGGTCTTCTAAAATGACGTCACGACGAAATGCACCATAAAAACACGATACCATTTTGAGCATTTCAAAACGAATTGAAAGGTCATAAGCAATGGAATTGTGTTTTGTTGTAATTGTTCGTTTTCTAATTCATCAACATCATTATTGGGCGAAATCAGTCATGAAACAAAGCAAATAAAATTCAATTTGTAAAAAAGATTTTGCAAACCGACCCTTTCAGCCACCGTTATACATCCCATGCTTACAAATGTTTATTATGTTTTTCAGTTATTATTTCATTAACATCATTATTAGGCGAAATCAGTCCTGAAACAAAGCAAATAAAATTCAATTTGTAAAAGATTTTGCAAACCGACCCTTGCAGATAGCATTATACATCCGTTGCTTACAAATTTTCATTTTTTTAGTTATTATTTTTCGATGGCCGACACGGACACACAACACCACATTGTAACAGGCACGATTTCGTACGTGCAAAATAACAATTTTTTATCAAACAGCACGGGTAATTGTATCGAATTTAGCAATCAGCCTCGGTAAAATCAATACATTTTTGTCATATTCAAAATTTAATAACGTTACTGTATATTTTGACGAATATAGTTGTAACGTATAGTATATAATCATATCGATACATTTGACTGCTATGTTTGCACAATTAGCCCATCTATGGTTTCACTGTCATTGGTTGTTCGAACAAAAGGTTAGTTAAAATATAGTTTTTATTACCATTTTGTTTATTAGAACAACACAATATATCTATAAACAATTTGAAAATCATCACAACGATATATCAATCTTGATGAGATTTTATAGAAACTGTTAACGTTTCCGAGATAAAGCAGCAGGCGATTATTTGCATTCTGAGTATGTTCTGAGAATTTTCCAAAAAATGACTTAAACATTCTATTTTAAAATAGAGCAGTTATTGATGTTAATATTGAAAAGATTAAAAAAAAACCCGATAAATGCAAGAAAACAGACACGAAATTTCTTAACTCAATTTAGCTTAAGAGATTAGTATATTGTGTGAGAATAAGAAAACTTGACAGCTCATTCATACCTGTATAGTTTATTAAAAATATTTTACTATTTAAAATAAATATGAAACTTTGTACAGCATCAATAAATGCTATGTATATATCGTTCGAATGTTTGGGCCACCGAATATTAAACTATTTACAACATCATGCATACTAGGTGTAGTTTTTGTAATAATTTCACACTGACAAGGTCGTGGAAAGAACAATTAAAAATAAAGGTGTACATTTTCTATACCCCTCTCCCACATTCAAGAATAATAGTTTTTGGCTATATTTTTATGGATGTTACTAAGTCGTGTAATATAAGCGGCCTAAAATATGCATGTGCAGAATAGCAAAACTACAAACATTTTACAATGTGAATAAGAAGATTTTAAAAGTTTACCTTAAATTTGACTGTTTTGGCCTAACCCCCAAGGTACATTATCTTAGTGAGTACTTTTTATATTATGCACCCTATAGCACTTTTAGTGTCCGATAGCTATATATCGACATAATCAGATCTAAGTAATTTTTTGTATATATTGTTGATATATATATATTGTTCATTAGGATTTAAGCCGATGATGTTACATTCAATATCCTGATAGGAGATGCCTACCTATTACATTGACTCTTATCTTATCATTTCACATAACTCATTTCATAAATTCAACATGAAATACGTCCGAATGTGAGAGACTCTAAATAGTATCTTATGCATAGTCCCTGTTGCAGCAAATTCCTATGAAGTTTAACAAGTCAAAAGGCTAGGGTATATAGGGCCTTTTCAGTTTTAAATTGCATAGTCGTGGGAAGCATAAAGTGTCATTTCTCACGCATTTGTTATAATGATGGCATAATAAACAAGGCCGTAGGAATCGCTTTAAATGCCGAAAACGTAAAACTAAGTTGATTTTTTTTCTCAACATCCTACTATATAGATCTAATAATAAAAAAAAGTAATGATAATATTATAATAATGATAAAAATAATAATAATGATGATAATAATAAATGATGATGATGATGATGATGATTGCGATAATAATAATAGTAGTAATAATAATAATAATAATAATAATAATAATAACGATACTACTACTACTACTACTACTACCACTAAAAAAGATAATAATAGTAATAATAATATTAACAATAATAATAATAATAATACAGAAAGTAAACACCTTATGAAATATGACCATTATTAATACTATTAAAATGGGCTGTATTGTAGCGAATAGAGTGTTGGCCGCTAACGCCAGAGGTTGCGGGTTCGACTCCCGGCTCGACCCGATGGTCGTCTCTTTTCGTTAAACCCCTTCGGCAGAAAACAGCGAGTTACGCAGCTTAATCGGAACCGCGTCGGTCGGTAATATATGATTAATTTACTTCAGAGAGAAATATAATATAGTGAAATATAGGGGATGCGATTACAAATTAAACAATTTGCGGTTACTTTTAAGAACATCCCTTTATTCCCCTCAGTGTATTAATGACTGAATCTCACGAGTAAATTTATTGCAGGGAAGCGACAAATCGTTGATTTAAAATTAAAAATAAAAAAATACTTTTTTGAATAATTGTAGTAAACAAATAACCCTTGGTAGCTTCTAAAAGTGGATCGTGACGTAATAGCGCGTGCATGCGATAGTATGAAGTGTATGGGAGGGTGGATCCTGAGTCAGAGTTACCAGACCAAATTAGTATTCGGTACTCATTGTTTTTCAGTGCGTATAAATACTTTATTATGCTCGATACAGTTTATTGCAGACATCAATATTTTTTTAAAAAGAGAAACCCAATAAAGATGCATATTGTTAGTCAAGTTTTAACTTTTCTAATTTTGTTAATGAACCCTTTATCTAACGGTCTTAATCAGCACACTACTACTACAATTCGCTTATTTTAAAAATAAACTGGTACGTCACCTAAATATGTAACACTATATTATGCATAAAGTGTGTAATAAAAAACCTTTAGAGAGTAAAGTTGTCACAATTGTACAATAAAACACTCTGATGCCATTCACGGCATGAACAAGTAGTGCTTGCACAGTAAATAGGGATTTTAATGGGCACGTTTTTGATAAAAGCGTTAGCTTGGATAATAATTAAATCGAACAAATGGTCCATTCCAACACATAAACACTTTTCATGAAGTCCTTCACAAAAATTTGAAGATGAACCAAACGCGATGTCTCATAATCAAGTGGTGGGATTACAACATCAGCTCTTCCGGGAAAGTATAAAACAGCAGCGGTTCTGTGCACAGCCAGCCATCGACTACACCACAAGTCACCAAGATGTTTGTATTATTGCTACTATTCGTATCATCGGCAGCGGGTAAGTTAATATTTCTGTTTCTTTGTTTTTAATTTTGTAACCCAGGATGTGATAAACACAATGATATCACTCAAAAACTTAGGTTTTGTTTTCGAAACTGAGGATATATATAAAGGGACAAAGGACATTTTTTTGACAGTTTGTCCAAATGAAATAAAGATAAAATGAAAATACTCCGGTGTTTTATGCTGGCTATTCAAATTTTTAATACTGTTTTGTAAAAATAATAATAATATCAATATATATGATGGAAAGACAACGTATTTGGCACATATCAGCTAGTTAATTACAGTTGATACTTCTAAACGTCTCTACCTTTGTTTATCTATTTTACTTCGATTGTGAAACAAGTTCTTATAAATCATGTTCGAAATCTTCCTGGGTAGAATATGTACTAAGCATATGCGGATAAAGTGTCTTGCTGAAGGACACCACACATAGCCGTGACGGAGGATTGGACCCACCACCCTCCGATCATGGTCCACTGGACTAAGCGCTCATACATTCATAGGTGCAATAATTGATTTGATGCATGCGCAGGGGATAAATCGATCTCAAAACTGTTGAGTGTCACTTTAAGTCGAACCAATACCGATGTCATATACATTTAAGTGTATCGTAGATCGAACAAACGGCCGGGTATAGAAGTTTTATGAAAGATCGTACATATGTTTCATATTTGTAACTTTGATATGTGACATTATAATAAAGTAATGAAGTATAGTATGTAAATCCACATCATGTTATTTGCATCATATTCGTAAGCCAACCGGGGCATTTAAAGGCGAGTCACATTATCGAGTTATTATTAATACGGTCCGCTGTTTCTCCATAACAGTTTGAGGGACTTTGATATCAACATAAATTTTGTTAGTCACAAGATCTGCACATTTTAAACCAAAGGTTATTAATTATTATTAAGGATAATTGAACAGTTTGCGTAATAACATAGTATGTGACAGTTAACCATTAAAAACGCAAGTTTTTGAATACAGAATAGTTTGTCTAGGATTTAAGCATATTACATAGCTTATCATAACAAATAATAACACATCAATACATAGATATAGTGCATGCATAGAAAAACAAAACATAAACATTCAAATACAGGTTATATACGAGAGTGAAAGACAATTAAATGATCAAGTCATAGAATTTAATTTTGATGTCCTTTCTTGAGAAGCTTTTTTATATATTTTGCTGAGTTATTTAAGATTGTAACTTTATAACAGTTCAGTGACTAGATAAATTTAAAAACACTTTGATTATTATAACAATATTTTGGTACAAATTGTCTACTTAAGTTTGAATAATGATAACATAATATGAACAAGTGGAACTCATCCTCAATATTCTGCCTATTGTAAACAATACATTTCCTATATTGTCGTTGAATTGGAAAATCGTTATGTCGGTCTGTTTCAATTTGCAGTCCATGTGAAAAGAGTCGGATTTTAGTAGTCACTATCGTATGTTTCTTATTTACAAGTTTTATCAAATAATCAGCCATGATAAATGCTTCTTTCAGTTCTCTAAATAACGTTAGTGAGCTTCCTTTCATGCGTTCACGCCATCCTGATTAAATACGTCTTTGAATCTTTGCATTAACAAATGAATTAATATGTTTACATTTATTAAACTTGGAAATAACACTTCACGAAATCCTAGATTATTTAATAACAGTTTTAGTTTAAACGCCCAATTATTTATATTGTTATCTGATTGTAGTATAAAGTGATTAAAAACAGCTCGTAGTATGCAATTATTAGTTTTTGTGTATACTTTTAACCAATACTTGATTATTCTTACTTTCTTCGCTAATTCCATTGGGAGTCTACTGGTTAGAATATTAAATGTATTTATTCCGATCTATTATTTTTATCGGTTCATATATAACGACCGTAGTTGATTTGATAAATTTTATATGTTAAACGTGATGAAATTATTTGAATAAAACGAAAAACAATGTACGAAATAGTTTTGTCTTGGTTATCATTCATGCTATAACCAGAGTTAATACAAAACCTATACTTTTTAAAGGTGTTAAGTATATTTTATATTGTGGAATAACGTGTTTTCTATACGGACACAGCTTTGAAACGTATTTAATCTGACCATTACATTATAACTTATGGCTTACGTTTGCACCGCCACATGCATTTATTTGCATAGAGCCCACATCCCTTTCCTACGACACATGTGCCTTTGTGTGTAAAACACGTACACATGCATGTACGCAAACACACACACACACACACACACACACACACACACACACACACACACACACACACTCTCTCTCTCGTACAGACGCGTACATTTGCACTGACACGCATACTTCTTCTACTGCTAACGCGAAATCGTACATTATTTATATTGTGCATCCTGTTATAATGTTATTTTTCAATTAAGTATTTTTTTGATTGTCTGTTGCTGCAAATACTGAACATGTACAATATTATGTGTTTGTTTGCCTTACCAGCCAGTTCGATATCTAGGATTGTAAATGGCGACAATGCAGAGATGGTGGACCACCCACACCAAGTGTCGTTGGAATCTGGCGGCTCCCATATATGCGGAGCCTCCATACTTGCACCTCATTGGGTCCTAACAGCGGCACATTGTGTGACCGGCAGGTATGATCATTAACTAATTGTTTTGCTGTTCCCTACTTTGACTCCAAGTTATAATTAGCTGGTGATTGTTGGGAGTCCCACGTACATGTAAAAGTTACGTAAGGTGTGCATACTATACGACATTCAGAAAATAACATCGTTTAATATCTGGTAAACTCCGTTTTACTTGTCAATGGGCATTGGTGTATGTTAGGGTGGGTGTTTGTGCTTAGTTTGCCCAGGTAGGAGATATCAGTCTGACTGACTTCGAATTTGACCTTAATAAGACTGAACATATATATGTATACTGCTATAACTTTTATCAAAACATTTAAACCATTTGAAGAGGTCTGGAAATAAATGCGGAAGATAAGCTGAAATGCTGCAAATTTTTAAATATTTATAAATTTCCAACATAATTTTTTTTTCGTGAAACCAAGGACTTAGAGATTCTACAGTTCCTTGGTGAAACTTTAATTAACGAGAGCATATTATTTAACTTATCGAACCGACAGCAATAAGACCAAAATAACCGGAAAGGTAGTTTGTACCGTAGGAGACTTTACATATATATATCTATACTGTATTATTTATTTTGGACATTGCAGTGTTAAAAAGAATAACATTCACAAATATAATTATTCACGTGAACCCAAAATATTATTTAATTTAATTAACAGTTTGGACTACATGCATATGAAAACTTATACAGAAACATGATACAAATCAATTGATAAATATACAATTTCTACAGTAAGAAAGTTTAAAATATATCGTTGGTATATGTGAGAGTCAATTTAAGGATATTAGAATCTAAACTGATTATGGCAAAACATAGATTTTATTTGAAAACATACTAACATTTAATTATTATCTACGTTTAAATTTCAAGAAAATATCACTTACCTAGGAAGAGGTCATTGTCCAGTTCGAATAAGAATTTTATTACACAATTTACGATTTAATACAATGAGTCAAAGATGTTAAATGACTGAAATCGAAAAAAAGAACCTTATATAATGAAAAATGTACTGTCAGTTTCAGTCAATGAAATGCTGTATTCTAATTAGTTTTTTTTCTTGACCAACCATTTCATAGCGTGTTAACTGCGAAAAGGTGCGTTTACATAGAAAAAATGCCATTAGGCTTAATTTAATACCAGGAAACCCCAATTTTGTACGTCTATAACATGTTGTTACATCAATTGATATTTTTTGACTACCTTTTATTTAACTGTTTAGTTACATCCGGCTAAGTTCTTCTAGTAAAAACACTTATGGATAGTTGATTTAAGTCAAAAGTCTATCGCTAAAATTGAACCCTTGTTTCAATGATCAGACAGGTATTTTCGCCAAGCTACACACACACACACACACACACACACACACACACACATGGGTAATAATTACATTTATATATATATATATATAAATAATTATAAACCAATTTTAGTGAAAATGTGTCATCTTTATCAGTAATTCACAACAAATATTATAAACAAATTTTTATAAAATGTGCCGCATAACATTAATTGGAAAACCTCGTCTATGCTGCATTTTCATTCATTAATGAATAATGCATGTTTGTATTTCTATCGCAGTGCTTCGAATTACGCCATTGCAACAAATTCTGGACGACGAGGCCATCAGGAAACGACATACCAAGTGCAAAGTGTGACCCGTGTATGTATTTTCATGTTTTGTAAGAAACAATGTTTCACTGCACTTCAAGGGAACTATGTTACACTGCAGTAAGCGACATCCAAAGTCCAATAGACCAGTGTTTGCATATTCGTTAAAGCTGCGCGTTTTATTTTTTTGTCTTTAAATATTTTATTTCCCATAATGCATATACATTCAAGTCATCCGCGGTTTTATAGGTTTTCGGTATAATGGGATATGAACTGGAAAATATAAATATCACAATATTAACGGCTATTTCACTGAGCAAAAGTTTAACAAAATTATGGTTACCATAATGAACATGTTTCACTGTTCCGTAAGTGAACACTGTTACACCAACAGGAACGTTACCTGTAGTCATAGAGATCAGTGTTTGTATATTCGGGTACCATAAGGGAAAATGTTACAAGCAAGTGAACAGTGGTTGTAATCATAGCGTTCACTGCAAATATACATGGTATAAAAACTATGGCACATCACCGTAGACGTCACCTGTTACCATAGTGACCAGTGAGTAATTATATTCCTGTAAGACAACAATTTTACGCGTCTTTAAAGATGCATGACCGATAGCTTTCTGTCATGTAAATGCTTGAAAGTTTATTGAATCATCAAGAGGAATGTCCCAATCGAAGATAATAGTTGATTCCGTCCTCCTATTTTATCTTATTGGTGAGAAATGCGTTAATACACAGATCGGCATTTTCCGTTTTATTCGTTAATGTTTTAGCTTAACCCGAAACTGGACAATGAGTGACTTATCGGTGGCAGTGATTCAGAATTTTGTCAACAAAGAATTTTACATTACAGAAACAAAATACAGTAGAAGTTATTGAACAGAATATCCATAATATATAATGTTTGATATACATGTGCAGTTTTACTGCTATGATAAAAAAATCGACGATACTTAAGGTCCTATTTGTAATGATGGAGAGTGGTGTATGTATATTCCTGAGGATATGTGGCTACTGTATAAAGTTACATGTACCTTAGCCATAGAGTATTGATAGATAATTCATACGCGAAAACTACTAAAACTCATGAATACAACTGTGCTAAAACCGCCACAAATGGCTTAAATGTGTCTATGTTTAAAAGTAACATTATGCAATTGAAACAAACAAACATTTGTTTGATCAATTCTGTAAAATAAATATATGTTCAAGAAAAAGATTACCTGTTTATAAATATCCTGGTATTTTTTCAGCACCCAAATTATCAATCTGGCGCTGGAGCGTACCCAAATGACATTGCAATATTGTATTTAGCCGAGGCTATTGATCTCACAAATAACGTCCATCGCGCAATCGCACTTGCTCCTTCAAATGCCGACTTTACAGGACAGACATGTACAATCAGCGGATGGGGAAGGCTAAGTATGTTGCTCTTTAAAACTGATCAACTACTATTGTGAAGAATTATCAACTAAAAGTTTTACTGAAATTAGCGATTAGACTTGTACTTAATAAAGCAATGTAACACAAATGTTGAAAACGTAAGTTGAAATTGACATGGAGCAGAAACTCTATTGCGCTATCATCCGATTTAAAGTGAAATAGTGACTTAAGTTCTCGCAATCAAATGATCAAAAATAATAAAAAAAGATAAATAATTTGTAGACATATTGATACTAATACAACTTAAACTGATATCTATATTGATGCTAATATTAATACTAATACTAAAACTACTTATACTGATACTACTAATATTAATACTAATACTCCTAATACTTATACTTATATTAATGGTTTAATTATTACTAACACTAATACTAATACTACTGATAATTATAATAATACTGATACTACTAATATTAATACTCCTAATACTTATACTAATATTAATACTAATACTACTAATACTAATACTACTAACACTAATGCTACTACTACTTATACTACTACTACTATTTCTAATACTTATACTAATGTTTATGTTAATGCTTCTTCTTATATCAATATTAATACTAATACTACTTATACTGGTACTGATATTAATACTACTACTTCTTATACTTATACTTATACTGGTACTGATACTGATATTAATACTAATACTAATACCACTAATACTTATAGTACTACTACTACTTATACTTATAGTTATACTAATGCTAATGTTAATGTTTAAATTAATATCAATACTACTACTACTAATACGTATATAAATACTAATATTAAAATTTATATTTATATTTATATACTAATATTTATATACTAATACTTATACTTTACTAATACTTATACTAATACTAATGCTAATACTTAAACTAATACTTATACCAATACTAAAACGTGTACAAATACTAATACTTAGACTTATAAAAATACTTATATTACTACTAATAATATTAATAGACATACAAATACATATACTAATACTACTTATAGTAATACTAATAATTATATTAATACTTGTACTGATAATTATAGTGATGCCAATACTAATACGTATATGAATACTGATATTATTATATTATATACTTATACTAATTTTTATATACTAATACTAATACATATATTTATATACTTATACTAATTTTTATATTCTAATACTTATACTAATAATACTACCAATATCAATACCAATACCAATAGTAATACGTGTACAAATACTTTTACTTATACTAATTCTAATGTATACACTTTTACTAATATTAATACTAAGACTTATACTAATACTAATATTAATACTTAATATATTGATACTAATACTGATAAAAAAACAAATACAAATACTAATACTACTAATACTAATACTTATACTAATAAAACTAATAAATTTGTACTAATATTAATACTAAAGTACTAAATACTAATAATACTAATATTAAAACTAATATTAATATGTATACTAATACGTATACAAATACGAGTGACTTGATTATAGATCTCTGTTAATACTGATAATAATAATAATAATAATAATAATAATAATAATAATAAAACGTATTTAATTAACGACTGAACTGATTTCAACAAATGAAACTACAATGTTTGAAAAATATACATATCATGTATTTTATTATTTTATTTTTATCAGTTCTGCGTTAGGATAATAGGGAAACATTAACGTGTATGTTTAAGAATTGTTAATTGATATTTTAAGATCGCGACTTGTTTTATAAAATGTTAATTTCTTTTAAATATTAAGTTTCAATTGGTAATAATAATATTTAAAATGTCTTCATGTGGTTTAAGTTCATACGAAGTGGGGGGGGGGGGGGGGGGGTCAGAACTTTTGATATAGTTGAAAAAGCAACAACACACCATTAAGCAAAATTTTGCACATATCAGAATTCATTTTTGTGGTATGCGTGTTTTTTAGGTGAATCCTTGCAAAGACTTCGTCTCCGGCTTAGGCAAAGTGAAAGTCATCAAACTATGGTATAATTTACGCTACACGAGTCAATGATATACCATAACGCATGTTTATTGTTTATACAGGTGGAAATGGGAACCTACCGACCACCCTACAGGAAACGACTGGAACAATTCTTAGCGGAAATGGATGTGCAGGTTATTGGGGAAGTAACATCAATGACAACGTCCATATTTGCATCCATAACCCATCTACCGGATCTTGCAACGTAAGGGGTGTTTTATCGGGTTTAACGACATTTCAGCGGTGCGTCCGGGCTTATTGATCTCTAGCAACCTCTCGTTATCCTAAACTGAGTAAAGAAGCATGGTCAAGTCATTGGTAAAGCATCTGACCTACAATAAAGAGGTCGTAGGCTCGATCCTCGTTATGGCTATGTGTAGTGTCCTTGAGTTATGTCTAGTACTGGTTTAAACAGGATGATTTCGTGCGTGATTTGTCTAAGTTGTAAGGAATTCTTTCACATGCGGTATAAAATAAATAAGTTTAATACAAAGTAAAATAGCCGTACTTTTGAATTAACGACATGTTAACATATTTTAGACTTTGGAGAAATAAAAACATTCTATAAAGAACATCAGCTGCAAAAACTATAAGTAAGGTCCCATCTAATAGACGTTGGTGTAATCCATCACAACCTTCTGCGCTTGTTTCATATTTTATTGACCCTAGATGATAACCAGACATTTAC
The DNA here is from genome assembly GCA_029582155.1 of Panopea generosa. Classification (NCBI taxonomy): domain Eukaryota; kingdom Metazoa; phylum Mollusca; class Bivalvia; order Adapedonta; family Hiatellidae; genus Panopea; species Panopea generosa. Next base: position 3,907,705 of record CM055910.1, read on the forward strand.
ATTCTATGTTATTAATCATTCTCAAACCGCAGCGGTGGTCTAGTAGTAGAGCTTCCTCCTAGCATGCGAAAGGTCTTAGGTTCGATCCCTGTCGAGTCATATCAAGACTTTAAATATGGTATTAGAAATTTCCTGTTTGACGATCAGCAATTAGCAGATCATGAATTTAAGGCCTGGTCGGGCAGTTGTCAGTATAATGTGACTGGGAGGGTATCATACCATGTCTCTGCGGCATGATACACCAGTATTGGAGCGTTCAGAATACTGTCTCAAGTAGACACCGTCACGATAAAACTTAAAATATTTTGAAAGCGACGCTAAACGTCACCATACAATAACCATAACAAATCATTTTCTAACACAGATCATAAGTTAGCTTAAACTAATACATTACATCTTGATCAACTGAAGCATCCAATTGATAATCTGTCATTTACATAATAATTGTTGTTAGGGACGGTTTCATTAATCACCTCAAGATGAGATGTTCCTCAACTCTAAATACTTATTTTCTCTTCTAAGTCGTTACTCGAACTCATTACACAGCACAGAATTAATGTTGTAGCACATCTTTACTTATTAGAAAATGATAACATGTCAAATTATCAATATAAATTAGTTATCCCATTTCAAAATATTGAGTTGAGGAAAATCTCAAGTTCAGATCTTTGGTGAAGCTAGACCTATTCATTATATTTAGTATTATTCCTAAATTAAGATTATTCGTCGGTTATCTTAAACATCAGCTTCCGATATAATAAAGTTAATCAGGTATTCTATATATATTCGCATAAAAATATGAACAAATATTAACATTGATTTTTTTTGCTTATTTCCAGGGCGATAGTGGTGGTCCAATGGTTTGCAACAATGTTTTAGCTGGTGTAACGTCCTGGGGTGCCAGTGGGTGTACTGTGACTTACCCAAGTGTGTATACCAAGGTGTCCAATTACGTCTCATGGATACAAACCCAGATGGGATCAAAATGAACATCTGTAACGAAACGCAAAGTGCGCCAATGTGTACATATTTGGTTTTCTATTTTAAAACTGTATAATGAATTAATGGAAACAATTTCGAAATAAATTTCAAGTCTCTGTACCATTGTGTGTTATTGTTCTTTACTTTTTAAAAACTTGTATATTGCTATGTAATAGAATATATCTCCAATATTAAAGCATAAAATATCCGATCCTGGTGTATGGCATACATAATTTTCAAAACCAGTAACCGAGCATTTTTGAGAAGTTGAAAACGGAGACCAATTAAAAGTCTTTCCGAAATATTAAAAAAATGTTATCGACCATTCCTGAAAAATTAATGAAAAAACTCATAATCACAAACTTTTCAAGGGAATTGATCAGGAATTTTAAAAATTTCATAATCGACTTAAAAGAGTTTTTCCAATATGTCAAGCCTATATACACTCACTGACTCCTTATTATTAAAAGGATATATACTTACACATACGAAAATAAATATTAAAAAGGGATTTCCTAACTTGGACTACGCGCCTAAGTTAGACTAAAATATATTCCACTTAAAATTGCACATATCTGGTTGCGTATTAAATAAGTCACATGATGTCCTTTTGATTTTAATTTGATCTGTTATACAGGTTTGTGTAGTAAAAATAGATTCATCTTATAAAGATTCAGTGTGACCATGCGAATGTCGTAAAAAAATATTTAAGTGATGTCTATTTTGTTTCAAGGTTACCACTCCAATGTAAATATCGACTTTGTCTTGTTTTGATGGATTGGACATACCAAACCAACCGGATTTTATTTATTAATGATATATCCACTTTAATAGTTATATTTTGAAGGTATGTATAGTGTTTTTCCCGACGTATTCCCTTTAATATTGTATTGGTAAACCCATGTTGATAAATACGTCCTCTCATAATGCTGGCGAAAATCCTATTTTGTTTCCTCACCAGTATCCCGCGATCCGATTTCATTCATTATTTCAAAGGTCATTAACAAATTTATGTAATTGAGAGGAAAAGTTTTGCCTTTTTTCACACGTCTAACTTTGACCTAAAAAATTATGTAAAAAACGGTCTTGTGATACTTTTCACGCCCATTTATCCACAATAATAACCAGATAATGCATGTTTTGTTGGTACATATAACATTTAAAATTTAAATAACGCGGAATGGTCTGCATGTAGTTTGGAAGTGCTCATAATTTCATCGGTGACGTCATCGCTCGAACTCGACGGGACTGAACAAAACAGTTACAGTCAGCGGTAGTTCGAGTCAAGCCTGGTACAACAATCATCGTACATGTACATGGTGTAAAAGTACGTTTGTTCGTTGACGTCATATATTGCTAATATTCTGACATTATCAGTACAACTTTAAACAAACATACTCAAAATAATACAAACCGTTACCAAAGGCAGACTGATTCAGTGCAAAATCAAATGGCGGTAGTACAGCGGATAGAATATTGGCCCATCACACAAGAGGCAGCGGTGCGATTCTCAGCTCGACCAGATGCCTCTCAAATACAACATTCAGAACTTGTACTACAAAGGAACCTGTCTCAGCCACCCAATGATAAAGTTGTGAAGTAAACAGTAGCAAATGTATGTGTAACCATAATCAACATTTAGTTCGTTATAAAATAAATAATTGATTGGAATTGACATCCTTTAAGGAAAAAATATCTTTTAATTATGCATTTATATATCATAAAAATAAATGTGCTTAAAAATTTTGCTATGTTATCGAGCCAATGAGACTTAGCATTAAAACAAGGACGTTTCTCAATCTGAGTTATCCGCCTATTAGAAGGTGTGTAAAGTAACTGAACGTTACTTGTTTTGGCGGCAATGACATTGACTTTGTACATTCAGACTTATCTTTTGATGCAAACTTTGTTGAGTAAAAATGACCGATTTCGAAGTATTTTATTTAAAACGCAATGAAAGACTTTTCAAGGACTTATAATTCCTTTAGTACATTTATGAAGACAATACAACCCATTCCGCTTATTTTTGTTCTTTCGGTTGCATTCTGTGCTTCCAAGAGTTCCCTCTATCAGATTAATGTGTTGAACGCACCCAGCGCTTTCGATTGATCCGTTCAATAGCAATATTGTGAAAGCCACATTTGAGCAGCACGTTGATTGGTCATTGATTCAACTGAAAGTTCGAATGACGTCACAATTTAGTAAGCGTTTCAATTGCTATGAATTGTGGGACAGGCATAGAGTTCTCCGTAGTTTTCATAGTGGTTAATAAAACACGGACCCGTTACTCTAACCTTCGTCAGTCCTAAGAACATCATACGATCAAACTGTGACAAACTACCTTTCCCAAGGAAGTGTTCCACATAAATACTAATTCTGAACGCGTTTGCTTACCTTGTTTCTGGGTTTCTCAAGAATGTTCCACTGGTAATTTTTCATCTCAAATATTTTAATGAATAGCAATCTCTGAAATAGGTGAATTATCTCAAAATTATTTGGTCTCCGGGCAGTATGTAAATATATTATAAATGCATACAGTTTACAGTTCACATACTTTTATCAATTTTTCATCCGCGTGATTTACTTACCGCCTGTGTCACATATACTAATCTCATAATCCGTGACTATAACATCGCAATTTTACTTTCTTTAAGTTAAGTAAACCGTACAATCTCCATGTCAACCCAATACAATTATATGCCAAGGTATCCAACTTCACTAAATGGTAATCTGTAGTGTAGACTGGTATTGTTTTAACATATATCATCTTGTCAAAGTGGTGTTATTCCAAGGTATCCAACTACACTAAATGGTAATCTGTAGTGTAGACTGGTATTGTTTTAACATATTATCTTGTCAAAGTGGTGTGTATGCCAAGGTATCCAACTACACTAAATGGTAATCTGTAGTGTAGACTGGTATTGTTTTAACATATATTATCTTGTCAAAGTGGTGTGTATGCCAATGTATCCAACTACACTAAATGTTAATCTGTAGTGTAGACTGGTATTGTTTTAACATATATTATCTTGTCAAAGTGGTGTGTATGCCAAGGTATCCAACTACACTAAATGGTAATCTGTAGTGTAGACTGGTATTTTTTTAACATATATTATATTGTCAAAGTGGTGTGTATGCCAATGTATCCAACTACACTAAATGGTAATCTGTAGCAGTATTCTGGTATTGTTTTAACATATATCATCTTGTCAAAGTGGTGTGTATTCCAAGGTATCCAACTACACTAAATGTTAATCTGTAGTGTAGACTGGTATTGTTGTAACATATATTATCTTGTCAAAATGGTGTGTATTCCAAGGTATCCAACTACACTAAATGTTAATCTGTAGTGTAGACTGGTATTGTTGTAACATATATTATCTTGTCAAAGTGGTGTGTATGCCAATGTATCCAACTACACTAAATGTAATCTGTAGTGTAGACTAGTATTGTTTTAACATATATTATCTTGTCAAGTGGTGTGTATGCCAAGGTATCCAACTACACTAAATGGTAATCTGTGTGTAGACTGGTATTTTTTAACATATATTATATTGTCAAAGTGGTGTGTATGCCAATGTATCCAATTACACTAAATGGTAATATATAGTTGAGACTGGTACTGTTTTAACGTTTCAATAGATAAACAACGTAATTACTCCCGTATAATACCGATACGTTAAAATTATTGTTGAGGTACTCGCTTATATGTCTACCATTAATATATACTGAACGGAACAGCTAACCCACCACCTGACAGTTGATGTATTCGCAAACATTAAACTTCAACCATATCAATCAGCTCTTCTAAAGGCGCTTTAGTATCGGGTAACTGATTGTTTTCCTGTTGGTATTGGTACAATATCGAATCGATTTAACATTGAGATAATTAAGGGAAAAAACTTAGAGGGTCTTCGTAAATGACGTCACGACGAAATGCACCATAAAACACGATACATTTTGAGCGAACTTAAAGGTCATAAGCAATGGATTGTGTATAGTTGTAATTGTTCGATTTCTAATTCATAAACATTGAAATCAGTCCTGTAACAAAGCAAATAAAATTCAATTTGTGAAAAGATTTTGCAAACCGACCCTTTCAGATACCTTTATACATCCCTTGCTTACAAATGTTTATTGTTTTTTTAGTTATTATTTTTCGATAGCCGTCACGGACACACAACACCACATGTAACAGGCACGATTTCGTCAGTGCAAAATAACCAATAAGCCTTGTAAAATCAATACATATTTGTCATATTCAACGTTACTCTATATTTTGACGAATATATTAGAAACACAAAAGTGATGAGTTGTTGTTACGTTCAGTATATAATCATATCGACACACTTGACTGCTATTGCACACTTAGCCCATCTATGGTTTCACTGTCATTGGATGTTCGAACAAAAGTTGGTTAAAATATAGTTTTTATTATCATTTTGTTTATTAGAACAATACAATATATCTATACACAATTTGAAACGAAATATCAATCTAAACTGCAAACGTTTCCAAATAAAGCAGCAGGTGGGTATTTGCATTCTGAGTATGTTCTGAGAATTTTCCAAAAAATGACTTAAACATTCTATTTTAAAAATCATTCTATTTTTAGAGCAGAAATATAATTGATATTAATGTTGAAAAGATTACAAAAAAACAACCGATCAATGAAAAAAAAAAAACACGAAATTTCTTAACTCAATTCAGCTTAAGAGATTAGGATATTGTGCGGGAACAAGAAAATTGACAGCTCACACATACCTGTATAGTTTATTTAAAATATTTTGCTTTTAAAATAAATATGAAACTCTATACAGCATCAATAAATGCTGAGTTTATATCGTTCGAATGTTTGTACCACCGAATATTAAACTATTTACCACATCATGCATACTAGGTGTAGTTTTTGTAATAATTCCACAATGACAAGGTCGTGGAAAGGACAATAAAAAATAAAGGTGTACATTTTCTATATCCCTCTCCCACATTCAAAAAAAAGTTTTTGGCTATATTTTTATGGATGTTACTAAGTCGTGTAATATAAGCGGCCTAAAATATGCATGTGCAGAATAGCGAAACTACAAACATTTTACAATGTGAATACAGATAAAATATCTTATGATCAGTGGTTTGGTTTGCTGAAGTTAATATTTAGTTAATAAAACATACATAGAGGATCATGCATGGTGCTTATTTATTATTGAATTTATTAAACGAGTTGGAAAACATATATTATGTGAGGCTCTGCCGAGCATTATATCATTTTCTCCAAAAAGTTTGATCAATTCAATAATAAATGAGCCCGAATGTAAAATTCATTTAATCACTTCACTCGGAAAAGTTAACATTTACCATTTATTACACATATCTTTCTATAAGAAACAATAAACAAAAGGACCATGGACCTTAACGGTCACTTGATTTATCAAAAAAACATTCACATAACTCATAACTTTTTTGTCATTTTCTCTTATACAGATTAAGTAAAGTAGGCCCCACCCCAAGGGCCATACCGTTAGACCAAGGGGCATGAAATTCACAAATTTTATAAGGAACCCATATGTGTTCATATCAACATTTGTTTCACAGTGCTCCCGATAGTCAGTAGAAGATTTTTAAATTTATCTTTAATATGACTATTTTAGACCCGCCCCCAAGACCACAGGGGGTAGGGACCATGCAATTCATAATTGATTCTCTTAGGTACCAAACCTGCATTCAGCATTTCGTTACAATTGAGCTTACGGTTTTTCAGAAGAAGTCGAAAATGAAAATTGTTTACGGATGCACTATTTTTAGGCCCCCACCCTCGGGGCTAAACTGTGAGACCCAGGGATTTTATAAAGGATACATTGGTCATGCTCACCATTTGTTTCCCAGTGCTTCCTATATCAAGAAGAAGATTTTTAAAGTTTACCTTAAATTTGACTGTTTTGTTCCCACCCCCAAGGCCCGATGTACAGTATCTTAGTGAGTACTTTTTATATTATGCTTCCTATAGCAATTTAAGTGTCAGATAGCTATATATCGACATAATCAGATCTAAGTAAATTTTGTATACATTGTTGATATATATTGTTCATTAGGATATAAGCCGAGGATGTTACATTCAATATCCTGATACGAGATGCCTGCTATTACGTTGACTTTATCTTATCATTTCACATAACTCGTTTCATAAATTCAACATGAAATAGGTACGAATGTGAGAGACTCTAAATAGTATCTAATACATAGTCCTTGTGGCAGCAAATTCCTATGAAGTTTTACAAGTCAAAAGGCTAGGGTACATAGCGCCTGTAAGGGAACTTTTTCAGTATTATATTGCACAACTGTGGGAAAGCGAAAAGTGTCATTTCTCACGCATTTATTAGAATGGTGGCATAATAAAAAAGGCCGTACGAATTGCTATAAATGTCGAAAACATAAAATTAAGTTATAATCGATTTTTTCTCAGCATCTAACTATATAGATCTAATAAAAAAAAGTAATAATAATAATAATAATTATAATAATGATAATTATAATAATGATAACGATAATAATAATGATGATGATGATGATAATAATGTTGATGACGATAATAATAATAATAATAATAATAATAATAATAATAATGATACTACTACTACTACTAAATACAACTAAAAAAGATAATAATAGTTATAATAATAATAATAATAATAATAATAATAATAATAATAATATAAAATAATACAGAAGTAAACATTTTATGAAATATACTATTATTATATATTAAAACGGGCTGTACGGTATGCATAGAGTGTTGCTGCTAACGCCAGAGGTTGCGGGTTCGGCTCCCAGCTCGCCCCGATGCCTTTTAAATAACAAAATGCATTACTGGTTCAACTCAGGAAGCGGACTCACGAGCAGTTTTGGGCTTTCTTTGCAAATGAGCTAAAAAAATAGTAGCAACTAAATATACTATTGCGATTTTTTAACCATTATTTAAGATTCTATTTTTTCTGAAATTCTCGAAAATTTAACATTCGATCCAGTAGATGAAGGCTTGTTATCATCGCTATCAATGTAAATATTGTAGGAATGGACAATTTCTGCTTAGTCCATCGCAATTAATATCAATTTTATAACTTTATTTTTGAGTCGATTTTTCAATAGCCGCTCAATAAATAATTCTAAGGTACGCTTGTAAGGAATTTCCGCAACAAACATAAGCTTTTCCCTGATTGTTTCTATATTTTGTATGTCGCTCGAGGGGATGTAAATATACCTGGGGATTTTCGGTTTTGTTTCCCGCTATACGGACCAATCTTTTAAATCATTTTGTTTAAAAGTGAAAGGTATGGTGCAAATTTGTTTACTTGAGATTCGATTTACGCGATGTTACGTAGCATTGTTAAATATTTTTCAAGAAAGATAGTATAGTATTAGAGGAATATCTATTAATGAGGGAAAATGACAAAGTAATCGATCTTTCAATAAAAACTACTATTTTCACGGTTTTTTAGAAGGTAAGTGTTTTCCACCAATTTTCTGTCAAAATGTCAATTGTCGTAATCTTTAAAAATACACTCCGCGAGCTGCTGTTGTTCCTACTGTTATTTTAGCTGTCGCAATCCAGCTTGTGTAACTTACTGTTATGTTTAAAGGCTCATTAAACTTCCGAAATGGTCGATTTTAGTTTTAATTTAAGTCAGTTTTACTTCCATATGATAGAATACATGTTTATTTGATCACTGAGAATCTTTGCAAACGAAAAAATAAGTGTAAATCACATTATTAGTACATAGTTAAGAACGGATTTTGTTTACAAATTAATGGTCGTCTCTTTTCGATAAACCCCTTCGGCAGAAAACGGCGAGTTGGAAACGCTTCGATCGGTAATATATGATTTATTCACTTCAGAGATAAATATAATATGAAAACTGTAGGGTTGCGATTACAAATTAGACAGTTTGTGGTTACTTTTTAAGAACATCCCTTTATTCCCTCTGTGTATCAATAAATTGTACTGCTGTTCTGACAACACGGTCAAAATTGTATATAAAACACTCTGATGCTATTCACGGCATGAACAAGTAGTGCTTGCGTAGTAAATACGGATTTTAATGGGCACGTTTTTGATAAAAAACGTTAATTTGGATATATATTAAAACGGAACATATGGTCCATTCCAACACATAAACACTTTCATAAAGTCCTTCACCAAAATTTGAAGATGACCAAACGCCGATGTTTCATAATCAAGTGGTGGGATTGCAACATCAGCTCTTCATGGAAAGTATAAAACAGCAGCGGTTCTGTGCACAGCCAGTCATCGACTACACCACAAGTCACCAAGATGTTTGTATTAGTGCTACTATTCGTATCTTCGGCAGCGGGTAAGTTAATATTTCTGTTGTTGTTTTTAATTTTGTAATTCAGGATGTGATTAACACAATGATATCAGTCAATACTTATATTTTGTTTTCGAGGATTTATGTATAAAGGAACAAAGGACATTGTTGTAACAGTTGATATTTTAACAATATTTCTAATAGTTGTTCGTCAAAATAAAGTTAAATGCAAATACTCCGGTGTTTTATGCTGGCTATTAAATTATTTAATACTGTTTTGTAAAAATAAACAAATCACTAGACAACGTATTTCGCACATATTATGTTAATTAAAGTTGTTACTCCGAAACGTCTATACCTTAGTTTAAATATATATTTCATTGTGAAACAAGTTATTACAACTTACGCTCGAAATCTTCATTGGTAGAATTTGTACTAAGCATATGCGCATAAAGTGTCTTGCTCAAGGACACCACACATAACTGCGTGACGGAGATTGAATCCACGACCCTCCGATCATGGTCCATTGGACTAAACGCTCTTACATTCATAGGTGCAATAATTGATTTGATGCATGCGCAGGGGATAAATCGATCTCAAAACTGCTGAGTGTCACTTTAAGTAGAACCAATACCGATGTCATACACATTTAAGTCTATTTATAGATCGAACAAACGGCCAGATATAGAAGTTTATGAAAGATCGTACCTATGTATCATATTTGTAACTTTGATATATGACACTATAATAAAGTAATGAAGTATAGTATGTTAATCCACATCATGTTATTTGCATCATATTCGTAAGCCAACCGGTGCATTTAAATGCAAGTCACATTATCGAGTTATAATTAATACGGTCAGCTGTTTCTTCGTAACGGTTTGGGGACTTTAATATCAACATTAAGTTTGTAAGTCACAAGATCTGCACATTTTAAACAAAAGGTTAAGTATTATTACGGATAATTGAACAGTTTGTGTAATAACATAGTACGTGACAGGTAACCGTTAAAAACGCAATTTTTTGAATACAGAATAGTTAGTCTAGGATTTTAGCATATTACATAGCTTATCATTACAATAATAACACATCAATACATAGATACATCGCATGCATAAATCATGAACATTCAAATAAAGGTTATATAAACGAGAGTGAATGACAATTAAATGATCAAGTCATAGTATTTAATTTTGATGTCATTTCTTGAGAAGCTTTTATTATATATTTTGTTATTTAAGTTTCTAACTTTATTACAGTTCATGACTGGATAAATTTAAAAACACTTTGATTATTATAATAATATTTTGGTACAAATTGTCTCCTTAAGTTTGAATAAGTGGAACATATTATAAACAAGTGGAACTCATTCTTAATATCCTGCCTGTTACAAACAATACATTTCTATATTGTCGTTGAATTGGAACATCTTTATGTCGATCTTTTTCAATTTGCAGTCCATGTGAAAAGAGGATTTTAGTAATCGCTACCCTATGTTTTCTTATTTACAAGTTTTAACAAATAATCAGCCATGACAAATGCTTGTTTCAGTTCTCTAATAATTTTTTATGCGTTCACGCCATCCTGATATAAATACGTCTGAGTCTTTGTTTTAACACTGGAATAATATGTGAACATTTATTGATCTCGGAAAAAGTCACACTTCACGTAATCCTAGATTATTTAATAACAGTTTTAGTTTAAACGCCCAATTATTTGCATTGTTATCTGATTGTAGTATAAGGTAATTCAAAAACAGCTCGTAGTATGCAATTATTAGTTTTGATTATTCTTACTTTCCTCGCTAATTCCATTGGGAGTCTACTGGTTTGAATGTTAAATGTATTTTTATTCCGATCTATTATTTTTATCGGTTCATATATGACGACCGTATTAATTTGTTCAATTTTATATGTTAAAAGTGATGAAATTGTTGGAATTAAACGAAAAACAATGTAGGAAATAGTTTTGTCTTGGTTATCATTCATGCTATATTCAGAGTTGATACAATACCCATACTTTTTCAAGGCGTCAAGTATATTTTATATTATGGAATAATGTGTTTCCTATACTGACACAGCTTTGAAACGTATTTAATCTGACCATTATGTTATAAATTATGGCTAACGTTTGCACCACTGCACGCTTTTATTTGCATAGAACTTACATCCCTTTCCTACGAAACATGTGCCTGTGTGTGTAAAACACGTACACATGCATGCACGCACGCACACACACACACACACACACACACACACACACACACACGTGCGCACGCACACACAAACACTCTCGTACAGACGCGTACATTTGTACTGACACGCATACTTCTTCTACTGCTAACGCGAAAACGTACATACTTTATATTGTGCATCCTGTTATAATGTTATTTTTCAATTAAGACTTCTTTAAATTGTCTGTTGTTGCTAATACTGAACATGTACAATAGTATGTGTTTGTTTGCCTTGCCAGCCAGTTCGATATCGAGGATTGTAAATGGCGACAATGCAGAGATGGTGGACCACCCACACCAAGTGTCGTTGGAATCTGGCGGCTCCCATATATGCGGAGCCTCCATACTTGCACCTCATTGGGTGCTAACAGCTGCACATTGTGTGACCGGCAGGTATGATCATTTACTAATTGTTTTGCTGTTCCCCTACATTGACTCCAAGTTATAATTAGCTGGTGATTGTTGGGAGTCCTATGTACATGTAAAAGTTACGTAAGGTGTGCATACTATACGACATTCAGAAAATAACATATCTGGTAAACTCCGTTTTACTTGTCAATGGGCATTGGTGTGTTTAGAGTGGGTGTTTGTGCTTAGTTTGCCCAGGTAGGAGATATCAGTCTGACTGACTTCGAATTTGACCTTAATAAGACTGAACATATATATGTATATTCTATAATTTTTATCAAAACATTTAAACATTTGAAGAGGTCTGGAAATAAATGCGGAAGATAAGCTGAAATGCTGCAAATTTTTAAATATTTTAATTTCCAACATAAATTTTGTTTCGTGAAACCAAGGACTTAGAGATTCTATAGTTCCTGGTGAAACTTTAATTAACGAGAGCATATTATTTAACTTATCGAACCGATAGCAATAAATCAAATTGACCGGAAAGGTAGTTTGTACCGTAGGAGACTATATATATATATATACTGTATTATTTATTTTGGACATTGCAGTGTTAAAAGAATAACATTCACAAATATATTACATGAACCCAAAATATTATTTAATTTAATTAACAGTTTGACTACATGTATATGAAAACTTATACACAAACTTGACACAAATCAATTGAAATATACAATTTGTACAAAGACTTAATATAAATATATTTTAAACATTTAAGTAGATATCATATATATATTATTATGGCAGAACATAGATTTTATTTTAAACAGACTAACATTTAATTATTATCTACGTTTAAATTTCAAGAAAATATCACTTACCTAGGAAGAGGTCATTGTCCAGTTCCAATAATATTTTATTACACAATTTACGATTAATACAATGAGTCAAAGATGTTAAATGACTGAATCGAAAAAAGAACCTTATATAATGAAAAGTGTTCTGTCAATTTAAGTCAATGAAATAAATAATTATAAACCAATTTTAGTGAAAATGTGTCATCTTTATCAGTAACTCACAACAAATATTATAAACAAATTTTGATGAAATTTGCCGCGTAACATTTAATGGAAAACTCCGTCTATGCTGCATTTCCATTCATTAATGAATGATACATGTTTGTATTTCTATCGCAGTGCTTCGAATTACGCCATTGCAACGAATTCTGGACGACGAGGCCATCAGGAAACGACATACCAAGTGCAAAGTGTGACCCGTGTATGTATTTTCATGTATTGTAAGAAACAATGTTTTACTGCACTTCAAGGGAACTATGTTACACCGCAGTAAGCAACATCCAAAGTCCAAGAGACCAGTGTTTGCATATTCGTTAAAGCTGCGCGGTTTTATTTTTTTTGTCTTTAAATATTTTTTTCCCATAATGCATATACATTCAAGTCATCCGCGGTTTTATAGGTTTTCGGTATAATGGGATATGAACTGAAATATAATATCACAATATTATCGGCTATTTTAATGAGCAGAACATTTAACACAATTATGGTTACCATAATGAACATGTTTCACTGTTCCGTAAGTGAACACTGTTACACCAAAGCGAACGTTACCTGTGGTCACAGAGATCAGTGTTTGTATATTCGTGTACCATAAGGGAAAATGTTACAAGCAAGTGAACAGTGGTTGTAATCATAGCGTTCACTGCATATATACATTGTATAAACTATGTCACATCACCGTAGACGTCACCTGTTACCATAGTGACCAGTGAGTAATTATATCCTGTAAGACAACAATTTTACGCGTCTATAAAGATGCATGACCGATAGCTTTCTGTCAAGTAAATGCTTGAAAGTTTATTGAATCATAAAGAGGAATGTCCCAATCGAAGATAATAGTTGATTTCCGTCCTCCTATTTTATCTTATTGATGAGAAATGCGTTAATACACAGATCGGCATTTTCCGTTTTATTCGTTAATGTTTTAGCTTTACCCGAACTGGACAATGAGTGACTTATCGGGGGCAGTGATTCAGAATTTGTCAACAAAGAATTTTACATTACAGAAACAAAATAAAGTAGAAGTTATTGAACAGAATATCCATAATATATGATGTTTGATATAAATGTGCAGTTTTACTGCTAAGATAAAAAATATCGACGATACTTAAGGTCTTATTTGTAACGATGGAGAGTGGTGTATGTATATTCTTGAGGATATGTGGCTACTGTATAAAGTTACATGTACCTTAGCCATAGAGTATTGATAGGTAATTCATACGCGCAAACTAATAAAACTCATGAGTACAACTGTGCTAAAACCGCCACAAATGGCTTAAATGTGTCTGTGTTAAGACTTTTCGCTGATCTGGCGATATATGGGCTAAAATCAAACCAGTGTCATGCTTCATGTATCTATGCCGTCATTAATACATTGACCACAAGTAAAAAAGTAACATGAAACAATCAAGAATTCGTTTGATCATTTCTGTAAAATAAATATATGTCAAGAAAAAGATTACCTGTTTATAATATCCTGGTATTTTTTCAGCACCCAAATTATCAATCTGGCGCTGGAGCGTACCCAATGACATTGCAATATTGTATTTAGCCGAGGCTATTGATCTCACAAATAACGTCCATCGCGCAATCGCACTTGCTCCTTCAAATGCCGACTATACGGGACAGACATGTACGATCAGCGATGGGGAAGGCTAAGTATGTTGCTCTTTAAAACTGATCAACTACTATTGTGAAGAATTATCAACTAAAAGTTTTACTGAAATTAGCGATTAGACTTGTACTTAATAAAGCAATGTAACACAAATGTTGAAAACGTAAGTTGAAATTGACATGGAGCAGAACTCTATTGCGCTATCATCCGATTTAAAGTGAAATAGTGACTTAAGTTCTCGCAATCAAATGATCAAAAATAATAAAAAAAGATAAATAATTTGTAGACATACTGATACTAATACAACTTAAACTGATACCTATATTTATGCTAATATTAATACTAATACTAAAATTACTAATACTTATACTGATACTACTAATATTAATACTAATATTCCTAATACTTATACTTATATTAATGGTTAAATTAATACTAACACTAATACTCATACTACTGATACTGATAATAATACTGATTCTACTAATATTAATACTAATACTCCTAATACTTATACTAATATTAATACTAATACTTATACTACTAATAATACTATATACTAACACTAATACTACTACTACTTATACTACTGCTACTATTTATAATACTTATACTAATGTGTATTTTTAATGCTTCTTCTTATATCAATATTAATACTAATACTACTTATACTGATACTGATATTAATACAATACTTCTTATACTTATACTTATACTGGTACTGATACTTATATTAATACTAATACTAATACCACTAATACTTTTAGTACTACTACTACTTATACTTATAGTTATACTTATGCTAATGTTAATGTTTAAATTAATATCAATACTACTACTACTAATACGTATATAAATACTAATATTAATACTTATATTTATATTTATATACTATTATTTATATACTAATACTAATACTTATACTATACTAATACTTATAATAATACTAATGCTAATACTTAAACTAATACTTATACAAATACTGAAACGTGTACAAATACTAATACTTCGACTTATAAAAATACTTTATTACTACTAATAATATTAATAGATATACAATACATATACTAATACTTCTTATAGTAATACTAATAATT